>CM060107.1:6099846-6514846 GCA_030522415.1 Channallabes apus
AGGTGTCTCTGTGATTCACATTATCACCTCAGATTCTTTAAAAAACAAAGGAAAAGAAAAAGTTTTTTACCAGCCGACTGAGGACATTTTCAGGGGGGCGCTATTGAGTCCATTTCTGATTTAATTATTTCAAGTACATTATTTTTATCTATTTATTTGTTTTAGTATGAACAGCTCCAAGTTATTATTGAACTTAACTGAACAAACATGAGGTCAGTAATGACTCGGAGCATCTTTTTAATTTATATTTTCATTAAGAGAATACATTTTAATAAATAAAAAGTTTAATCTGGTCATAATACTTTACCATCACTCTCTTCTCCTATTTGATAATGTTCAGTGCTTTGCTACAATCTGTATTGTTAAAAGTGCTATATAAATAAAAGTGATTGATTAAGCATTTTCCTGTGGGTCATCATAAAGCTACTAGAGAAATGCAAAAAAAATAAAAAATTTAAACAGTCTACTTAAACGTTTGTTAGATCTTTTTATTTGTGTAATTTGACAGCTCTGTTTTGTTAATTTAACACAATCATGTCTGTGTTCGCCTTTATTGTTAATTTTTAAGTCTTTAAAACATAAGCATTCTTGAAGCAGACCTCCGTTTCACCGTAACAATGGTGTTGTAAACAAAGTTCTTAATATCTTTCCACGATCGTTCCTTCAGGACCTTCTCTTCTTCTAGGCACTTCATGCAGTCTGCTTTTCCAGGAACTCTTTGTTCTGCCACAAACCTTGCTAGATGTTTGTATACCGCGCTTCTCTCTGCTTCACTCCATTGTCTCTTCAGTAGTATTCTGGATCTCTCTACAAATGACAAAGACAATACAGAATGCAGAACTATAAAAACAGACCAAATTGTAGCTTTCTTAAACTGCTTTTACTTGGCCACAATCACAGAAAGTATTTTGTTCTAATTTTATCCTCGGAAAAAGATTTGTTCTAATTCATTCCATTTGTTCAGTTGGACTACGGTCCCAGGTTCTAATCCCACAACCATCGGTCCCTGTTGGGCCCTTGAGCAAGGCCCTTAACCTTCAATTGCGCAGGTGTATAAAGAGGTAAAAATGTTAGTCGCTCTGGATAAGGGCGTCTGCCAAATGCCTAAATGTAAATAGCACGCACACCACAGCAATCTACATGATAATAAATAATTAACACAAATGTAGATTAACAGGATTAGTCATACTAACAAATATGAAGTGAACAAATGGTCCTAAATAAGTAAAGAGGTTTGTGCTTTAAACTTTTTCTTCCTGAAAAAAAATAGATGACTTTTTTTTTCATTATTTTTATTTAATAATCGAATTTAACATTGCAGAACCATAAAAAAAATAAATGAAACCAAATCATCATAAACCTAGCCTATTATCGGTCATCTTGATTTTTGAGGAAACTGAAAAATGCCAAACTTAATGATTGCAATTCAGGAATACTATAGAGCAGTGGTTCTCAACTGGATTGGCCCTGGGACCCAAGTTTTCCCCCATGGTCACCAAGCTGCGACCCACTATACAGTATGTGTATTATATATTATATTATATATAAAATTTATCACAGAAATTAAGTTAAGACTGTAAAGAATATGACTAGTACTGCTTAAACAGGCTATTAAAAAAGGCTATTCAATAAGGCTATTAAATAGCAGTCCCAAACTAGTTTATGTTAATACAATTAAGTTGGTATGAGCCACCAAACCATAAACAAAAATGACAAAGTGAAAATATTTTTTTGGTTATAGAAACAACCGTCATCATGGGGAGTAGGCCTATAACTGTTAATGTAATGGAAACTGGAATTTATCTGTACTGTACTCTTAACGCGTTGCCTGCTCGTATTGTTTCTGTACTTTAGTGAAGTGATGTACAGCTGCTTTGTGCTATTGAAGAGCGCGCGCTACGAGCGCAATTCAACATTTGGCAGGACAGGATAGTTCGTTTAGTGAGATGTATTAAGTTAGGAAATAACGATAGAACATATGATGCTGACTTTCCGCGTGGCCAGTCCAGACACACACACACACACAGCGCGGACACCGTAGCCGATCAACATGTCACCTGACCGCGTGTTGAATCGGGACAGTTTTGCGCAGGCACTCTTAAACAGCATCTGACAGAAGTGTCAACGGCTTTTAAAGTACAATTAAAATAATACATTTAAACTGAAGATTATTTTGAAGAAAATACAAACTGTGGGCCAATTTTACTAGTTTTAAACTTCAAGTAAAATGTAAAGCCTGCTATGAAAAGGCAGTTTTTTCCCCAAAGCATTATGGAAGTGGTCAACACTTTTATAATCAATGTATTATTATGAATCATTAACTCATCAGCTCATTAGTAGAGACTGCAAGACCTGAATTGAGTTCTGTTAAGGAAGACACATAAAATGTGGAGGGCAGGGGTGCTGTAAAGACAAATAATTGTTCTAATAATCTTTAGATCCATCAGTTATCAAAATTGTTAGGTGCAAAGATTTATTAAAAACTTACCTTTAGCTTTCCCTTTAGCCCTTTTCCCCCTTCTTTTCTTCTTTGATGAGGGCGGCTTCTTGGCCCGTTCTTGACCTGAAACAGACAAAAGGTGAAACTCCTGTTAGTGTCAGACCAGCTGTGATGCTCAGGGATTGTGGGATGGTGAAAGCTGACAGAACCAGTGTTTATGATTACTTGGACTTCAGCACAAACACCAACTCACCTGCTGTATCTGAACCCTCATCCTCACTGCAGCTTTCATGGGCTTTCTGAGGAGAGAAGAGCTCAGCCACTCTTTTCTTCTTCTTTGAAGAGGAGGGCTTCATGGCCTGTTCTCTACCTGAAACAGACCACCATCAGCTCCTGTTAGTGTCAGACCAGCTGTGATGCTCAGGGATTGTGGGATGTTCAGTACTGAAGCACTGAGTGAAAGCTGATGTGTTGATGTGATGTCTGAAGTGTTTATGGTTACCTGGACTTCAGCACAAACACCAACTCACCTGCTGTATCTGAACCCTCATCCTCACTGCAGCGTTCAGGGGCTTTCTGAGGAGAGAAGCCCTCAGAACATGTGTCTGAAAAACAAAAAGTGACATGAAGAACATGATGCGGCCTCATTTATAGGAGTAAACGCTTTTTACGCTTTACGTAGGTGACAGTGGTGGTTTTGTATTGAATGTCATTTTACAGGAGGTGCTTCCAATTAATGTCACATTTACTGGACAAGTTTACAGTTTATACGGACAAGTATTAAATTTAAAATTGAAATGATACCTTCATCTGCCTCTTTTCCTCTCTTCAGCCTTCCTTTTTTTGTTTGTCTCTGTGAGACCGAAGTTGATGTGGGACTTTCACCTATAAAAGATTAAAATACTAGTCAAATACTAGTGCTTGATCTTGGGCCAAAACTCATAAGTACAAAAGTACCTTTGATTAAGTGAGCTACATATATAAGCAACACGTTTTCCCCTGATTTCACAGACAAGATTTAAGCCTAGTCCTAGACTAAAATGTAAATCTGAGCTGATTCAACTGAACGCAACTTGAACAAACTAATCTTAACATTCCGGTGCCTTTGTTTGGTCTTAAGATTCACCCCGGTGATGTTTTTCCTAAGCATGTTTATAAAAAATTACTCAAATGTCCTAATTGAACTATGGCCTGACTTATGCTAAGCTCCGTCTGTGACCAGCCCTTGGTCTATGTGAAAGTACATTTCTATGACACGCTAAACGAGTGTTACGGTCACTTTGATTGCATAGCCCCCTCAAAAAAAAGTTTACAGTGTTCTTTTAATGACTCCAATGGCCAGAGCCACTATTTAAACAGATGTGGGGTACAACATCCAACTGCACTAGCAATAAACATACATAGTGCATACATACCGTTTACTGAAGGACGGAGTGTGTCAAGGTTGTTCCCTCTTAAGGTTTCAGTGCCTTGCTCCATTGCAAACAGAAGCTTACTTATTTTGGCAATTTGGAATGTTTTGTCCGTCTGTCTGTAAAAGTCACAGTGAACTCGGATGTCATGACCCATGAACCTTGCAACTTGCTCCAGCTCTTGTTCAGTAAGGTCCAAGAGTTGGCAGAGCGTGGCGACCTGTTTTCTTAATTTAGTTGATCTTAGGAGTTCAGGGTTTTCTGTTTTACTTTCTTTTGCATATTTTCGCAGGCAGTCACATCCACGTATGTTTGTCATCACACCAGGTCTTGCAAACAGATAAGGATTTTCAGCAGGTACGCCAGCTTCTTCTCTCCTTTGGACCAACAAATTAATTGACTCCTTCATTCTCTCAGTCAGGAAAACAGGAACTTTTTTTCCTCTTTTGCCCCTGATTTCTATGCGAGTTAGCATCTTGCTCAATTCCTTTTCCAGCGGTGACAAAGTACTATAGATATCCTCATTAATGGAATTTGTGCTCGCTTTCTTGTAGGTGTCCAGAGTTAAGCGCGATGCTTCGCCTTCACGACGCTTGTTGAAAATAATAACTTGTGCAAGAACAGTCTCGTTTAATGCCTTGTATGCTTGTAAATTCATTTGATGTGTCATTTTTGCTCTTGCTTCATCTTCTACCATCCTGAGATGGTCTCTCAGAGCAATCACATTTTTGGTGAGGGGGATGTCATCATCTTTATTCCATTTTTTTTCTTGAATGGTTTGGTGAGCAGTGATAGAAACACTGTTCCTCCAGTTTTTCTCCAAAAGTTCAAAGAATTTTTTTGCTTTCTTCTCTGAAAGATCATCGTCATTCATAAGAGCCTGACCAATCAGGACCTCTACAGCCCCTTTCAAACAGAATCCAATTTTTACAGCTGTTGAAGGTTTTCCATACTCATTCTTGCTTGGACTAAATTGGGTAAGACGCTTGGCAACATTAACAACAAACTGAAATCTTGCAGGTGCACACAAATCTTCAAGACCTCGGACAGTGTTGTCCATATCTTTAGCAACTAGCATGAATCGGCCAAGCTCCCTCATTCTTTGGGCAATGTACTGGTGCCTCGACCTGACACGACCATGTTTTCCATACAGCGATTCTCCATACTTGCAAATTAAAGAGTCATTTCTGATGTGAAACGACACATCATCTTGTCTCATTGTGTTGATGATCTTCTGACACCCGTCAGAGGATGCTGCGATTGGAAGCAGGCATGCAGCACGACTTTGCACTCTTCCTCGTGTGTTTTTTTGGTCATCATCTTGATCTTTCAAACAGGATTGTTTTGTTCTGCACGATGATTGATGTCTCCATAGATCTCTCTTTATGAACATCCCAAAACAGAAAGGACATGGCAGGTAATCCTTAATAGAAGCATCAACTGAAGGCTGTTTCCAAGTTATTATTTGTCCTGATCCTTTCTCCAAAACATTTGTATTGTGTCTGAAATTGCCTTTGTTTCTCAACTGTTCCAAAAGAACTTTTCTTTCTTTGGAACCTAATGGAAAACTAAAGGCATATCCCACATCTTTAATATCCATGTGTTTTCTTTCCAAATGTCTGGAGATCTTGGATTGTGCTTTACTGCAGTAGAGACAATAATGTTTTTTGTCCCATGCTCGCTTAAAGCCTTCCCTTTTGGTTGTAGTTTTTATGGTGACCGCTGATTTGCCTTTGTCTCTTTTGTCCATCTGTTGTTTTTTGTTGTGCCTTTTGATGTAACTTTGGGAGTTCTTTTCTTTATTAATGGTGCATTTGCCATCATTCAAATTTTCATCTTCACTGGACAGATTAGGTGCTCCTTTGTCAGGGCTTGAAAAATCTTCTCCACTGGATGAACTTTTAGGGGGCTTGTAGTCTGGATCTAAACCAGAGCAGCTGGATATCTCTGTTTCAGAGAACTCAGAGACTTCTGATTCCTCTTGATCCGACTCCTCATGAATATCATTAGACTATTAGTAAAATGCATAATTATCATGAGATCCTTAAAGAGACATTTTGAAGATATGCTATTTGACTTTCAGATATTTAAGTAAGTTCAACAGTAGCTGTAACACTTAGCAATAAGGTTTATTAACATTAGTTTACTACTTAACATGAAATAACCAACAGCACTTCTACAGCATTTATTAATCTTAGTTTATATTATCAAGAATTACTAATGTATTATTGAAATTAAATTGTGACTGTTAATGCACTGTAAATTAACATGAACAAAAAAATTTATTACAATACACCCTATTGTAAAGCGTTACTAGTAATTGTGTATAAAAAAAGAAAAGATTCCAATACCAAATTGACAGACGGGTTATTGGGCATATGACATTTTAGCTTCCTTTGCAAATATATGGCAACAAAGTTGAAAAACTGCTATGCCTGTAAAACTGCAGTTCAACAGTAGGTGTACGCAGAACAATACTGAACTAATGTATTACTCCTGAAGAACTATTGCATAGAATAGATCACTTTATTATTAGTTTTATTTAAACAGTTAACTATGGTTGCACATAAACTAGGCTAAAAATGTTATCCTGTCATTAATAACTCACCCTCATGTTGTTCCAAACCCAAGACCTTCATTCATCTTTGAAACACAAGATATTTCTGATGAAATCCAAGAGCTCTGTGACTCTCCACAGACCGTAACAGTTCACGTGACCAGTGATTTAACAGTCATTTTAAGAAGCTACGAGAATAGAAAATAAAAAATGCCATGCTATGTTTTGTTTAAGCAGCGTCACACGCTTACATTGATTACGTTCAGATCATGGCATGCACATGTGACGTGATACTGTCCAAAATGGTGGCAGGGTGATGTGGAGTAGACAAACTGCTGAATAAAGTTATTGGGTCTCATTCACTAAACATGCGCACACAAATTCTCGTAGCTTCTTTAAAATGACTGTTGAGTCACTGATGTCACATAGACTGTTTTCCTGATGTTCTTACTACATCTGTGTGCTTTGATTGTGGGAATACCCAAACTGTCTCTGCAGGATCAGAGAATCAGAGATATCTTCATTTGTGTTTTGAAGATCAATGGAGGTCTTTCGGGTTTGAGGGCGATTGATTAATGACAGAATTAAAATTGTCAACCTTTAAGTTGTCATTTGGTAACATTATTTCATGCATTAAAGTAGTGTTAAATGGTAGAGTTAAAGATCTGCCTTGTATTCTCTACTGTAGCCTATGTAATGGCTGGACTAACAGCCATGAGTAATCATCTAAACCTAATAATTCAGATTTTACTGAAGGAGGTCATCACAAATAATCACACTGCTTCTAGGAATTAACGGTTCTCTTATTCTTTTCTTATAATGATTCTAGATCCTTGAACTGATTTGTATTATGCGATCACATTGTGTCATTTAATTTGAAAACTTAGTTCCTGAAGACTACTAAAAGATTTTGTAAAGATACATACCTGTGCTGACTTTCCTTCCACTACCTGCACAACAAAGGGAAGATTGGAACATTATGTACAAGTTTGAGCAAAATTAGTCCAGTAACATGTTACAATTAACAAGCTGTACAGTACTACTTGACAAATGTTTCAGCATTCAGTTATTTTCATGAGAAATAAAATTCGAAATGCGAAATATATAGTGTATTTTCTGAGAGAAAAGCTAGATCAAGCTCCTCTGAAGCTGGTTATTAGTTGTCGATTGAAACGGTGCCCCCTCTCCCTCAAACACTTACACAAGTTACACGAACTCGGACATTGGAAAAAATACATCTAAAAACAGGTCAAACCTGCAAATCAAACCGAGGCAAAACTAAATTGATATTTATTTTATGAAAATCGAACGATAAACATATTGACCTACAGATACATTAAACCAATTTCACTGTGGGATTTTCACTTAATTATTACTGGACAAAACTGCCCTTCAAATTTAATTTAAAGTGATGTTACAGCATCTTAATGACTATTATACGTCAAATATTAATGTGGCCGCTGGGTTGAGAACTAGGTCTTCGACTGTAAAGTGTTGCCTGAACTCTAAAAACCACCACGCCACACGGCAATCATGACTAGGGCTGCAACTAACGATTATTTTAATAATTGATCAATCTGTCGATTATTGTTTCCAATAATCAGATAAAACCCAAAAAACATTCATTTCGAACCCTTTATTCAAAAACAGAAGTAAAATCTTTAGAAAGTGCACAAACATGTTGCTCCTTGAGTTATTATTATTATTATAATTATAAGCTAAAAATGGACTAACACAAAAAAACAGACATACATGATTTATATTTGGCAGATGTAAAGCATGCATGTCTATGTTTTTTGTGTTAGTCCATTTCTATTATTATTATTATTAGGGGTGGGCGATATACATGGTTAACCGGTAGAAATTTGTCAACCGAGAGAGATTTTGGTCATCTTAATCGCAGTTGAGATCACGTGACGTTGCACGAGGGGATAAAAACCTCACACACACATATGCATCTCACAAGCGCCTGTGCATCTAACATTAGCACAATATAACAAAATCAAATTAGGTCTGTTACACATCCAATCGAATATGGCCCAAAAAATAAAAATGCAGCAAACCTCAGCAATTCCCAGTTTAAATAAAATTACATTATGTAAAACAGTTTGTGTGTTTGAATTTTTGTTTATGCATTTTCAGATACAAATTGCTATATTGTGATATATATCGTTATCGAGGTAGAAAATTGCTTCTACCATGATAGGAGATTTTGGTTATATCACCCACCACTAATTATTACATAACAGCTCAAGGAGCAACAGGTTTGTGCACTTTCTAAAGATTTTACTTCTGTTTTTGAATAAAAGGTTGGAACACTCAAACAAAAAAAAAACTAACAGAATCACTACTGTAACGTAAAAATAAAACAAATAAACCTGAATTTTACCTTTGACAATAATCTCGACAGAGCAGTGACTGAGTGTAGAGCAGAGAGAGAATGTGTGTGTGTTCAGCCAAAGAGAAGGCTGAGCCTCGAGCAGAGAGAGAATATGGGGTTTTAATAACACATGCTGATTATACCAGTAAGCGACGCGCACTAAGACCCAGCAGCCTCCTCCATGTATCTTTCCTCTACCTCTCGCTCGGGGTTTTTAATATATATATATTTTTTTTGCTCCGTCATGTCTGAGGCCGAGGCGCGGAACTCATCAGTGCGCGAGACCGAGTGTGTCAAATAAAGTTTTCTTTTTAATAATAAAATGTTCACGTGACACAACGAATCGATTATGAAGTTTGTTGCCAACACTTTTAGTAATCGATTTTTATCGATTTAATCAATTCATTGTTGCAGCCCCAATCATGACCAATAAATAATTAAATATAAATATAAACATGTTAAAATCTCACCTGTCGTAAAGCAGCGGCGGCGCATTTATCATGGTGCGCGCGCAAGCGCTCCATCCTCCTCTTGAATCTCTCCATGTCTGCAGCACGCGCTGTGCAGGTGGCGAGTGGGGGAGGGGTGGGCGTGGCCAATCAATTAAGGCCAAGCAGTACTTTACTGAGCAAACTATCAGGAGGAGCATGTTCTCCAGTGTTTAAAGTCACAAACCTTCAGTTCAATTAAGGTGAACCATATTAAAACCACAGCTATGACTGTAGTTAAATGCACATTCATGAACACACTACAGTGGATCAGTAGTGAAGTACTCAAATTATTAATACAATGTGGAACCATTCAAGTAAAATAATAAACAAAAATGTATAACCTGCAAAATATACTTAGCACTAAAAGTATCATTTAGAATAAATACTGGATTATACTTTTTGATGCATAAATGAAACCAATCCTATTTTAATTATTTAGCTTTAATTGTTTTGGTTTTTATTATTATATTGATATACTTGGTTGCTTTCTGTCAATAATATATATCACTTATTTTTATAGCACTTTTAACAATACAGATTGTAGCAAAGCACTGAACATTAAACATCATCACCACTCTATTCTCCTATTTGATAATGGCCAGATTAAACTATTTATTTATCAAATGCAGAGACGGTCTCTGTAATCAAAATGATGATAATCACTAGAAATTAGGTGCCCCCAACTAAGCTAGACAGAGGCAACAGCAGCAATGAACCAAAACCCCATCCGTGAGAGAATGGAGAAAAAAAAAAACCCTTGGGAGAAACCAGGCTTAGTCGGGGCCTGTTCTCCTCTGATCGGACGCCCAGCACCTAATTTCCAGTTCAATATTAAGCACATGTCAGATTGTGCAAAGGACGTATAGTGTGTGTTATATCTAAATATAATTTTTGAATTCATGGTAGTTTCCTTACCATGAAAACAAAAAAAGTGGTTCATTACATGGGCTCACTGATTGATTAGTTTGTAGGTGTAAACAAACCCAGCTAAGTACTATTAAATGCATTGTGTTTTGCCATGTTTAGCGCCCAAGTCCCATTCCCAAAGGTTTCTGAGCTTTGAAGGAGTACTACTCCACAAGCAATGACTTTCTGAGGGGAACATTTTTACAATGAACTTTATTTAGATACCGTCCAGCTACAGGTCATGTGACTCACTAAACATTTGAATGAGACCCGCTTCGTTGTACCGGGTTGCCTTGAGCATCTTTTTCACTGTGCATGGTCGTCTGATAATCTTTAAGGCCGGGTCTCACAGACAGGACTTAGCCAGAATTAGAATTAGGCCATAGTTCAATTAAGACATTTTTATGAATATACCTTAGAAAAAACCATTACTGGTGTGCATCTTGAGTCAAAACGAAGACCGTGACATGTTTTAAGTTCAGTCAGGGCAAGTTTCTTTCAGGTGAAAGAGTTCAGACTAGACTTTCAGTGGGTACTCACACTAGGCACGGTTGCCGTGAACCGGGCCCGAGTACGATTGCCCCCCCTCCCCACTCCCGATCTGGCCTGCACTCACATAGGGTTTCAGCATTCGTGCCGGAGCACGCTTACATTATCACGGCGCGACGGTTTCAGGATAGAACGGGAATAGCGGCGCTCTCGCTGAACGCAGTGGAGTCCATCGCTCTGTTTACTTTGTGGGTAGTCATTACACTACATGCGAACCGCGCCCGAGTCCAACTGAACAGTGTTCTGGCACACCTCTTCCAAGCGGGCCAGGGACAGCTAAACAAACCGGGCACGGTTTGGAGCACTCACACTAGTCAAACAAACCGCACTTTGGTGGTCAAACACACTCGGGCACGATTAAAACTGCCTAGTGTGAGTACACCCTCAGTCTAGGACTAGGCTGAAGCCTTGTCTGTGAAACCAGGAGTAAGAGAACTCCAGTGTGTCTGAAACAGACACTATTGGACAACTTCTTATACTAATAGACAGCTTCCTGAGTCTGGGACAGTTGTTCAACTATATTAATGATCTCACGGCTCTGACACTGTTAGATGAGAGCTCAACAGAGCTGATGATCACACCACTGTTTCCTACAGAGCTGCTGTACATGAAGTCAGCTAAACTAATAACTGATGATTTTATTTTTTACAATTGAACTAAATCAACTGACTTACTGCTGAACAGTGACAAAATGAACAAATAATGCACAGTTCATGTAAAGAAAGGTCAAAAGGATTAACCCTGATTTAACTGAGTTCATCCAAGAATGTGTGTGGGAGACACAAGCCCTGTTCAGACAGGATTGGTTTTACATTTAGAGATGGAGTACAGTAATTATTACCAGAGCTTCTCTGTGATGTTTGTCTCATACAAATGTGCCGTATCAGTGATCATTACAGACCATCTCAGGAAAGATTATGCCAACTTTTACCTTGTGTGAAAAGATCAACAAAAATACCTCAGCTAATAATCCTGTGTGGACAGAAAAGTTTTGGTCAGTTTCTGTTTAAAAGTAGTTGTGGTGGGACACCAAGTGTTTTTCACATACAAATCAGATCAAAAAGAAGGCTGAAGGCACTTGTTAGAGGCACAACATTTCTTTTAGCCTTCAGTAGATGCCTTTTTTTCTGACAGAATCCAATCAGAATTTAATTAAATTAATTAATAAATCATTTAATTGGACCTGTGTACAGTGGCTTGCAAAAGTATTCGGCCCCCTTGAACTTTCCCACATTTTGTCACATTACAGCCACAAACATGAATCAATTTTATTGGAAAGACCAACACAAAGTGGTGTACACGTGAGAAGTGGAACGAAAATCATACATGATTCCAAACATTTTTTACAAGTAAATAACTGAAAAGTGGGGTGTGTGTAATTATTCAGCCCCCTGAGTCAATACTTTGTAGAACCACCTTTTGCTGCAATTACAGCTGCCAGTCTTTTAGGGTATGTCTCTACCAGCTTTGCACATCTAGAGACTGAAATCCTCGCCCATTCTTCTTTACAAAACAGCTCCAGCTCAGTCAGATTAGATGGACAGCGTTTGTGAACAGCAGTTTTCAGATCTTACCACAGATTCTCGATTGGATTTAGATCTGGACTTTGACTGGGCCATTCTAACACATGGATATGTTTTGTTTTAAACCATTCCATTGTTGCCCTGGCTTTATGTTTAGGGTCGTTGTCCTGCTGGAAGGTGAACCTCCGCCCCAGTCTCAAGGTCTTTTGCAGACTCCAAGAGGTTTTCTTCCAAGATTGCCCTGTATTTGGTTCCATCCATGTTCCCATCAACTCTGACCAGCTTCCCTGTCCCTGCTGAAGAGAAGCACCCCCAGAGCATGATGCACGACTAATAGTTGTCCTATGGACAGATTCCCCCACCTGAGCTGTAGATCTCTGCAGCTCGTCCAGAGTCACCATGGGCCTCTTGGCTGCATTTCTGATCAGCGCTCTCCTTGTTCGGCCTGTGAGTTTAGGTGGACGGCCTTGTCTTGGTAGGTTTACAGTTGTGCCATACTCCTTCCATTTCTGAATGATCGCTTGAACAGTGGCTCCGTGGGATGTTCAAGGCTTTGGAAATCTTTTTGTAGCCTAAGCCTGCTTTAAGTTTCTCAATAACTTTATCCCTGACCTGTCTGGTGTGTTCTTTGGACTTCATGGTGTTGTTGCTCCCAATATTCTCTTAGACAACCTCTGAGGCCGTCACAGAGCAGCTGTATTTGTACTGACATTAGATTACACACAGGTGCACTCTATTTAGTCATTAGCACTCATCAGGCAATGTCTATAGGCAACTGACTGCACTCAGACCAAAGGGGGCTGAATAATTACACACACCCCACTTTTCAGTTATTTATTTGCAAAAAATGTGGAAAAGTTCAAGGTGGCCGAATACTTTTGCAAGCCACTGTATATGTCACAAGACATGGAGGTAAAGGCACAACATAAATCAAGTTACCCCAGTTTTACTGAGATTTCTTATCTTATTTTAATTGGCCATTAAAATTACAGACATCTTGAGGTAATATTACACTACTCTTCTACTCTAGTAAAAATCATCCTATCTGAATAGAGCTCGAGGCCTATGAGGCATATGTACGGCCTATGATTCTTCAGAAAAGCTCAAAAAGACTTATCTTAATATGATACTCGGGGGAACCCAAGAAAACAGCACATCAACACCAAACATAATTCAGCAAACTCCTGTTTTTGTTTCAATGAACCTATATTCATCAGTTAGCCTAATTATTCAGCAGTGGGGTGTTAAAGCCTGTATGAGTGTGTTCAAATGTACAGTACTTAAACAAACAAACAAACAAAAGCCAAAAGCTCACAGGTATGCTTCGATTAATGAATGTCCTGGTAAACATTATCAAACAAAAATGACTAAAAATAGGACAAATGGGGCCTAAACAATAAACCATCCATAACGTCATATTTGTCAGATTATCTGGGGTGGACAGTAACATTCGGTATTGTTACTATGTTACTGTACTTTAGTAAAATTATCAAGTATTTTTATTTGTATATACTTTTATTTCGATTGATTCCAAGGTTTAATAGCAAGAATGTACTTAATTTCATAAACACATGTAGTTTCTCATTCTTTTTAAATAATCACCACGTGACCCGAGAGCAGAAGCGGTGTTCGATTCATCAAACCAAATGAGTCTTTTCAACCGAACTGTTAAATCGGTTCATCAATCACAATTGAAAGATTTGTTCGTTCGTTCATGTTGACGATTCAATGACTCACTGAATCTGATTCAAATGATTCGGTTTGAACGAATCACCGTGAACGGAAGACGCTGTCAGCGGGAGCGCGCGCGACACATGGCATGTAAGTTATTAAAAACAGAATTTTAAATATTGTAGATGAAGTCAGGACTGTTATTGATTAATGCACATGCAGCTTCATGCAAAACTAGTATGATTGCGTAGTGTTACCTTTTTATATTTTATTTTACTTGCTATTGTCAGTATGCATTTACACATGTTCTTATTTTCTTAATTTATATATTTAATATATTTTATTATTTTGTTTTCACACTGGGCCCTGGTTTCACAGACAGAGCTTAGCTTAATCCAGGACTTGACCTTCAGTTATGATATTCAAGTAGCTTTTATAAAAATGTCTTAGAAATAAACTTATTCACAAAATGTTTTATCTTAACCACTAATAGCTTTCCTAAATAGAATTTTACACTGTTGAGAAGTTGATAAGTTCAGGGTAGGAGTGGGTTTTGATGCTCTACAAAAGTATGAATATTAAAAAAAAAAATATATATATATATGGTCTGGCACATGCATGTCTTTCACCGAAGCATCAGCATGAATTTCCTTGCGTGTCATTAGATGATGCAAAATGGACTTGAACATTAAAAAAGTGAGATTCTGAGCAAATATGTGCTGAATTGAGAGTAACTGCTTGATAGAGATACTGTAGAAGGAGGCGTATTTACACAGCTGTCTCACCTCTGGGGTGTTCTGCATCCCTCAGCACCTGACTCCTCGCTCTGGGCTGCTTCCTGCTCCTAGCTTACACAGGAGTAGCTACTCTGGGTTTGAGTGAAGCTCCAGCCGTGGAGACTGTTCTCAGATTGTCCTTATTATTTTACTCTATTCCATCAGTTGTAAGTGTGAATTCATGAAAACAACTGTCCAAGGTAATCAGATGTTTTATTTCTTATCTTCAAAGATTTATGTGTATTGGGATAGGACCTTCACTTTCAGGAAGTGAAGTGGCAGAAAGGTTTAAGGCTAGTCTCAAAGTAAAACTCAAGTTAGAGCTGTCTAACTTAAAATAACTTGCACTGATAAATATTAATGTTAGTGCCATTGTTTTTTCTCAAAATTCATACCAGTAATGTACTTATCAAAGCCATTTTATTAAAGCTACTCACATATCCTAATTTAACTAAGAGCTGTCTGTTAAACTGGGCCTAAATACACTAAAAATCAAGTCTTTTTGTACTCTTAAGGAAAATCCAAAAGGAATAATTTTACAGGACTAATATTTCATTAGTGTATCTGTCCTGTTACACAAGTAAATGCATATGGATGTGAAATGTATTAAATAAAACACTGATAATGATCTGTAATCCATGTTAATAAATTATACCTTTTATTAAAATGCATCACTCTTTTACTGCAGTAATATTTTAACCGTGACTATAGTAAACACAATTATAATAAACATCTATTCTTCAGAGCAAATTAACCATTAAATTAAATAACGGTTTTACTGTGCTATCAAAGGTAACTTAGTTTTTGTACTATTATCCATATAATAATATCTAAAAATGGCTATGTTTAACTAAACTATGGCTACAGTCTTATGTGGATTATAGTTAATAATTTTTAGAAGGGTAATCATGTTTTTGTATTGAAGCTGACCTTGTGTTAGCATTTCATCACTGTACCCTTTTAGATGAGAGACTTTTTCAAATGTGGTCAAAATTAGCAAATCAATTCTTAATTTATGGCCTAAAAGTATTTTGTGAGTGAAACTGGACATCTATGTTAAATAAATTGCTTCCATGATATACCACATTCACAAGAATGGGACGAACATGTGGTTATAGTAATCTTGACCTTGACCCAAAAACTATTCCGTTTATCTGTGGCAAATGTGAACAACTTCCTGATATAATGCATTGAAATATCTGGAAAATGCAGTACATGTGAAAAGACAGTGGGGGCGCTAGTGAGCAAAATGCAGTACATGTGGCGAGCCAGTGGTGGGGTTAGAGAGCAAAATGTGTGTGTACGCCTGGTGTAAATACACACACTTTTTTCTCATTTTACTATCTGTTCGAGGACCTCTCTGAAACTTTGAGAGAAGCCTATATACAGCCTCTAGAGGCCATTACAGTGAAAACAAAGTGAGGACCGGCCAAAATGTCCTCACTTTGCAAAAATGTCCTCACTCCAAAGGTTAAAAACTCACGAAGGTCCTCACAAAGATAGCCATACAAACACACACCTCCTCACACACACACACCTCCTCACACACACACACCTCCTCACACACACACACCTCCTCACACACACACACCTCCTCACACACACACACACACACACACACACACACACACACACACCTCCTCACACACACACACACACCTCACACACACACACACACACACACTTGGGAGAAGCCGCAGCTACTCTGCAATAGTTAACATTGGCAGAGAACTAACAACGATTAAAATCAGATTAATCTGCTTAATTTTCAAGCCGTTTGCTTTATTATAAATGTCAGGCATATATTTATGATAGAACATAGATTAATTAATTATTTTACTTATATGATAAGTAAAAATAATTAATTAATCTATGTTCTATCATACATATGTGATATATCATATACAATGCAATACTTAGACACACCTTCATAACTTTTTAATTTGTTCTAAACAATTGCACAAAACAATTACAAGGATGCTGATAGTGATATGAAAAAAACATGAATAATATAAAATAAAGTATATATAAAATATAAATAAATAGATAAATAATAGAGTCGCATTATGAAATAAATAGGCCATCATGAAAAACGGGATTTTGAAATAAAAACTGACTTTGAAAAAAATGACATTTTGAAATAAAAATGGCAGGAATTAAATAAAATGCCTCTGCAATAATCTCTGTTATTGGGAAAAAATAATGACCATGAAATATTATTTCATAATAAGTAAATATATTTCAGAATAATAAGCTTTTTTTCTAAGTATGTTCCATTATTTCACAATATCATTCTCATATTACATATATGTGTCTTATTTATTCATAGAGTTATTTATTTTCATAAAGTCATATTTATTTATTTAATTTTGAACACTTTGGAGTTCCATACCAGGCCAGTCGGTGGCGGCAATGCACCTACAAGTTGGTTTGCCAACCGCCAATAAACACCAGAGAAGAAGATGAAAGCGGCGATGTTGACGTTGTCTCACCATTTTATCACCTTAAACCGCAATCATCACTCATAAATACTGTGTGTCCTATAAACCCCACACGCCGCCCCGGTGTCAGATATAATCCCAGAGATTTTATATATAAACCCGAGACGCTCAGACTCACCATCTTGGAAGCTGGTTCCGCGCGAAGAGGAAGTGCAGGAAGTCTCGCGAGACTATCACGCCGTCTTGTACCGGAAGTCGTTAGGCGTTACGGAGGCAAACAAAAGTCCCCCCACCCAAATAAAATAAAATAAATACAATTTAATTAAATTAATTTCATTTATTTTATTTATTTGTTTTCATTAATTAATATAAATATTTCATTTTAATGTAAAAAAAAAAAAACTTTACCAGTGCTCTTGTGTACACTCCTTTGTATTCATCACTGTTAAGTTTTGTGGTAATATTCAGAGGTGGAAAGAGTAATAAAATTTTTTACTTAAGTAAAAGTCCTGTTACTTCAATGAACTTTACTGAAGTACAAGTAAAGTTACCCTTATAAAAATCTACTCAAGTAAAAGGGGGGGATGGAACACCCTTACATAATAAATCTGTTGCCTTTGTTGTGCTTGAAATCAAAGTGGTGACTTAAATATGGCCAGGGGTTTGCTTCATAAGAATTTGTTGGTATTTCACTTTCAGCTGTGTCTGCATCACTGACCTCTGTTTTGTCCGTCTCCATCGTTCTTGTGAATTTAGCGCATTTGTTCTCCATCAATCAATCAGTGCAATTTTTTCCTTCCCCGTTGTATTATTTGTATTATTTTTCTTTTTCATTAATTTATTTTTTACTCAGTAGCGAATATGATTTAAAATGTAGTGAAGTACAATTCTTTAAACAAAACATACTTAAGTAAAAGTAAAATTACAGATTTTAAAAATTACTTTACAAAGTAGAAGTACACAAAAAATCTACTCAATTACAGTAAGGTGGGTAAATGTAAACAATATAAAAGTATATATTCATACATGCACACCCCACTTTGCAGTTATTTATTTGTAAAAAATGTTTGGAATCATGTATGATTTTCGTTCCACTTCTCACGTGTACACCACTTTGTATTGGTCTTTCACGTGGAATGAATCAATGAAATTGATTCATGTTTGTAGCTGTAATGTGACAAAATGTGGAAAAGTTCAAGGGGGGCGAACTATATATATATAGTTTAAAAAAATACACTGACATATTCAGTTGTTAAGAATGACCTCAAATTTAAATTGTTTTAAAAATTCTCATAATACGGCGCCGTAGGGAGAGAAACAAATTGGCGCTACTGGGTTCACTCTCTTTATTTTGCTTTTTTTCCCTATGTATAGCATGTAGGATCATGGAATATATCCGGTCCTCCGAAGAGTAAAATAAACGTGAAGAAAACGCACTAGAAGCGTTTTTCCTTGCATTCGTTGGGATTTGAACGCCAAGAAAAAGCTGCATGCAACGTTTTTTGCCAGACAAACGCACGTCACCAAAGCCCGTGTGAACACCCTCATTGACTCTTATGTGTAGAAACCCCTCGGCGTTGATTCACGCTCACCGGACGCTACGATACGCTACGGTATCGGCAGAAAAACGCTCGATTTTAACTAGGGTTGTTCCGATTCCGAAACTGGTATCGGAAATGCTGCCGATACCACAAAAAAAATCTGGCATCGGTATCGGCGAGTATTTGAGTCCACGTACCGATCCGATACCATTTTCCTAAACAACCTAGTTATGCCCGCTAGCTTTGCTTACTTACAGAGTGTCACGGCGTGCGCCCAAATTGATATCGCTCCTCGCTCACTAATTAGTGGCGGCCTTTAGGTGTGTGAAGGAGCAGGGCTGCGGAATCAGGCACGGCTGGTGAGCTATCGCAGCTAATGATCCAGAGCATCTCCCGGCGCTATAAAACACAGCGGGGAGTGTAGCTCGGGGTCTGACTGTTGGGAAGCTGGACTTTGCGACGCGGTGGATTTTATGAGAGACAGTGGCACGCGAGCGGGCGATGTGATGCGCCCCAGAGACGGTAAAAAGGGGGAATGCCGCCCCTTTGATCTCCGCAAGAGGACAGCGCGTGACAGCACCCTCACTTCCGCGTCGAGTCCACCTTCGCATCCCTGCAACCGAAGTGGAAAAGGCCGGAGAGAGCCTTTAATCCTTTCCTTACCCATTTTTCTAAATAAATTACCATTTTTCCTGGAAGACCTCGCCTCATGTCCGTGTTTCATGCTGTCGCCTGTGCACTTAGGGTCGAACCCGTTACACAGGGCTAGTTGTATCTACAACTGTATATACAGATACACACAGAGGTATCAGATCAGGACTCGGTATCGGCCGATACCGAGCCCAAGTATCAGAATCGGTATCGGGAGGGGAAAAATGGTAACGGAACATCTCTAATTTTAACGCCCGATTGTCACGACCCGCTCGTTTGAGGTCACAACATAAAAAGAGGGATCAAAACAAAATATATAATCAATAAAGATTATTTATTTATTTGTACGAGTTCAACAGTAAAAATAAACATAATAAAGTCTAGGGATAAATAAGCAAACAATCACAACCAAAACTTAATTTACATGTTATGAAATGCACAAGAGAAACACAAATTTAAAGAGTCAGCAAAAGGTTACATGTTACACAACAGAACCCCTCCTGAGACTCCCTCCCCACAGATTCTAACCCCAATTAACCTCCAGATTCTTATATAGGCTACCAATTAGAAATTAATTATAGAATAGGCCAATCAGGATCAGCCACACTCTCGCCAGTAGGGTCTGGAGAAACCTCAGGGTCGTCACACCGATAAGAGGTGTTTAATGTAAATTGCTCCCATACCTTGGAGGACTTGGGGCGCTGCGCTTTTTCCTGCAAACGCTTCTGTAACCGCCATTGCGCGAGCGACTTTGTATCTGTGTGTGTCTTTGTGTATTTGTGCATCTTGTGGTCGCGCTCCTCAGTAACGTGAGCAGCCCAACTAATCGATAACGGCATTCGTTGACAACAAATTTCATTATCGATAATTATCGATTTTATCGATTAGTTGTTGCAGCCATATTATTATTTTAGATTTTTTTTTGGAATCGTATTCTATATATTTTATGTATGATTTGACATATATAAGAGTTTACAAAACCACATTTGTGCATGACCTTAGGCCAATATGTACAGTATGAATGTTTATTAGTACACACATGTCTTTTTTGACAGTTACCATACGCATACTGGTATGACTGGTATTAATATATATCGCGATAGAATTTTTTTCAATAACGGTGATATGATTTTTAAACACATTTCCGATATTTCGATACACATTTGAATATATATATATACAGTGGCGGACTGGCCATCTGGAGTACCGGGAGTTTTCCCAGTGGTCCGGCCCAGTCAGTACGCAAATATATAAAAAAATGACGGAAACCATAATATTGCATCTCTTTCCTAATCATATGGAGGAGTGCGCGGGCGCCGCCGACAAAGAGTGTGTTGTTGCAGGAGAGAGAGAGGTTGATTTACGACAGCTGTTTACGGGAGTGTAGTCCAGTGCGGGAGATGTATTGTGGGTAATGAGGTCCGGTGTGTGCGAAGTTGAATGCGAATGCGAGATGTAAGCTGGGATATACTGTAGAGTCTGAGTTTTGTATTCTTTTCAGTAGTTTTTAGTTTGATTTAATAGCAGGATCTACCCGAAAGTTTGTACCTGACAATATGCAGCAAAATAAAGAACGGACGTCGACAAGTTTGTCCATCTCATCATTACATGAATTAACGGGCTGTTACACTGCCGCGAGCAACATCAAAAACAAAGCGGAGAAGCTAACTGTGTTTGTTACTGCGCATGCGCATGTTTCGCTCCCTCTATTCAATTCAATTCAATTCAATTTTATTTATATAGCGCTTTTAACAATGGTCATTGTCTCAAAGCAGCTTCACAAAAATTAAAGAAATTAAAAAAAATAAATAAATAAATAAAATAAAAAATTATAAATTATATATATATATAGAATAATTATATATAAAGTAATAAATAAATAAATAAAATTATAATAGAAAATAAATAAATAAAAACAAATAATAATAATAATAATTATAGAAAAGAAAATAATTGGAAGTGTGTATGTGTGAGAAAAATGTGCAGATAATAATGAGACGAATGAATGAAATTTCTCTGATGAGCAAGCCAAGGGTGACGGCGACGGTAACTAAACACCTTCACTTTTAATTTACGGAGGGAGAGATATTGATCATTTCTCGATGCAGCGAAGTTGTTTGAGCAAATTAATAATAATTTCAATGAACGAAAAAGAGGAAGAAGAAAAGGTGGAGCTGAAAAGTACACGCAAATAAGAAAAAGCTTTAGAGGTAAATGCAGTGAAATGCTTCAAATGAAGAGATTCTGCGATTTAAAAAGAGGAAGAAGAATACACTGGCTCATTAAAGTGGAGATTAATTTTTAAGACCACATACTGGTATAAAAATATAACAAACAAAAATGTAAATAAAAAAAGTATCACTGAACATATATTGGGTCATATTTGTAAAACAAAGGAAAGAAAATGAAACAAAGGAAAGAACAATAAGTTCATCATTCAAGTGATTCAGATCAGCGCAAAGTTAGTATGATTTTAAAAGTGCTTTAACTCCAGCTGGCACAGTTTCATCCTAGTGGAACAATCTGACTACATGTGCAGTGCCATGGAAAAGTATTTGCCCCTTTCTAGAAACCTCTAGAAACCTCTTTTTTTCCTGAGAATTTTTAATATTGTCCATATCGATATAGGAATTATATTGTATCGACCAAAATTAAGAAATATATCGTGATATACATTTTTGCCATATCGTCCAGCCCTAACAAGACATCTTTTCTTTAATGATACAAATGTTCAGTTTCAGAATAATTTCACCACAGATTGAAAATGAAGTGAGAGGGACGTCTGCTCCGGTCGAGGGTGAGATCATGACCCATGTGCCACATGCAGCTATTTCCATTTCATCTCTTTGGCCAACTGGTTAGCGCTGATGTAGAATTCTGGAAACACTTCCTTATACATGTTGTTTTGGTAGAAGATGATTTTACTGTGGAATAAAAAGAAAATAATTTAGCTGGCATTAAAGAAAAGCAAAAACTAAAAGAAAATACATTTACATTTAGGCATTTGGCAGACGCTCTTATCCAGAGCGACTTACATTTTTTTAAATTTATTTATTTTTTTAAATAAAGGCTGATTGATGTACCGATGCACCAATCTGTTACGCAGAAAACGCAGCAGGCCGAGTAAATCATCCGGAAGGTTCTTTTCAAACCTTTTTTTGTCAAAATCTTTAATCTGTAAACACATGATGCAATGCATGTTCAGTTCATTCTCTAACAGATGAAAAGTACTAGAAAGCTTTTTTCCCCAGCCCTGACCATCACACCCATATGTGCTTGTAGTTCTTCCCATTCTATATTTATTCCCCATGTGATGTTATAATGAACACCACTCTTTTAGCAAGGCTTTCCACTAGTTTTTGTGGATTTGTCATCATTCCACTACAATTTAATCCCAAAGGTGTGCAGTGGGGTTAAGTTCAGTCAGGGCTCTGTGCAGGACAGCTTTAAAGTTCCTCCTCACACACACACACACCTCCTCACACACACACACACACACACACACACACACACACACACACACACACACACACACACACACACACACACACCTCCTCACACACACACACCTCCTCACACACACACACCTCCTCACACACACACACACACACACACACACCTCCTCACACACACACACAAACACCTCACACACACACACACACACACACACACACACACACCTCCTCACACACACACACCTCCTCACACACACACACACACACACACACACACACACACACACACACACCCTCACACACACACACACACACACACACACCTCCTCACACACACACACACACACACACACACACACACACACACACACACACACACACACCTCCTCACACACACACACCTCCTCACACACACACACACACACACACACACACACACACACACACACACACACACACACCTCCTCACACACACACCTCCTCACACACACACACACACACACACACACACACACACACACACACACCCTCACACACACACACACACACACACACACACACACACACACACACACACACACACACACCTCCTCACACACACACACCTCCTCACACACACACACACACACACACACACACACACACACACACACACACACACACACACACACACACCTCCTCACACACACACCTCCTCACACACACACACACACACACACACTTGTGAGAAGCCGCAGCTACTCTGCAATAGTTAACATTGGCAGAGAACTAACAACGATTAAAATCAGATTAATTTGCTTAATTTTCAAGCCGTTTGCTTTATTATAAATGTCAGGCATATATTTATGATAGAACATAGATTAATTAATTATTTTACTTATATGATAAGTAAAAATAATTAATTAATCTATGTTCTATCATACATATGTGATATATCATATACAATGCAATACTTAGACACACCTTCATAACTTTTTAATTTGTTCTAAACAATTGCACAAAACAATTACAAGGATGCTGATAGTGATATGAAAAAAGCATGAATAATATAAAATATAGTATATATAAAATATAAATAAATAGATAAATAATAGAGTCGCATTATGAAATAAATAGGCCATCGTGAAAAACGGGATTTTGAAATAAAAACTGACTTTGAAAAAAATGACATTTTGAAATAAAAATGGCAGGAATTAAATAAAATGCCTCTGCAATAATCTCTGTTATTGGGAAAAAATAATGACCATGAAATATTATTTCATAATAAGTAAATATATTTCAGAATAATAAGCTTTTTTTCTAAGTATGTTCCATTATTTCACAATATCATTCTCATATTACATATATGTGTCTTATTTATTCATAGAGTTATTTATTTTCATAAAGTCATATTTATTTATTTAATTTTGAACACTTTGGAGTTCCATACCAGGCCAGTCGGTGGCGGCAATGCACCTACAAGTTGGTTTGCCAACCGCCAATAAACACCAAAGAAGAAGATGAAAGCGGCGATGTTGACGTTGTCTCACCATTTTATCACCTTAAACCGCCACTATCACTCATAAATACTGTGTGTCCTATAAACCCCACACGCCGCCCCGGTGTCAGATATAATCCCAGAGATTTTATATATAAACCCGAGACGCTCACACTCACCATGTTGGAAGCTGGTTCCGCGTGAAGAGGAAGTGCAGGTGCAAGAAGTCTCGCGACGTTTTGATTATTTCTTTTTAAATAACATATATTTTTATGGAAATATTGGTAGAGCGTTGAAAATTTAAATTCTAATATATTTTATAATATTTTTACAGACTGAAGTCGTAACCAGATATAAATCATACATATATCTATTAACTTTATAGTACGTTTCCTCATTTTTAGTTAATATTTTGTGGTTAAAATATGTTACTGGAATTGCTGGATAATTTAAATACAACAACAATAATAATAACAATAATAATAATAAATGTACACAGGAAATGAAGCCGGGACTTTTATTTTTGTGCTTCCGGTTAAAATGGCGGATAATGTTGTTAGCAGTGAGGGAAACACAGCTGTCGGCTCCACCATCACCAGCAGCGCCATGGACTACTTACAGGACGAGGTATGAATTAAAGTATTCATTAAAATAATAATACACTTTTATAAAAAAAAATTATATGTTGTGCTTGTGGATCATATCGCTGTCACTCAGACTCGGTTGCCAGGTAGCCACCTGCTAATTTAGCAACTCTATGAAAATACTGAATCTGCTCGTAGAGTGTGTTTGTTACCGCAGTGATATTAATCATCATGAGCTTCGGGATATATTTGATATAATGCCACATCCTGTGAGATTATAAATCACTGAACACTCAGGGAGTAAGAGTGTGCTGGGTGCCAATACTTTTAAAGATGTTTGGAAGCTGGTTCGGCTGTCACAGCTCTAGTAAGGTGTCTAGTGAATGAGTTTAATCAATGACGTCATCAGGTCCAGTCTCTGGCCAGTCAGTGTCCTGCTTTATGATTAGCCCCGCCCCTAATCCCTGTGCTCTTCCTTATGCTTATTTTACATTTAGTTTACATTTAGGAAGGAGCTCTTTAGCGCCCCCTGGTGGGACAGTGTTTAGTGCTAAAGTTGTAATGGGTTAAACAGGCCACGTCCACAGGAGACTGCGGTATGGAGTAAGGGGTAAGTGCAGGGGAGAAGTTTTTATACTCTGTTTCTCTTTGTGATGTGAGCAGAAGTCAGACGCTGACCTCGTGCCCCCGCTGAACCTGGGGGATCTGGACCTGGCCTCGGACGAGTTGATCCTGGACGAGGTGGACAGTAAGTTCACTACAACCTCACTGACACATGTACACTATAGAGAAGAATACGAGAAGAATTTATTAAAAGACGTGTAGCAATCTTCAAAATCGATCTTTATTTTTAATGAATTAAATAAAGTTGTATATGTTAGCATTTGAGATTGAGTTGTCGCAGTTCCACTATTATCCAACAGGTGGTGCTGTAAAATAGCCACACTGTGGCAGGCAGCGCCGCGTCCTGTATGGTAGAAGCGAGCTGTTTCTTACATAGAATCGGGATTTTTATAAAATGGTGATATTTATAGCGATGCGAATCAAATCAGCACCTGAGTATCGTGATATCGTATCAGGTCATCCCTGCTGATTACTGTTGTAAAGATGGTTTAACGAGTTTAACAAGGTCTGTTTTTTCTTTGTAGCCCACATTCAGGCCAACCTGGAGGACGAGCTGGTGCAGGAAGCTCTCCGCACGGTGAGAGGACACAAACACACACATGTCAGCTTTCTGATTTATAACGTTTCCGCCTGAGCGGAACAAACTGAACAAATCAGCACTTTACAGTCAGCACTGTTTCTGAACCTCATATAATATATAATTCTGATATCAGTTAAAGGATTGCTATATGTTTTATGTTTCTCTTCATTTAGGGCGTGGATCTGCGTCAGTACTCTAAGCAGGTGGAGGCGGAGCTACACCGCATCGAACAGGCGTCAATCAAAGACTGTATCCTCACTCATGAGTTTTTCTGTCTGATGAACCCTGTGAACTGACCGGTATCGAGTGATTCTCTCTACCAGGAGCGCAGGTTTATATTAATACCCTCGGTCTAACACGCTGTGGTTTCCGTAGCAACGGCTCGTTCACAGGACCGTCTGTGGACAGCACACGCCTCTTAACTTTAAGTTTTCAGTTTTTTAACAGTTTGTGAAATCACAGTAGTTTAGGGAATTAACACACTTGAGGATGTGCTAGTGTAATAAAATAATCACTTCATCACACCTGTGAGGCACCTGTTAGTCTGGAGAGTGAAATCCACATCTTGTTTGTTGTCTTTTTGGTTAGATAATTAAAAGAAATAATATGAAAGCATTAAAAACATTGACTAAGGGGTGTGTTGGGGGAAAAGGGGCGTGGTTAAAACAAGCTTTCAATTAAGGGTGAGAAAATCAGGAGAAGGAAAACATTAGAAATGATTTTCACCTTGAAGCGTTTTAAACAGGCATGTTTTCAAGAGTTGTTGAAAGAAAAAATCGATTGAGTTACATATCACGATTGCCATCCCTAATGTTTGCGTGATTGACATACAAGAGAGGGTGCGCTTACTTTATCTCCAACTTCCTCTTTACTAATCTGCTAATCTACAAGCTTGACTCGAGCGTGTACAGACATTAAGGAGAGCCAGAACATCGCCTCACTGCACAACCAGATCACCGCCTGCGACTCCATCCTGGAGGTGAGAGACGTGACCATGTGATCTGGTTCAACCAATCAGGAATCAGATCATGCTGACTTCCTCGAAACCGTAGTGAAGCTACTCAACTTTATAACATTAACAACAGCTCAATTTTAAACGTAAATCAGAAGATATGAGTGTGTGTATCTGTACATGAGCCGTATTAGATGTGTGTGTGTGTGTGTGTAGAGGATGGAGGGCATGCTGAGCGGTTTCCAGGCCGACCTGTCGTCCATCAGCAGTGAGATCGAGACGCTGCAGCAGCAGTCGGTCAGTATGAGCGTCAGGCTGAAGAACAGACAGGCCGTACGCAGTCACCTGAGCCAGCTGGTGGACGAGCTGCTCGTACCCGCCATCATGATCAAGTACACACACACACACACACACACTCGTCTGTTAAGTCTGTATGAATATCTATCCTGTCTGTTAGTCACCCCTCTCTCTCTCTCTCTCTCTCTCTCTCTCTCTCTCTCTCTCTGTGTGTGTGTGTGTGCGCAGTGTGATCCTGGAGAGCCCCGTGACGGAGCAGCAGTTCCTCGAGCAGCTCCACGAGCTCAACAATAAGATCAACTTCGCTAAGGAGCTGAGCTTCAGAGAGACGCTGGCCTGCGCAGACATCCAGGACATCGTCGATCGCCTCAAGATCAAGGTCACAAAACCGAAAGACTCGCGTCAGAAACGTCTAAATAAATCAGTGTAGTATTTATGTTCACTTCGGATTCATAAGGTCAGGTGTCTCGTACGGTACATTTGTAATTGTGATATTTCCTTCCAAGATATAAACATTTCCACAGATAAACCTTCTTCGTACGTCGCTAACTCGGTTAGCCGGATTTGATTGTTGTGGATTTGTCCTGATCTTGGATTGTTTCGTTCTTCGGTGCGCTTCTCGCATTTGTTGTCATAGCAACATGTCCGTAAGCTTGAACCTGCAGCTTTATTTCATGTAAACAGGATTAAGGCTCCTGCCGGGTTATGATTGGTGGAAATGGCGACGTCACATCTGATTGGTTAAAGAGCACGACGGACGAAAAGAAAAGTATCTTGCATATATATAAATGCCCCCCTGCCATGGATTCCCCCCCCCCCCCACATAATCGCTATCGAATATTATATTAGAAGATAAATTCACAGGTTTATTATCATCAAATATGATGTTACTGTTATAATGAAGCCTCGGCACGAGACAGCCGTCAAGACCAAGTTCTTGTCTAATGTTTATTTTGTGGCACATTTATTTTTCAGGGGTTTGTCATGAAGATGCAAATAAACATTTATATATATTTTATAATGAAAAATTGGACGAAAATAATTTTATTATAAAATAAACTAGGGCTGCTCGATTATGGGGAAAAATCATAATCGTGATTATTTTGGTCATGATCGAAATCACGATTATTTTACACGATTATTCATTGACTTTGGAAATATGTTTAATTTATTGAACAGAACAGTGAATTCTCCTTAAAACAGATTAAGACAGATAAAGGCAAACAAGATCAACAATGTAGTGCACGTCCACAATCTTTTGAAAACAAGTAATAAATAAAATATGAATATTAAATAAAATAATAAATAAATTAGTCCAAAATAACTTTGCTCACGTATGTGCCTTAACAAACAGAAAAATTCATTTTTCATTTCTTCTGTTGTGGTGGCGAAGTCCTTCTGCTGTTAATACTTCATTAGACACTTCTGAACGGAATTCTTCAAATAAATCAGGCAGAGCAACTCTGGTGAAATGGTGTCGAGATGGCAAAGCATGACGCTTGTCCAGAGTATTTATCATTTTCCCGAATCCTTCATTCTCCACCGTGCTAATAGGACACATGTCTTTGGCTAAAAAGTATGCAACGGCATCTGTTATTATTTTTTTTTATGTGCCTTTCTGAGCTGGATAGATACGGAGTTGCCGACACGACCGCATAGCAAATCTTGCACCTAATGTTTTTTTGATCCATGTCCGCTTCTTCGAATCCAAACTGTTCCCAAACACCAGAATTGCTTCTACCTCGTGATGGTACAGTAGAAGGTGCGCGGGTGCAGATCATGCGCCGGGGTTCGGGCGCGTTCGTATCATGCGCCGCTGGGGTGCGCAACCTTCACCAGAAGACTCAGAGACATGTACTCATTTGGATTATGATTAAATTAGCATGTTTGTTTTGGCGTCGGTCTAGATTTAACCGTATTTGGGTCCGGATGCGGACCGGAGTCCACCTATTGAGTACCCCGGGTATAGAGTGAGAGAGTTCGGGCTTCCGGATGGGCGAAAGTGCGGATGCGCGCGTGTCAGAACGCAGGTCAAAATAACTTTTTTAAAAAGTGAATAATCGTTTTTTTTTCGATCCGTGAGTGATCGTTGAGACCCGAAATCGAAATTCAATAATTGCACAGCCCTAAAATAAACAATATATACATGTTGTATTTGAAGAAATTATTCATATTAAAATTTTTTCATCTACAACATATTTATTTTCATATTGCTTATTTTATTTTATTGTCTCATGTAATTTGTAAACCATTAACCTATGAATTTATGTTCTAATATAATATTTGATAGCAATTATGTGTGTGTGTGTGTGGGGGGGGGAATCCATGGCAGGGGGGCATTTCAGCGCATAACACGTGTTACAAAAAAAAAAACTGAGCCGCTCTTTTGCCATTTCGTCAACCAATCGGAGGGCTTGTGATCAGTGTTTCTACTGTCGATGCGTATCACCTTTTAAACCAACGCGCAATAACCCTAGACAACTCAATCCAGCTTCACTAATAATCAACAGCAGGTGGCTCGAAGAACCGACTTAGCCGGACCGTCATTAGCACGATGATCTCATCTTAGATGTGTCAATTCATCCTGGATGTGTGAAGCGACGTACGAAGAACGGACCTCTGATGTCGATTATCCACGTTGATGATGTTTTTCGATTGCTTCCATTAGGGGGCGCCACTGCAGCTCATTCCATCCACATTTTTTCAAATTATTATTTTGGCGTAGGTCTTTACGCCAGGTGCCTTTCCAGACACACCCGTCCCATTTTTTTATCTGGCCTTGGGACTGGGTTTAGGGCCCTGATTACGAGTTTCTGTGAGTCAGATAAGAAGCCGACCACTGACCCACCAACGCTCACTATATAGATCAGAATTCTCATGAATGTTACTGAAGTGAATTTCCATCCAATAATTAACAGATATCAGGTTGTATAATTTACTGTGTAGATATAATGACATACTTAACATACTTTTACCTCCGAGTTGTGAGATTAATACAGCAGGGGTGTAATGTATATGTTGTACATTATATATAATAAGGTCTTCTGGTTCTGACCAGAGCATTAGATACTGACTCGGAGCCACAGGCTTCAGCTGGAGAAGATCTAGAGTTTTATTATGAGTTCACGCGTCAGTCAGTCAGTCAGTCTGGACGATGGAATCCAAACATAAGGGGAAAAACACATTTTATACTAAGATGTAAACATCAACCTGAGGCCAAGAAAGAAAAACAATAAGAGAAAAACACAATCAAGGTTAAAAACCTCAGATAACAAAGTAGAATATTGTTTATAAGTCCGTTCTTAATGAATTTTGGGAACAAAGCGTTTTGAAATATGGATGGCAGTTTAGATATAATAAGCTAGAAAAGGGAATAAATTAGAGTTTTGAGGCCGATTGCAATTTTAAGATCAATACATTTCCTAAGATAAGATTAATTTTTCAGCTGTTAAATCAGAATTTCTAGACACATTTAAAAATTTATGGAAATAATAGAATTATGAGAAATTAGAACTTTGAAATAATAGACCTTTGTGATTAACTTAATATTTTGTAAAATGTAAATTTTTTAATGAATTTTTGAGTGAACTTAAATTTTGACTTAATAACTTGGAATGTTGAGAGAAATTAGAACTTTGAAATGTTTAAAAATTTCTTTAGAAATTTTGAATGAATTAAAAAATATATTTTTTTGGATTGACAAAATAAAACATTTGAGATTAATTAATTAACATTTCTAGACAAATTAAAATTTTGACATAATAAATCAGAGTTCTGAGGATTTTTAACATGCACTATATTTCTGTATATTAGTTCATAAACGTGTGTGTGTGTGTGTGCGTGTGTGTGTGTGTGTGTGTGTGTGTGTGTGATCCTCAGGCGGTCAGTAAGATCCGTGAGTTCATCCTACAGAAGATCTACTCCTTCAGGAAGCCGATGACCAACTACCAAATTCCTCAGAACACACTCCTCAAGCACAGGTACACACACACACACACACACACACACACACACACACACACACACACACACACACACACACACACGCACATCGACGTGTCCATGTAGTTTACCAGCATGACCAGTGTGTACCAGTTTGTGGCCTCATCCCCAGTGACATCACAACCAGTCAGATCATGATGACGTTTTATTTGCTCTTTTTTTTTTTTAATACAAGACGACACAACTTCCTGGGTTAACAATAGACCGCCGTATTGTGAACGTGTGTGTGATTGTCCACATCTTTTTCCTGGGTTCCTCTGCAGGTTCTTCTACCAGTTCCTGTTGGCGAACGAGAGGACGGTAGCGAAGGAAATCCGGGACGAGTACGTGGACACCATGAGTAAGATCTACTTCAGCTACTTCAAGTCCTACAGCAGCCGACTGCTCAAAGTGCAGGTGCGGAGGAGCGACAAGGACGCTGCAAGGAACAGATAGTGTTAATGTGTTGTAGTGGCTTTAACAATGTGGTGCCAAAACTTCATGACGCTGATTCCTCAAGGTGCTTTAAACATGTCTTAGAGGTTTTAGGAAATGAGACTCATCGGACCATGTTTTCTCCAACTGTTCTTAGCTGAGCAGAGCGACGCTCGGTGTGGTCCTCTGCTCCTGTAGCACATCTTTTATTGTCCATTCTTCTCTGATCTTTGGCATCAATAATGCATTTTCACCCAGAGACCTGCCCTCACCGGGTATTTTCTCTTTTTCACATCGTTCTCTGTGTGAGAATCGCAGTAGATCAACAGTTTTGGAAACTGAAATCACCTTCCTTCCCCCATGCTCATGCTCAGTTTGAACTTCAGCAGATCGTCTTGATCGTGTTTTCATACTGTTACCTAAAATGCCCCGAGTTGCTGCCATGTGATTAGATATTTGTCTTAACCAGCAGCTAAACAAACGTGTACCTATAACGAGACGGTTCTTACCCCGACCACCGAGCAATAAATACTGACCGAGCTCGTCTTGTATTCAGCTTTCTGATTGGTGAAGAAGCTCCAAAGTGTCAGCGCTGTAGAACTACTCTAACCATAAAGCACATACTTTTGATCTGCTCAAGTTTTCATACCATAAGAACAACAATTTCTACAAGTTTTAAAAAACAACATATTCTGCAAGATAAAACCAGAAAAACTCTTACAATTTCTATCTAAAGAGTCTAATGTAAAATCTTGTTCTTCTGGCCAAGACCATCAATCTATCATGTGATATTTATTTATTTTTATCTATTATTATTTCTCTTTTTACTTAAATCGCTTACATTATAACATGATAGAATATTGGTTTGAATAAACCAGATTAATATTTGATATGAAATTCAGTAATTCTGACTGGCGTGTCTGATCTCTCCCTCAGTATGAGGACGTAGCGGATAAAGACGATCTGATGGGCGTGGAGGACACGGCCAAGAAAGATATCCTTTACCAAAACCCCAGGTCTCGACTGATCTGACTGATCTCGCTCGGAGGATTATTAGTTTATGTGTATAAACTGTAGCCGTGTGACTCTTTAACTCCAGCGCAGGTTTTTTCTCCAAACCGTCTCTGAAGAGCAGAAACACCATCTTCACTCTGGGTCAGAGGGGGGCAGTGCTGAGCCCAGCCGAGCTGGAGGGGCCCATCCTGATCCCACACGCCGTCCAGCGCGCAGACACCAGGGTAACACACACGAGACACACACACACACACACACACACACACTCTCATCCTGACTCGTATTCATCTGATCAGTTTAAGAAGCAGACAGAAAGGAATTGTGGACAGAAGTTTTTTTTTTTCCTCATTGTGTGTGTGTGTGTGTGTGTGTGTGTGTGTGTGTGTGTGTGTGTGTGTGTGTGTGTCAGTATCCGTATGAGACGCTGTTCCGCAGTCAGCACTACGCTCTCCTGGATAACGGCTGCCGCGAGTTCCTCTTCCTGTCGGATTTCTTTATGGTGACCGGAAACTCGGCTCTGGATCTGTTCAACAACGTCATGGGCAAAACACTCAACATGTTCCTGGTACAGCCATCTCACACACACACTACAACATTACAGACAGATCTAAATACAGTGGAACCTCGGATTACAAGCATAATTCGTTCCGGAAGCGGGCTCGTGTTTCAAAACATTCGTAAACCAAATAGGATTTTCCAATAAGAAATAATGGAAACTCAAATTATTCGTTCTACAGCCCAAAAACAACAGAAAAAATTGGCATGCGCACACAGACACAAAGAGCAGGCTGATACAGAGAGAGAAAATGGATCTTTAACCTCTCTAATGAGACTTTCTTTTGCTTTACACGCACGCTGTACACACACGCATACAGGCACAAAATAAAATATGTTTCACACACACACACACGGGGTCACAGTGTTATAGTAAACAGTACACGCGTGCACGGATGTTGATTATACCAGTAAGAGACGAGCGCTAAGACCCAGCAGGGGAGACGATTACCCACAATTCCGCAGCGCAAGAGAGAGAAATCGTGTGATCACGTGACGCTCGGCGTCAAAACAAGAAGCACTCATGCGTGATACATGATACTCGGTACTCGTAAACCAAGACAATGCTCGTTTTTCAAGTCAAAATTGTATTAAAAATCTTTGCTCGTCTTGCGGAACACTCGTAAACCGTGTTACTCGTAATCCGAGGTTTCACTGTATACGAATATTGATTCATTATATATACTGTACATAATAAACGTATAACATTAATAACTGGATTAACACGTATGTACTAGTGTGTGTGTCTCTCTCTCTCTCTCTCTCTCTCTCTCTCTCTCTCTCTCTCTCTCTGTGTGTAGAAGAACATCTCCACGTACGTGTCGGACTGCTACGACAGCATCGCTGTGTTCCTCTGCATCCACATCATCCTCCGCTTCAAGAACATCACAGCCAAGAGGATCATCCCCGCCCTCGACAAGTAAGAGGCAAATCGGGCGGATTTTACACCAGTTCACACACAGGTTCAGATTTTATAAAAATAAAGGGAGAGAAATGAGAAGCGTAGAAGAACCAGGCCGCTAGAAGATCATTAGATGTACAAAAGTAAAAAAAAAAAAGAAGAAAAACAAAAAGTGTAAAACCCGGGCTTTTTACGCCGATACTGCATCGCGCGTCACATGACACATCGACAAACAAATGCGGTCCGTTCATTTATTCATCTTCTGAAGGCCGTGTCCTGTATACGGTGTGAAAAGTCCACAGGTTCTTCTCAGCTCTACATTCTGCTTTTAATCTCACACCAACCTGCTTCTCCTACACGTTTTCTCTTTTCTCTCCCTTTATTTTTCAACACCTGGTCCTGTGTGTGTGTGTGTGTGTGTGTCCAGTTGCACCGGTGTAAATTCTCGCACGACTTGACTCTTCATCGTGACGTTGCATTTGCAGCAAATGTGGTCCGTCTGATTTAGAAGGACACGAGGACGCGGCACAAATCAGACCAGTTCAAATGATTAGACCAGATTAGTACACGGGGGCGGAGCCTAATCTGCATGTCTTTGAACTGTGGGAGGAAACTCCGTGCAGGTGGCGGGAATCGAACCCGGACCCCGGAGGTGTGAGTGCAGACAACGAGTAAATCAGTAAATTGGACACGTCACACTTTTATCTGCAGTGAGAGAGAGGGATGATGAAAAGATATCAAACGTGTGTGTGTGTGTGTGTGTGTGTGTGTGTGTGTGTGTGTGTGTGTGTGTGTGTGTATGTGTGTGTAGGTACTGGGAGGCCGTGTTGGAGATGTTATGGCCGAGGTTCAAGCTCATCCTGGAGATGAACATCCAGAGCATCCGGGATACAGATCCTCAAAAACTTGGAGTGCTGGACACCAGACCCCACTATGTATATACACACACACACACACACACACACACACACACGCGCACGCACACACACGCACAGATTTCTGCTCACCACAATACAAGATGCACTGATTAATGTGTGTGTGTGTGTAGATCACCCGGCGCTATGCTGAGTTCTCCTCTGCCATTGTGAGCATAAACCAGACGTTCCCTAATGAGAGAACCAACACCCTGCTGGGACAGCTACAGGTACGCACAGAGGCAAAAGTATTTACACCCTCTGAAATTGAGCTCAAGTACAAGACCAAATTGTGTGTGTGTGTGTTGCTCAGATCGAGGTGGAGAACTTTGTATTGAAGATGGCGGCTGAGTTTCCGTCCAGACGAGATCAGCTCATCTTCCTCATCAACAACTACGACATGATGCTGGGGGTTCTTATGGTACACACACACACACACACACACACACACACACACACACACAATATGGCAATGGTATTAATTATAAGTGTTTGTTGATCATGAATTGGTAGAAAATAAAGCGTGTGTGTGTGTGTGTGTGTGTGTGTGTGTGTGTGTGTGTGTTGTAGGAGAGAGCGGCAGACGACAGTAAAGAGGTGGAGGGATTTCAGCAGCTCCTCCTGGCCAGGACGCAGGTCGACCATCAGCGTTATTACTTTACATTACTGTCTACAGAGAGTCCTGATTACTGTGATCAGCTGATCCAAATAAAAATGCTTTTGTGTGTGTGTGTGTGTGTGTGTGTCAGGAGTTCATTGAGGAGATCCTGGCACCGCCGTTTGGTGGGATGATCACGTTTGTGAAGGAGAGCGAGGCGCTGATGGAGAAAGGGCAGCTGGACAAGCTGAAGAACGATGAAGGTAGAAGATCTGTGAATGAATTTGTGATGAGTTTAAGGGAGTACAGTACATCAGGTTCCCGGGTCGAGCCCTGATAATTAATTATTCATGTTATTTACACTGATTTCATTTAATTATTTAAAATTTACGTAACTGTTCTGTGTGTGTGTGTGTGTGTGTGTGTGTGTGTGTGTGTGTGTGTCAGCTCGTATCACACAGCTGGTGCGCGGTTTTTCCTGCACGTGGAAGCAGTCAGTGGAGGCTCTAAGCCAGGACGTCATGCGCTCCTTCACCAACTTTAAAAACGGCACCAGCATCATCCAGGCACGTCGCCCTACGGACCCGAACTCCGCCTCTTTTACTCTCCTTATATCACAGCACGTTTATTTCAGATTATCAAAATACCCGTTTTTGTGTGTTTGTCCACCAGGGGGCGCTGACGCAGCTCATCCAGTACTACCACAGCTTCCATAAGATCCTGTCCCAGCCCACGTTCCGCAGCCTGGCCGTGCGCTCGGAGCTCATCAACCTGCACCACCTCATGGTGGAAGTGAAGAAACACAAACCGAACTTCTAAACACACACACACACGCGCACTGTGTTGTGGAGAATGTAAATAAGATAATCTACAGGATATTAAACGGTTATTGATGCGTTACATTAACAGTAGAGGGACCACATTGTGAATAATATTTAATTTATCCATGTCTGTGATGTGCTGAACTGCTCTATCGTCATCATCATGAGTAATGCCTGATGGTTTGGACTAAATATTTTGGTTCTGATTCAATAAAAACAATCATGAATGAAGGCTAAACCAGCCTACAGTTTACGGATGTTGGCTTTAAGGAAATTTAAAATCAAATTTAATTCTACACTTCAGGATGTACACCTTTATTATTTTTTATTGGAAATCTAAACAAGCTTCATTCTCATAAAAAAAAACTTTCTACCCCTTCCCCTAGCCCAGAAGAAAAACAGCCAGTCAGTAGAAAAAGACAATAAATAAATAAATTACACATCAAACAAAAGAATAATAAAAAAAGGAAGTTAGAAAGATCCACGTCATTAGAAAAAGAAAAAAAAAGTTTTATTAGAGATGCAATTTACCTGCATCTATATTTTTAAAGTAGCTCATAAATGGTTGCCAGACATCATAAAATTCCCGAGTGGATCCCTTTATGGAATAGCAAATCTTTTCTAGATGAATTAAACACAAGATCTCCTTAATCCAGTGAGCAACGGCTCCTTCCACATCATTTTCCTAGCAAGCAGGAAGCTGACGGCGATTATATGGGCTTCATTCAGCTTGAGTCAAACCCAAAAAGTGCAATAAATGGGGGTGGTTCTAATGGTATTTGGCATATTTTTGACAAAAGTATAAAAAATAAAACACTCAAAATTATATAGCTTTGAGCATGTTCAAGAAGTTCACTTTTCTAGGGAATCTGAACGCAAAGGGCAGGAAACAGTTGGGAAAACTCGTGTGCTCAAGATGTATGTAATTTCCAACCCACTCTGAGGCACGGCACGGCAACACAGATGGCCTCTCTTGAATGCCATTCCCTATTCTTGACCTGAGAACTTTGTGGTTACTGCGAGCTTCCAACAAGCACAGTCACACATCCACGCTCGACTGGGAAAGCAAAAGTACATCATGTGTTTGGCACCATGGCCAACTTCACCTCACGTATTCAGGTGGTGGGGCTTCAGCATTCTTCACGGCTGGCAGGGCATTCATTACCACTCGCCATTATAAAGTGCAAATAAACTGGTGAGTAGAGGGTACCACCTATTATGTGCAGCTCATGGTTATGTATGCTAACTCTGATCCCTCAGACCAGACCTGCAGCTGAACAGCTCACGGAGATGTGACCCACGCCTTCACCCAAACATTTACTCTGTTTGTAAAAGGCTTACTCACCTTTAGTTCACCTGTCTAGACCGCTGTTCAGCAAACTCAAGCCACCACAGTTGACTCAATTCAATTAAATTTTACTTGTGTAGCACAATTGACATAAAGCTGCTTTACACAATCAAAAGAATTATGTAAGTTGGTATGGAATGTGTATGAATGAAAATGATAAGATTGTCCCTGGTGAGCAAGCCGAGGACGACGGCGACAGTGGCAAGGAAAAACTCCCTGAGATGGTAATAGGAAGAAACCTTGAAAGGAACCAGACTCAACAGGGAACCCATCCTCATCTGGGTGAAACAGATAGCAGGGATTGATCTGCATTTATACAGTGTGTTAGGTGGAAGGCAGTGTTTAGGTTAATATAGAGTTCATTATTGGAGGTTCAGGTAGACTGTAGGAAACTCCAGTCCTGAACTATTGAGTCAAAAGTCAACAGAGAACAGCTCTCAGCGGAGGCCAGGCCCGTCTTTGTGGACAAGTGAAACCGTCTCCAGTCACCACACGCATCGCAAGCAGACCACACGGGGCATCCATGCGACGAGATCTCCAACCAGAAGCGGGACACCAGGACGAGTCAGACAGGTCCAGAGGGCAGAGGGGGTCTGGATCACTGGCAGCTCAGGAGCAACATGTGTAGCTCGACAGGGAGAGTAGGAGAGAGAAAGAGGAGAAGAGAGAGAAGTTAGTTGACCGATATATAACATTCACATGCATGTATACAGGTTGCAGTCTCTTCCAACCATTTAGAATTCAGTATTGCCTATATACAAATCATTGGCCTGATCATCTGGTATCATCTACATTTGTTTCTCACTGGTGTACTGCTTAAGTTAGTTAAGGTAGATGTTTTTTTATGCTTAAAATTAGTCCACAAAGGTCCTTTAGGAATCCTAGAAATCTATTCCTCAAGAATAAATTAAAGAAACACAAGGAAATCTGATTCTTTGGAAGGAAAATATAATGAAATGAAGGCTGTCTTGAAGCTTTTGGACAGTAGAGAACAATTTTATTGAAAAATACTTGATTTTTTCTGAAACATTGCTAATCTTCAGGGTTTTAGATTTTTTAATAAATATTAGCTGTGGTTACACCACTGTTCTAGCATGTTTTACAATATAAACAAGGTACGTCAACAAAACCTTTAATTTGTGGAAAACACAGTGATCAAAATTAGAGAACATTAAAGTCTAGGCTGGCCATTTCATTATTTTCTAATGGATTGTGATGGGGTAGGCCAGAACCCAGACACAAAGGCAACAGCATTAAGAGTCTAGTGCACTTAATTTATACAGCGTGTGGGGAAAAGGGAGGGTGGAGTATCCGTTGGTGAGGAAAGCAAGTTAGTGAGATTAGGTGAGTTAGTGCAAGGGCTGCAATCTCTGGGTCTATGGTGGCAGAAATGGGTAGTTGAGGTCGATCAATGGGCCAGGCTGGCCGTGGTTGAAGAAGAGGATTCCATGGCGGCAAGTTAGCGAGAGCTTCTCATTGGTAGCTTGCTTAGTTTCAGGGAGTCTCTGAAAAAATCCAAGACTGTAAAGAAAGAACAAAAGAAGCTGATCTGTGGGCCTTGCACCCATTACCCACTGGACTGGCCTGCAGAGGTCCTTTTATAGAGAGTGGGTGACACCCGGATGGTAGGTGATAATTTACTGCCAGCCACGGCGAGTTCACAGTGCACCCTTCTCATGCGCGCAGGGGAGCTGGCAGAGGTGCTGAATGCGCATTGAGCTCTCTTTTCCTTGGTCAAGTGAGGAGCTGTCACATGGTAAGAGGCGCTGACTGTAGGCCTGCTGTCACAATTTCAATATCGTTAGCTTCATGGAGCTGCTTTACCTGTTTTGTAAAAGGGGAATTGTCTTGCATGAAAATTGTGGGCCAATTGGTAAATGCTCGAGGGGGAGGATCTGAATGTTGCTGAAGATTTAGGTGACAGAGTGCTATATAGTGCTAGAAAGAGCCCTGACAATGTGCATTTGAAAGGGTGAGGTGGCATAGAAGAGGAGGATTGGGTACCCGAGTGGCTCAGTGGTGAAGTGCTCGCCCTATCATCCGGAGATTGCTAGTTTGGGAAAGAGAGGAAGATTGAACACCACTAACGATAACTTACAACATGTGTGGCAGGGCAGTCTCGCATGTCACTCATTATTAAAGACCAGTAACTCAGACACCCAAAATGTACCTGGAATAGTCTCTGACCCTGAGGCCAAACAAGCCTTAGAAAGCAAAGCCAATAACCACTTATGGCAAAAGAGAGCTACTAAAAGGGTTCCGATTTCCCAGTACCCCTTCCTCCCTGATTATTCTTGTGGCTCAGGCTCTTAGATTCGCGTGAGGTCATCTTATTTAGCTTTCCCATGTTCTCAGTGAGCGGCGCGGTGGTGTAGTGGTTAGCACTGTCGCCTTGCACCTCCAGGGTCTGGGTTCGATTCCCCGGCCAGGCTCGATTCCCGTCTCTGTGTGCATGGAGTTTGCATGTTCTCCCCGTGCTTGGTGGGTTTCCTCCGGGTACTCCGGTTTCCTCCCACAGTCCAAAGATATGCAGGTTAGGCTAATTGGCGTTCCTAAATTGCCCGTAGTGTGTGATTGGGGGTGTGTGTGTATGTTTGTGTGCCCTGCGATGGATTGGCACCCTGTCCAGGGTGTACGCCGCCTAGTGCCCGAAGTCTCCTGGGATAGGCTCCAGGTCCCCCGCGACCCTGAACTCAAGCAGTATAGAAGATGAATGAATGAATGAATGTTCTCAGTGATCTCTTCCTCCTGAACATGCAATAAGGCTTGCAGTCTGTACACTTTAGCTCTTAGGTCAGTCTGCTCAGTCACCAGGTCAGCATTGATGGCAATACTTGGTTTTTTCTTTTGTAAGTTTCGCCTAAAAAGCCTGGAAGTTTAACAACCAAATCTTATTGATCTTATTTACTTCTGCACATACAGAGGAGGACTCGCACATCACTCATAAGAACAGACTAAAATATTTTACAATATTTACACGAATGAACATAACACACAATGTTTATAATAAGATTTGTGATTCATGAAAAGAAGCTTACCCTATGAGTGTCTGTTCCGATTAAAACATTTCTCCTGCTCTTCAGCAGAGTACTTGGTGGCCTTGAGCATGTCCTGTGCCATGTGCTGTTCAGCTGCAGCCAGAGACACCTTAAATTATTTTTGTACAGACACTTTTCAGTACTGGCACATGAAGATGGCTAAAGCTCAGTATAGGGTCAGGGGTAACTCAGTGGATAAGGCATTGGACTACGGTTCAGAAGATCCTAGGTTGAAACCCTACAACTGCCAAGTTGCCACTGTTGGGCCCTTGAGCAAGGCCCTTAACCCTCAACTGCTCAGTTGTGTAATATGAGGGGGAAAAAATGCAAGTCGCTCTGGATAAGAGCGTCTGCTAAATGCCTAAATGTAAATATACTAAACACGAATGCTCATTACAGAAGCTCTTTACAATTTACCTGGCTCAGAGAGAGCTCCTCTTGCAGTGTGATCACTTTGGACATCAGGTCGGAGATCTTCTCCAGTTCATTATTGTTCTCCATCGTCTTCTCAAATCTCCTATCTTCACCCAAGATCCTAAGAGAACAACAAATGAATTTCTACAGGAGACACATTCAGCATCAAGAAGTAACTATATGACAATTAGTTCTTGACCGAGCAATCGGATTGGACAAGAGGCATTCAACAAGTGGTAATAGATGCATTGGGATGTTTATCACTCGGAATCCCAGGTTTTCTAACACTTGTTAATTATACTACAGTAGCTGTCGGTCGCAGCGTGGGTGAGAGTAGGTCTGTACGGTCCACAGTACTGAAGAGAGAACAGCTGCCTGCCAAAACCCACATTCACAACCAGTCACAGAAGCACTTTCAGCAAGAAAAAAGATTTAATAATTGAATTCCATTTGAAACATTTTGTCCGCTTAATAACTTCTAAGTCATTCCACATTGCATCTGTGTTGTTTTATTTAAACCTAAACCAAGCTAGAAAGCTAACTAGCATCTATCACAAGGCTGAATCCCAAATCCCTCTGTATTCTATACTCAAAGGCACTACTTGGTGTGTGGGACAAAGGATTGTACACCCTACATAGTCCACTAGCTTTCCATGTAATGCTATTTGGGATTCAACCCCAGAACCCCTAAAGCAGAATAAATGGAAATATAAAGAGAAACTTTATATAAACATAGTACCAGTAAGAATTTAAAACTACTTTCACCCCTGTTAATTACACTAACTGTCGTTTGCTATCTGCTGGTCGCCAGCTTCACCAGTCGCGGGTTAGTTAATTCCGACAGTCGTGGAAGGATATGTGTTGGCAGAGCAAAATAACTGGTTAAATGAACAAACAAATCATAATCTGTCGATAATAAATTGTGTTTGTTGGACTGTTATATAAAAACGATATCACTGTGATGCTATCAGCTCTCTGGCTGCCTTGCAGCTGTGCCTATAACCAGCATAACTGCACTCCCGCTTGGGTGATAGTTTTAATTAAATTCAGATTTAATAATTTTTTTTTTTAAGTTTATAATAAAAAAAAAAAAAGATTGTGAGTTTTGCACAATCACTAGTGCAAGATCTCAGTTTCTTGTTCTTACAATTTACTATAAAAGTGAGGGAAGAGCTGCAAAAAAAGATGGGGGACTTCAGCATAAACCCAGCATTTAAAGTTACACCAGGGAAATGGTTAACTTCTCTAAGAAAAACAAGATTTGTTTAGATTATCAGCTAATCCTCCTCCATGGAAATGTGTGTGTAGCACACAGTCTGTTTTAATCAGTAAGGAACTTCGACCCCCCCCATAGAAAAATACTATTAAATACTCATCACGCAGTTGCAGGTGTCCTGTTTCTACTCTAGCACCTTGAAAGTAACCTCTTAATACAATGATGATCAGACTCACCCGCATGTCATCAGACTCGGTGTGTGTCTCAGGGAGCTCTTCCTCCTCCTGCTGCGTTGAGCCCTGCAGTGTGTTCTCCTGGGACGGCGGCTCAAACATCTCACTCTCCAGCTGAACAACGGACTCCATCTTATCCCAATCTTCCTTCTCAGATTCAGTCTGAGACACCTTCAAGTATTTTTGTACACATACAGACTCTTGAGTACAAACTGAAATGTTTTGTGGGAAAAAATATCAGGACACACACAAAACACACACTCCGCAAGAACATCAAAGAAAACTTTCCTTCTCGGGACTGAAAGCCTCTGAAAATAGTGTTTCTTATAGTAATTGATTGCAAACCATAATACACTGTAGCATTAACTAAAGTAATTGACTACACACTGTCGTATTAATTATAGTATTTGCTACAGCAGCTGAGGATGTGGCGTTATTGTAATTGTGTTAGATTTTAGCGTGTCGGATGTTATCTACTGTATTCATCGCTTTTGCACCAAATACCTGTTTATTTTTAGATCCCGCTTCTGAGTGTAATGATGCTATAATGACAGGACAAAACTCACTACCTCATGTAATCCTGCAGTTACAGTGTGTCCTGTTTCTACACTAGCACCCCAATGAAACTGCTTAATGTACTGATGATCAGACTCACCCACATGTCATCAGACTCGGTGTGTGTCTCAGAGAGCTCGTCCTCCTCCTGCTTCACTGAGCCTCGCAGTGTGTTCTCCTGGCACAGCGGCTCAAACATCTCACTCTCCAGCTGAACAATGGACTCCATCGTATCCCAATCTTCCTTCTCAGATTCAGCCTCAGATGCCTTTAAGTATTTTTGTGCACATACAGACTCTTGAGTATTTGTCACATCACTTCTCAGAAGAAACTTATATGTTTTGTGGAAAAAAGGTTCACACAAAAACTATAAGGACACACACACACTAAACAATCAAACTTCACAACAACATCGAAGAAAGCGTACCGTTTGGGTACTGAAAGTCTCTACTGTAGTGTTTACTATAGAAATTGACTACATGCCGTAGTAAATTTACATTTAGGCATTTGGCAGATGCTCTTATCCAGAGCGACTTACATTTTTATCTCATTACACATCTGAGCAGTTGAGGGTTAAGGGCCTTGCTCAAGGGCCCAACAGTGGCAACTTGATGGTTGTGGGGTTTGAACCTGGGATCTTCCAAACCGTAGTCCAATGCCTTAACCACTGAGCTACTCCTGGTGAGGCTGGTTCTTTTTTGTTAACCCGTGCAGCGGGCTTGCGATCGTGGCAAACTTTTTCACGTACCGGCGGTAGTAAGAGGCTAAACCTAGGAAGGTGCATAGCTGTGACACATTTATTGGTTCAGGCCAACTCTGTACCGCAGCAATTTTGGCTGGATCAGTAGCAATCCCTTGGGCACTGATTATGTGACCCAGAAAAGTGGTCTCTTGCCGCAGCAGCTGGCACTTTTTAGGATTGAGCTGCAAATTCGCCCACCGGATAGCCAGAAATACCTCCCGTAGGTTAGCTAGCGCGACCTCAAACTCCTTGCCGTGCACCAGTAAATCGTCCAGGTAGACAACACAACGGTTGCGAGGAACTTCTGCCAGCACTTTCTCCATCAGCCGTTCAAACGTAGCTGGAGCGTTACATAGGCCAAAAGGAATATGCCGAAATTGCCATAGCCCTTGCCCGATCGAGAACACGGTTTTAGGTCGGGCTTCCGGGGCGAGCTCTACTTGCCAGTACCTGCTATGCAGATCCAACAAGCTAAACCAAGCCGAGCCCGCGACATGTTCCAGTGCATCATCTATCCGTGGGCAACGGATAAGAGTCTTTTCGAGTTACCTCGTTTAACCGCCGGTATTCGACACAAAACCGCCAAGAATCGTCCATTTTACGCACGAGCACAACCGGTGAAGACCACGGTCCGGACGCCGACTCAATGACACCCGAGTCAGCCATCTCACGCAGCTTCTGCTCGGCGACAGCCCATTTAGCTAATGGAAGGTGTCTCGGATGCAACCGAACAGGAGCTGCGTTTCCTGTATCGATCGTGTGCTGCACCAAATTGGTATGCGTGCATTTGCGCTCATCTACCGCGAAAATATCCGCGAACTAGTGAAGGAACGACCTCAAAGTATCGGCCTGTGTTGGATTCAACACTGCAGAAGCTCGCCCAATATACTCGCTCAATCAGGTACCAGATGTTTATGTGGCGCGACCTCCGGAAGTTCCGCCCCCCGGGTGTGCTACTAGCGCGTGCGGCTGTGGTTTGGGTGTTATCAGCCTAGCTAACTCGAAGTTACCACGCAGTCCAATCCGCCAAGTTGAGCACCGCACCCCACTTTTCCAGAATGTCCAACCCCAGAATGCACTCATCCTCTATGTCTCCCACAAAGAATTCATGAAGATGAATGCGCTCACCTAGTTTCACCCACACCGTGCGATGAGCCCGTATCTTCATGGAGCTCCCAGACATGGTGCGAATGTTGAAAGCTGGGTCGGACAGTCTCAAAACGCGCTCGCTTGGTCCCAGTATGCCGGTGCGCAGCAGTGAAACAGTGGAGCCGGTGTCCACTTGCGCCCGTAGTAGGACGTCGTCCAGCACATTTCACATAAAGCCCAGCGCGATTTCCTACACGTCCCGAACGAAAGTTGAATCCACAAATTGGGGGAACAGAGACGGCTGCTCGTGTACGCTGTCCTCGGCGCCTGAGAACATTGCAGCAGTAGTCCTGCGGTCCCGGGCCTCGGCGTCGCCACGAAAACTCGGAAGCTTGCTCGTTGCCTAGCCGTGACGGGTAACCCTGTCCGCGGCTAGGTTCACCTACCGAGCACCCCCGAGCTGCGGAAGGTCGCTCGGCTCTTTCGCCATGATGTTCCACCATTATGGGTTCAGCGTGCTCTGCCTCGCGCAGCGCCTCAGAAAGGGAAACTGGTGCCGCTAACCTGATGTGCTTGCGGAGCCACGGCGGTCGGAGCCCACGGAGAAATGCATGCAGAGCTAGCTCTTCCTGCTTTTCGTGCTCGAATTCGGGATAGCCTCGGCGCACAAGGCAGCTTAAATCCATGGCGAACGCGCCCAGTGGCTCCGAAGCGCGCCGCTCGCGGACCGCCAGCTCCTCGCACGCTGCTTCTTTACGGTCACTCGCGCCGAACCGGAAGTGGAGTGACTCCCGTAGCTTTGACCAGTCCTTCCGCTCATCGGCCTGGAGGTCTTCCAGCACCTGGAGCGCGTCTCCCTCCAGCGAGAGTGCTACTCTGACCGCGGTTTCCGCCAGGGACCAGCCCGCAAGGTCGGCGGCTAGCTCTACCTGCGCGAAGAATGCGTAAGGTTCGACGGCGCCGTTGTAGGATGGAAGGCGTAACTGCAACTCGCTTCGCCGGCTAATGGCGCACGGAGCTGTAGCGTGCTCCGGTGCTTGTGCAGCATCAACGTTGGGCTCCGCCCTGATATCCAGTGCCGGAATAGTCATCTTGCCGCTCCGCTTTCGCCGCGCTGCTCTGCTGGTGCTGGCTCCGTCCGGAAGATGCTCCTTTTTCCGCAGCTGTTCTGCTACTCGGCGGCCCTCTTTGATCCTCCGTAGGTCCTTCCCAGGTTGCTCCAACTCAAAATCCTCCATCCCACTTCTGACACCAATGTAGCTAGAAGGGATCTTGGAGGACGAGTCAGCTTGCTTGCTTCCCAATGCAAATGGCTGGGAATATTTTATTTACCACAGCACACATATATCATGAGAAACACATTCATTGAACTAGCACGCATACAGTACACACATACACACACACACACAACCTTGGCCGAAGCCATTAACCTAAACAAAGTTCCCAAACAGGGTAAACACATAAAATCTACCGCAAGGCATGATGGTCGCCAGCCACCGTCCCGCCCACCCCACAATATTAAACTTTACTATAGCATGTAGTTAATTATTAAACTATGACATTGTAAACTTTAATACAGTATTTAGTTCTCAGTGTGTTTATTTATCCATTCATTGATCTTTCCAGTTCTGAGTGGAATGATGTTGTAATTACAGAACAACGTTCTTCACCTCACGCAATCACATTTAGTCACAGTTACAGCGTGTCCTGTTTCTACACTAACACCACAGTGAAACTGCATAATGCACTGATATCAGACTCACCCTCATTTCATTAGACTCCGTGTGTGTCTCAGAGAGCTCTTCCTCCTGCTGCTCTACTGAGCCTCGCCGTGTGTTCCCCGGGGACGGCGGCTCAAACATCTCATTCATCTTCTGAAAGATGGACTCTACCACTTCCCAGTCTTCTGCCTTGAATTATTTTTGTGCACACATACATATACAGTACTTTGAACACTTGAACACACTATAGTAATTGAATACACACTGTATTATTTAATATAGCAATTGACAATATCGTAATAAGCTGTACAGTACTGTAGTATTTACAATAATAATTGAATACACACTGGAGTATGTACAATAGTAATTGACTGCACTTTGTAGCATTGACAATATACCGTAGTAAACTGTAATATTTACTATAGTAATTGACTGCATCCCATAATAAACTGCAGTTTTTGCTACTATAAGTATTGTATTATTTACAGTTTACTACTATTACTTACTGTATTAATACAATTTATTATGATCTCCTGTAGTGTTTACTAAATGAATAGTAATTAACTACAGTGGGTTAATATTCACTTGGAAAAGCACCAAGTGTAAGCTCGGCTGTGATCACTTGATCTGGTCCAAGCTCTTTAACTGTTTGTGTTTCTTCGTGCGATCGCCTGGCGGAGGGGTATTTTAGCAAAGAAATTACAGAATTCCCTCTCATGTTTAGCTGAATAAGTGCCCCTATTATGCTTCTTCAAATATGATCTTTCATGCAGTGTGTCATGTAGCTGTATGTGAACATAAACTATCTGCACTATCTGTGACGCCTGACAGTGCACGATAAATGAAGTTTTTGTCTATTAAAAAAAGAGTCGGCTCACATTCCCCTAAACGAGTCGTTAGCAATTCGAATCTTTCTCTGTTACGAATCCACGTCACTACGTAACATATTTGCATAATGTTCGCCCACGTTCTACATCGCGAACAACTTCCTCGCCATCTTACAATTAACGTTACCACACTCTTGTTAATGTGACCGAGCATTCATGCCGGGTTCGCTTAAACACTTTGTAATATAAAAAAAACAATAAAAACTATAGCACACGAAATCCTTTTTAACTGTTTATTCTCCACCATTCACCAAAACTGAACTCTAACACTCGCGAAGTGCGCATGCCCCTTGCACTTCTATGGCAAGCTCCGAGGGGAAAAGTGCATCACACACACATATGCACATCACGAGCGCCCGTGCAGCTAACATTAACATATGACACTGAGAAACGTCCGGCTCCAGTCGTACTTGCGAAACAGTTTCTTGTCGATGTGCCACTTCAACCGTTTCATCGTCAGACTCCGGCTCGAATCGATACGGTAAAACTGACGCCATCTTCTCTATGTAGTGACGGGTCTCCAGAGCCGTCGCTCAGTTCTGGTCATGGGCGTTTCATTTTCCGACACACGCTGTAGCGGTAGACCAATCATAAAGGGCCGTGCCATCTGACCAATCACAGCAGTGAGGGCTCACGGAAAGGAGGGGTTTAGACCCATGGTTCTCAAAGTGTGGGGCGCGCCCACTAGTGGGGAAGACAGACATGACAGGTGGGGCGCAATGAATGGGAGGAAATTTGTGGAAAATAATAGGAAAGTACCTATTCTAATTCATGCTTTTCTTTATTGATAATGAAGAGCGTACACTCAAAACTAAACAATCACACACAAATAAATGGATCATTAATACAAGTAACTTAAAATAACATAGGCGGCGCGGTGGTGTAGTGGTTAGCACTGTCGCCTTGCACCTCCAGGGTCTGGGTTCGATTCCCCGGCCAGGCTCGATTCCCGTCTCTGTGTGCATGGAGTTTGCATGTTCTCCCCGTGCTTGGTGGGTTTCCTCCGGGTACTCCGGTTTCCTCCCACAGTCCAAAGATATGCAGGTTAGGCTAATTGGCGTTCCTAAATTGCCCGTAGTGTGTGATTGGGTGTGTGAGTGTGTGTGTGTGCCCTGCGATGGATTGGCACCCCGTCCAGGATGTACCCCGCCTAGTGCCCGAAGTCTCCTGGGATAGGCTCCAGGCCCCCCGCGACCCTGAACACAGGATTAAGCGGTATAGAAGATGAATGAATGAATGAATGAATTAAAATAACATCAGTTGGGGGCCGGGAGAAAAAGTGGAACCATAGTGGAACAATAACGGTTTAACGTCGGCATGTTAATTGCAGAGGAACAATATATAAGGAAACATTTGGTATTATATATGTAATTATCATTCATTCCAATGTGTGTGCTGATGTTTCTGTATTTTTGTTAACAAATAATATTCTATCAGGCAGTACTAGTCTGGCATTTCTAGTTTCCAGTGTGGCAACAAAGTTGCTTTGTGATCCTTCAGGCGCTGAACAGATCAATATCGTTCTATGCTTTTTGTTGGTGTGCGGCATTTGCGATGATCCCTAAATCATTGTTGCGCTGTAGACAATAGCGATGTTTATCGTTTAAGGAAATATATGTGGGTATCTTATTTACAGGTTTATTTACGCAGTTATTGAAGCCGGAGATGCGAATATGCGAATATAAAACTAACTTTACCGCCGTCACAAACAGTGTCAGTAGCGTACAGTACATAGTGGGCATAATAACGTCACTGGATACATTTCATACACGGACCACAAAAAAGCAGGCGATTCAGCACGATCAGCCTAATCAACCAAAAAGCCAGAGGAAAAGACAATATGATGAAGCCTATGTTGCGCTTGGATTCATGGTGGGGATGGTAAGGGCAGAAGAGAGACCCGTCTGTGTTTTGTGTCTTATACCGCTGGCAGCAGACCGCATGAGACCCAACAAACTAAGAAGACACTTAGAGACAACACACTCCAGTCACGTTAATAAGCCACTCGACTGGCAGAATACAGACAGCAGGAGAATCGCATGGTAACATCTGAATCAGTGGACAGCAAAGCACAAATGGCTTCATTCAAAGTTACATACAGAATTGGCCAGTGCAAAAAAAACTACAAACGATTGCTGAGCAGCTAATAAACATGGGGTCAATTATGCAAAGATAAGTGACAACGTAAGCCTTTTATAACAATTGCACGTGTATTTTATCTGTTTTTAACTTGGTGTTGTTTGATCTTATTGGTTTAGAAATTGATATTTCAATAAACAGTAAACTTGGCCGATTTCGTTATTATTTTGTTGACAAGTGGGGCTTGAAAATTCGCTCACCCCCTTAAGTGGGGAATGACAGAAAAAGTTTGAGAACCACTGCCTTAGACAGACTGAAGCTTCAAACTGCTTCACACGAGTCATTTAGGAATCATTTAGAAATGGGGTAAAATTAAATCTATTTTTGGAGAAAACTAAAGTGTTTTTTGACCTTGTATGCATGTAAACCTGTTTTAAGAGCCTCATTAAGCAATATTAGCAACCTTTAAAATGGCATTATAGGGGCACTTTAACTAACAATCTGCTGAGCGTTAATAAGACTCGTTAAGAATGGTCCAATCACATGAGCCCAAATATTTAAAAACACAGCACAGCACAGTGCTGCGCCCCAAGGATGATTTGAAAAAATCCAATCAGAGCTCAGCGTCAAGTCACATGGTTTTCAAAAATGTACGTGCCGGTCGTTTGTCCGGCGCCCCACGTACACGAATGTAATACAGTTTAGATTTTTTTTTTATATTACGAAATACAGAGGAATATTGTGACTAAATTACTTTATTTTATTATTAAAATTAATACTTTTTATGATAAATAAATACATGATAAAGTAGCGTTCTTCTCGGCCTAACTTTAAAGGGGCGGTGCTATACGCCTCATGTACGCGTCATCAGTTGCGTGTGAGCAGCAGTGCTTAGTGTGCGGTCCCCAATTAAATAAATAAACAAATAAATAAATAAATAAATCACAAGACTCACGTTCATTTCATCAGACTCTGTGTGTAATTCAGAAAGCTCTTCCTCTTGCTCCTCCAAAGAGTCTCGCAGTGTGTGATCCGGGGACTCAAAAATCTCACTCAACATCTGAACGATGGACTCCGCCAGATCCCCGTCTTCATCCTCAGATTCATTCTGAGACACCTTTACGTATTTTTTGGACACACAGACACTTTTAAACACTAGACACATCACTTGTCATACAAAGAATATAAGGGTGCGCACACACACACACACACACACACACACACACACACACACACACACCACTTTGATCAACATCAAAGCAAACTTACCTCCCGGGTAACACAAACATAGAACACAAGCGGTTTAAACTTCAGTGCTTATGTTTAAATCTTCTTATCGACTTTAATATAGTGTATAATAGAGGAACAATGTGTTCATCATCACATTCTGAGGAAACTTCATGCGTAAAATCTTCACATTTCCTCCCGATGAAGTATTAAAGCGTGTACTGTAGTCTGAACAGGTAGATGTTTGATATTTTTACAGACGTATGAGCATTTTGTCTAAACTCGAGTCAGCTATTGCAGTATTTTAGTTTTTTTCGATTTTTATATTTGAATAGTTGACTAAACTAAACTGTAGAGCCTGGTTAGCACTTGGATAGGAGGCCACCTGGAAATAGCAGATGCTGTGGGGTTGGTATGGTGGCTTAGTGGTTAGTAGTGTTGCCGCGCACCTTGAGGGCCAGGAGGTTTAAACCGTGTTCCTGTCTGTGTGGCCAGGATAACTTGTATGTATAATTTAAATATGATTATTTCTATTAAGCAATTTTAGATCATGTAAACACCTTTTTTTTTTTTTTTTTTTTTACACCTTTTTCTTTTTAATTGTTGACATTTTTTGTGATCTCTGTATGTATGTGTAAGTGTGTGATTGTGGTTTGGGGATTACCTCAGGGGCGGTGCTGTCCGATACCGAGCTCGAATCCAGTGAGGAAACATCTGTGAACATCAATACATAATGAAAAAAAATAAAAATAAATATATATATATATATATATATATATATATATATATATATATAGAGTATGATGTATATTAGATTAATATAACATTAATAATATTACCATATATATAGATCAATATATCACATATAGCAAATAATTAGTATTTATAAGTATTGATTAAAGTTTTTCTTTTCTTCTTACAAGTGTTTTTCTTTTTCCTTTTCCTGTGTGTGTATATAATTTACAGTATATTTAGATGCTATATTCTTCTAACAGAGAGAGAGAGAGAGAGAGAGAGAGAGAGGGAGACCTCTAGTGGTGACTGTGGTATGTTCAGGTCTTCTCTCTCCGTCTCCGCGGCTCCTCCGCATGTAATAAAGTCCCGCCGCGGTGACTGCAGCTCCGGCCGCGAACAGCAGGGGGCGCGGCATAAACTCCAACCCGTCAATAACTAACTTCAGCAGCAAGTTCATGACTGAAACCCGACCAGCCCGGCGGTGGATTTAATAACAACCAGCTGTTTGTTTTTAGTAAAACACTTGTGATTTTTCTGCTCGGCGGCTTTAACGGTCACTTTGGATGCATGACGTCATAAAAAAAAAGAACGCGCGCTCACGTGACTCCGACCCTCGTCCATGACGCAGCAGAGACCATGATGATGAACTAATGAGGTTTATTTACTGGGTTTGTTTAATTACTGTCCGGTTTATCAACTAAATTTAACATTAATTGAATTAAGATGAATAAATCCGTCCTGATTACATATATAACATGATTTTAATGTACACTTTTGCAATAAATCATGTGTTTAGCTACTCACTTGAGATTTGTTCTAGATGTTAAAAACATGACGTAGTTTGACCACTAGATGTCACTATAACATAGAGCTATACTCTAGGGATAAAAGGTTTTGGCCAAACATGTTCATTATTGAATTCAGGTGTTTCAATTAGGCCTCTTATCCCTAATGAAAGACAATCTGAAAGTTTCAGCATTTATCACTTTTGGACACCTTCATGCACACTTACACTTACATATTTACATTTTCATTCTGGATCATTGCACAAGACACTTTAATAAGACACTTTTTATGCATATTTGCACAACCCCAGTCATTTATACTTCCTTTTTTTTTAAACACACTAAATTTCTATATGTTATACAAAATTTATATTTTTTCCTATATATTTTTTTTATATTTTGCTATATTGTACATAATGTCCTTATTTGTGCAGAATATTTGTATTTTTATCCTAGTTAAATTTAATTTCTATTGCATTTTTATTCATATTTATTTCTTTATTTTTTAAGGTCACTGGTGGTCGTATAAGCATTTCACTGCATATCGTACTTTGTGTGACGATAAAATTTGAATTTGATTTGAAGACATCTTGGACAATGCTATGCTTTTTATGACCTTTGTTGCAACAGTTTGAGAAAGGCCCTGTTCTATTCCAACACGCCTGTGTCCCAGCGCACGAAGCGAGGACTATAAAGAAAGTTTGTTAGAAATCAAAAAAATTATTTAAAATGTTTTCTCCGTGTTTTTAGATCTTTGTGTCAGATGTTACTCTGGTATACTGAAGTATAATTACAAGCATTTCATAAGTGTCAAAGGCTTTTATTGACAATTACATCAAGATTATGCAAAGTCAATATTTGCTGTGTTGACGCTTCCTTTTCAAGACTTCGGCAATTCACCCTAGCAAGCTGTCAATCAACATCCTGACTGATGGAAGCCCATACTTGTATAACCTGATGATGCTTGGTGTTTAACAAAATTAGTTGTTGTTTTGTTTGTTTTTTGTTCACCTGCCTGTTGAGGATTAACCACACGTTCTCAATGGGATTAAGGTCTGGGGAGTTTCTGGTCCATGAACCCAAACTTTCAATACTTCGGTCCCAGAGCCACTATTGAATATTGTGATTCTGTAATATTCTGTAATCAAAATTGTAATTTTGTTACAATTAAAACCTCAAACCTCTAAAACGATAATAAAATAATGTTGTCAGAGCTTACTGTAAGTCACTAGCTTTGCAACAGAACTGAACAATTAAATGTAACCTGTTCCTTATAGCATTAGTTTTCTCACTTAAAAACAAAGTGCAGATTTTAAACAATACAAAAATGTATAATAAAAAAAAATTAAACAAAGTTTTTCTACATTTTACTGAGCAGCACGTATCCACCATAATTACTATTCCGAAGCAAACTTAGCAAATAATTTCCTCCTATCACACGGGATGCCAGTGTGTGAATAGTTTATTTTTTATAATCCACTTGTAGGATATTAAAAATCCTAACACCTCCAAAGTCTTGAGCGTCTGTTGGTCAATTGTTAGCTAATTTTTATTTGGATCATTTTCTTCAACGTTTCTGTCAAAAAAGACAGATGATGTGTCCCAGCACCTCCAGAGATGCATCTAAGTACTGTTTAACTGGCTTGTCCAGTGACTTCCAGGAATACCCAAGTACCCAAATAAGCTACAGAACAACCTACGGAGAAATACCCCCAGGAGGGCCCGAGGGAGGGGGGAGGGGGAGGATGAGCACCCCAATAGGATGGACCTTTTGGTAATGACCTCAGGAAATGGACTATTGTACATCTACTATTGTCCGTAGTAGATGCACCTGCGGATCTAGAATCATCAGTGTAACAGCAAAGGGTGATGTTTTAATTGTCTGAGTGTTACTGGGCCAATCTGTGTTTATTAAAAAAAAAAAAAAAGATGAAAAGTTGGGCTAAGTCAACCCTAGAGAAATGTTTTTATTGATTTATTTTTTACAGTGTGTGCATATTTATGAAGAAAATAAAGGAGTTCAACCCTCTCCTCAACACCACCTTTATTTATGGTGACAGAGACCTTGAAGACGGAAGGGTACAGTGGCTTAGAAGAGGAAGATTGAGCAGCACTAACACCATGTGTGTGACAGGGGCAGTTCAGCAGGTCACACACAGGTATAAGACCAGTAATGATGTCAGTGCTTAAAACACACCAAAATGTCCCTGGATTATTCTGTGACCCTAGAAAGAAGAGCAAATAACCAGAGGTAGGGAGTCAGGCATTTTATCACCACACAGACAGTTTATTTGGAAGTCTTGGCACACTGTACAGTTCACACACACACATATATACGAGAATATCCAGCTCATGGTAATTATCTGGGGGTCACCGCACTGAATATTCCTCTGTTCCAAGATCTATCCAATAGGCCTGTGAAAAAACACATTATAATAAAATTATGATGTGAATATTCGTTTCTTGATATGGATATGAAAGTGTGTTTGAGCTCCTGTGTTTACGTTTCTGACCCCAAACTGGACATGTTTTACAGCAGTGAGATAAAAACGTACCTGGATGCACTGTGTGAGCCTTTCCTCCTTCAGGGAACCGTGTGCCTGCTGCTCTTATTCTTTCTAATAAAACACAGTCATGGAGAAGAAGAGACTCCGAATTTAGTCTTCCTAACTTCAGTCTATCTTAGATGTCCAGTGACTATTACAGAAGCAGTGTTTATCTACAACAGTAGAACAGCAGAGGCCTTTCATGAAACTTGCTATTATATCTAGAAACACCTGGCTGCTCTGAGTGATATTGATTGTGGTTTGGGGATTACCTCATGGGTGGTGATGTCAGTGTGTGTGACTCTGACTCCATCCACAGCAGACACCGAGCTCAGATCCAATGAGGAAACATCTGTGGACACTTTCTGCTCCAAGTCTGAATACAACAACAACAAATACAGAAGATAATCACATGAACCTGAATGGAACATATACAGTGGTGTGAAAAACTATTTGCCCCCTCCTGATTTCTTATTCTTTTGCATGTTTGTCACACAAAATGTTTCTGATCATCAAACACATTTAACTATTAGTCAAAGATAACACAAGTAAACACAAAATGCAGTTTTTAAATGAGGGGTTTTATTATTTAGGGAGAAAAAAAATCCAAACCTACATGGCCCTGTGTGAAAAAGTAATTGCCCCCTGAACCTAATAACTGGTTGGGCCACCCTTAGCAGCAATAACTGCAATCAAGCGTTTGCGATAACTTGTCTTTTACAGCGCTCTGGAGGAATTTTGGCCCACTCATCTTTGCAGAATTGTTGTAATTCAGCTTTATTTGAGGGTTTTCTAGCATGAACCGCCTTTTTAAGTTCATGCCACAACATCTCAATAGGATTCAGGTCAGGACTTTGACTAGGCCACTCCAAAGTCTTCATTTTGTTTTTCTTCAGCCATTCAGAGGTGGATTTGCTGGTGTGTTTTGGGTCATTGTCCTGCTGCAGCACCCAAGATCGCTTCAGCTTGAGTTGACGAACAGATGGCCGGACATTCTCCTTCAGGATTTTTTGGTAGACAGTAGAATTCATGGTTCCATCTATCACAGCAAGCCTTCCAGGTCCTGAAGCAGCAAATCAACCCCAGACCATCACACTACCACCACCATATTTTACTGTTGGTATGATGTTCTTTTTCTGAAATGCTGTCTTACTTTTACGCCAGATGTAACGGGACACGCACCTTCCAAAAAGTTCAACTTTTGTCTCGTCGGTCCACAAGGTATTTTCCCAAAAGTCTTGGCAATCATTGAGATGTTTTTTAGCAAAACTGAGATGAGCCTTAATGTTCTTTTTGCTTAAAAGTGGTTTGCGCCTTGGAAATCTGCCATGCAGCCCGTTTTTGCCCAGTCTCTTTCTTATGGTGGAGTCGTGAACACTGACCTTAATTGAGGCAAGTGAGGCCTGCAGTTCTTTAGATGTTGTCCTGGGGTCTTTTGTGGCCTCTCGGATGAGTTGTCTCTGCGCTCTTGGGGTAATTTTGGTCGGCCGGCCACTCCTGGGAAGGTTCACCACCGTTCCATGTTTTTGCCATTTGTGGATAATGGCTCTCACTGTGGTTCGCTGGAGTCCCAAAGCTTTAGAAATGGCTTTATAACCTTTACCAGGCTGACAGATCTCAATTACTTTTGTTCTCATTTGTTCCTGAATTTCTTTCGGATCTTGGCATGATGTCTATCTTTTGAGGTGCTTCTGGTCTACTTCTCTGTGTCAGGTAGCTCCTATTTAAGTGATTTCTTGATTGAAACAGGTGTGGCAGTAATCAGGCCTGGGGGTGGCTACAGAAATTGAACTCAGGTGTGATAAACCACAGTTAAGTTATTTTTTAACAAGGGGGGCAATCACTTTTTCACACAGGGCCATGTAGATTTGGAGTTTTTTTTCTCCCTTAATAACGTAAACCTTCATTTAAAAACTGCATTTTGTGTTCAATTATGTTATCTTTGACTAATAGTTAACGGTTTTTGATGAGCAGAAACATTTAAGTGTGACAAACATGCAAAAGAATAAGAAATCAGGAAGGGGGCAAATAGTTTTTCACACCACTGTATATGATATTTACACACACTGCCTGGCCGAGTAAGACGTCGCCATCTAAGGAGAGTCAAATACTGGAAATTGGATAGGAACCCTTCAACACGTTCAATGTGCCATTGTTTTAATATGCTTAGACAATGTCACAGCATTCATTTCTCCCCAAGATCTAGTATTGATTGATGGGAGAGTCTGACCGCTGCGTAAAGTCTTCTTCAGCAACTCCCATAGATTATCAAAGGGGGTTACGGTCTGGACTCTGTGGTGGCCAATTAATGTGTGCGAATGGCGTCTTATGCTCCCTAAACCACTCTTTTACAATTTGAACCTGATGATTCCTGATATCTTCTTTTTGGAATATACATGTAACTGTGCCATTAGGGAAGAAAAACAAGCCATTGATGGAAAAACCTGGTCATTCGGTACATTCAGGTCCTCAGCTGACTTTATTTTTTGGGCACAGAACAGTCGAGACCTGACCAACAGAAGCCTGACCCCAGATCAGATGTACAGTGGACATGAAGAATCCACCTCTCTTCTTACCCTGACACACTTAGACTCACTCTGGACTCATCAGACCACATCAGGTTCGGTTATAGGTTTATGATCGTCATTCAACATGTTAAACGTGGTTTCCCAGAACCAGCAGCCAACATTTCAGAAGAATCTCACAACTACTACTACTATTACTACTACTGTACATGATCTTTTCCAAGTGCTCCATAGACTGCTCTTTATGATTTATAGAAATAGGAAGCTTATTTATTTATTATTAGTTTCACTGATAAGTGGATTTCTTAAGGCTATACAGCTGTTTAGTGGCAATCCTTTAATTTCTCTTCACGTTGTGTGTGAAAATGCTCTTATTTTCAATATTAAACGAGTCCCCCCCCCCCCCTTTTTTTTTAAAGAAAAAAATACCGATTTGATGAAGACCATCCCAGGAAAGCAAGACCAAGTTTTATATATATATATATATATACTAGGGCTGCATGATATATCGAAAAAATATTGTTATCGCGATAATGGCATGTGTGATAACCATATCGCAAGGAGTTGCGATAAATACTTTATTTGCCAAGCATTTGTGTGTCTAAATTTGACCAATCAGATGGGCCCTTACTATGTTTATACCCGCTTACATCTTTATATATACATATATATATATATATAATTTATATCTTTATACTTAATTCTGTTGCGAACTAACCCCGGATGATCAGAAGACTTAGCGATTAGCCGTTAGCCTTTTGTAGCGTGGACGGTAAACCCAAACGCGGAAGCAAGCGAGTAGGCAGGATAACCACGTGAATTAGTTTAAGGACTCTCGCAGAAGGGGAACAACGGAAACACACACATTTAACCCGCATCCTATAGACACACACTCGAATCAGAAAGGAAACAATCTGAACCGACATGGCGAACACAGTGACTAAGCTGTATGCGGTGGTTTGTTTACTCCTCTTATACTTCCGGGTTCGCGCCAGCATTACTTCCGGGTCCTAGTGCCGGTCGCGGAGCGCGTGTGTGTGTGCATGCGTGCGTGCGTGTGTGTGAGTGACAAATAGTATTTTTTTTTGTTTTGTTTAATAATTTTTATAAAAAAAAAAAAAACAGGCAAGCCAAAGAGAATATTTAGTTTAAAAGATGATCTTGTTTTAAGACACTATTGATGAGTGAATGGTTACATGTAAATAAACAGTAATGTTTGAAAGTAATTCATATTGTGTTGGCAGGTTTATAGTAACAGCAAACCAGAAGTCAGAATATCTGCTGAGGGGTTTAAGTCATTCAATTCAATTCAATTCAATTCAATTCAGTTTTATTTGTATAGCGCTTTTAACAATTGACATTGTCTCAAAGCAGCTTTACACAATCAAAAGAATTATTTAAGTTTGTATGGAATGTGAATGTGTATGAATCAAAATGGTCAGATAGTCCCTGGTGAGCAAGCCCGAGGGCGACAGTGGCAAGGAAAAACTCCCTGAGATGGTAATAGGAAGAAACCTTGAGAGGAACCAGACTCGACAGGGAACCCATCCTCATCTGGGTGAAACAGATAGCAGGAAATGATCTGCATTTATACAGTGTTAAGTGTTAGGTTCAGCTATAATAGTTGATGTTAATTGATGTTATAATACTTGATGTAAAATGGAGTCCAGTAGTTATTCGAGACTCAGATAGACTTGTAGAAAGTTCCAGTCCTGAACTATCGAATTGTCAAGTCAATTCATAGTGTTTAAGTCTAAATATTTGCAACTTCCTTGACATATAGTTTCTTTTTAGCCTGAATTAGATTTAATTACATCAGAAGAATATCTATTACCTGTTTATTTTAGTATCATCATTACATATAAATAAATAATAAAAAAAAATAGGCAATAATAATAATAAAAAAATGCATTTCTCTAGGGAAATGTTATATCGCAAAAAATATCGTTATCGCAGTATTCAACAACAATATCGCATATTTTCCTAATTTTGTGCAGCCCTAATATATATATCTATATATATATTTTTTTTTTTTACTGTTTACCTACTGTGTTTTTCTTTCATATTTAATATGTTTATAATGTTTATTTAGTATGTGGATGTACTTTATAATGTAATTAATTAATTATTTTTTTATTTTATAAAATATTAATATATAATATATATTAATATAATATATATAATAATAACAATAATATATTTATTTATTAATATTTTAATGCACTTATTTTCAATATTAAACATGAGTCCCCCCTCCCCCCCCTACACTTTGATTTCATGAAGATCATCCCAGGAAAGCAAGACCAAGTTTTACATAGAAACATGAGGTTTTTTTTAACATTCATGCCTATAAATCCATTGTGAACTGAACACAGACAGACAGACAGACAGACTTACTTTTTCCATCTTTGCGTTTCTTATTAAAATAATAAAGTGTTGCCGTAGCGACTGCAGCTCCACCAGCGGACAGCAGGGTGCGCGCCATCACTTTAAAATATAACCTAGATAGACAGCAGCTCATCTGTACAGCACCACTGACTGACAGACAGACAGACAGGCTGTTAAACCTCGTGTGGATCGGTCAGGTCTCCTGCAGTAAACACACCCGGACCGGCCTCGTCTTCGCTCCTCTTGGTGTATAACCGCGTTTGGCATCAAACTATGTTCCTCTACCGCCACCTGCTGGTCAGCGCCGTTATCAGTCACTTACTACTGAATGACGTCACAAGAACAGACCGCGCGTTCACGTGACTCTGACGCTCGTCTATGACGCACAGAGACCATGATCTAATGATCTAATGATCTAATGATGAACTTTTATCTATTACTATGTTAAGTATAAATAGTAAACTTACTCCATTTTCTGAATGTAATCAGATTAATTAGAGAAGATGTTTATTTGTTCAGAGTCTTAAAGCTGCATTTTAACCTCAGCACAAGTTCAGAGCTTCCTGTCATTGTCACGTGTTCTTCATCACTGATTAACTTGAGAGGTGTTTTAGAATTTGTTAGAGAAGTTTGAAACATGACACTTTTTGACCACTAGATGTCAGTGTAACATAGAGTTCATTAGAGAGAGAGATTTCCTTCAAGCTGATTTTTTTTTAAAGCACCACACATCTAAGCACAAGCATCTTCAGACACAAAAAAAAAGAATGATTGAACTGCTTGTTAATTCTACAGACATTTTCAACAATTAATTCCTGCACTGCAATAATATTGAAGCAATTTTTCATTATTATTAAGGAATATAGTAGAGAATGTAAACACAATACCGTCTGTAACTGTACCTGACTCTGTTAATGTACCAGAGACTGTGTGAAAGGCCCACAGGATACCCCAGAGCTAACGACTGCTAAAACAAAGCTCCTACTGGCCCCAACAATCCCCCGAGCTCCCCTGATCTACCGTACCTTGTGACTCAGGCACCAGACACCCAGAAGGACAAGTCACCCATTTTATCTGCACATTTATCGATTACACTGATTAGAGGCACTGAATGCAGTAGTTGGGCAGTATGGTGTGTGGCAACCCTCCAACAGTGGGGCTCGAACCCCAATCCTCAGATCCCAGACAGAGCCTAGAGCCTTGTCCGTCTAAGTCACCACTCCCCAGTTAGAGATTATTAATAATATGTTTAAAGTCTTGGCATATGTCCAGACAAAAAAAGCGAAAATACAGGTGTTTGTTAATCATATGCCCCTTGTTAACAGGACCAAATATCCCTCAGTTCCAAAATGTATCCCATTATTATATCATAGACAGTAAGTGAAGGAGTAATTGTCCAGAGAGACCAGAAGATCCTGAAAGCGGGACGAATCACCTGAAATAAACAGCAGATCAGACTGAGATAAGACGAAGAAAAGTATATTTGAATATTTGTTTCTCAATATGGATCTGTGAAGGTGTTTGTGAGGTCCTGTATTTACTTTTTTCTGGCCTCACAACTAGTCCATGAGGTCCTGTTCATCTCCAGGAAACTGTAATCCTGCTGCCAGGGTTCTTTCTCCTAAAACACAGTCATTGATTAGAAGAGACTCAGAATTTAGTGCTAATTTAGTGACTTGCACACTATTAAATAGAAATCAGAATAAATTTAGTTTTTCCAGAGATGCCAGGAAACCCAACAGCCAAAGCTTATTGATATTATTTATTTCTACACCCGGAGTGAGACACGTGAGGATACGACACATCACTTATGAGAATAAAACCAAAATACTTTGTGGATGAATGAACAGAACACAATATTTACAATACCATTTGTATTTTTTCATTTTCCATTTTAATGAAAAGAAGCCTACCCTAAATGAGTGTCTTTCCCAACGAAACATTGTCCTCTGCTCCTCAGCATAGGACTTGATCATGTCCTGGACTCCAACGAACACCCAAACTCCCCTGATCTATCTTGTGGCTCCTGCACTTAGGGGCACCAGACTCTCACGAGTCGCCCACTTTATTGCCCCATAGCCGGATTCACAGCCAGGGGTTTAGAAGCCTTGGCACATGTGCACACACATAACACATAGGAGAACATCCATGTGTTAAATGTGCTCCATGCAATTATCTGGGGTTCAATACTCCTCATATTCAGGATCTATACCATGGACCTGTAAAAAAGAAAAAAAAAAAGACAAAACAGATTTTCTTAACATTATAATATGAATATTTGTTGCTTAGTATGGATGTATGAAGGTCTATGTACTGTAAGGTTCTGTGCAGTAAGTCCCCGACATATAAACATTCCAGTTTCGAACATTTGAAGTTATGAACATGCGTTTGCGCCTATCCAGTCAAGGAAGTTAGATCGCATATCCGGTGAACATCGTACATTGTGTGTGCAGTGAGCCTCCCAGGATGTCCGGAAGCGAGTGTAAAAGCAGCGGCGACGAAGCTGGAACTGCGAAGAAGCGCGGAGCGATAATTGTAGAGACAAAAGTGAAAATAATTGAGAGAATGGAGCAAGGTGAAAAGATGGCAGACATCGCTCGTTCTTATAACATGAATCGTTCAACCATTCTAAAGAACACTGTACTGTAATATACTGTGTATCGCCAATTGTGCTAGTATCCGACCACCTAGACAATGTTTGTTGGACTTACGAGCAAATTAGACTTACGAACGAGCCCCTGGAACAGAACTGGTTCGTATGTTGGGGACTTACTGTATTTACCTTTTTGACACGCACCTACTGTAGCACATGCTATCCTCCAGCAGTGAGACGAAAAACTTACTTTCAGTAACTCGGTGCACTGTGCTAGCCTTTCCGTCACCACTCCATGCTCCATCTTCAGGGAACTGTGAGCCTCCTGCTCTTGTTCTTTCTCCTAAAACAAAGCCGTAGAGAAGAAGAGAGTCAGAATTTAGTGTTCTTAACTTCAAGTGTCTTAAAAATACAGTGCAGTGTATTTATTTTTCATCAAGAACACAAAGCCTGTGCTGGAACTCCAACACCAACATGTGGCCATAAATGATTTCTAAAGGAACTACTAGATATAAGGATTGATATATTTACCAAGCTCATCTTATTACACTTCCTCGTGGTCTCAGTGAGCTCTGTCTCCAGATCGTGCACGAAGGCGTGCAGTCTGTTCACTTCAGCTCTCAGGTCCGTCTGCTCGGTCCTCAGCTCAGCATTGGTGGCCTGCAGTGCTTGGTTTTCCATCGTAAGTTCAGCCAGAGACACCTGGAAGTTCAACAACCAAAGCATCACTCATGAGGAAAGAGTAAAATAGTTTGCATATGAAAGGTCTGTAGCAACATTACAAGAATGAGGAATAAATGACTAAAGACACGCCTACCTTTAACATACTATGAGTCTGGTGCTCTTCTTCTTTCTCCTAATACATAGCCACGGAGCAGAAAAGATTTAACCTTGAGTCCGTCCACAACTACACAAAGCCACTTATATTCAACACAACATCTAGCATCTTTTACTAAAACTATCATTTTGGTAATATTGGCTCATGTACACATACTGTATCTTCTGTGATGTAACTCATTCTTCAGCATGAACATCACACGTCCTCATATTATGAGTTCTTACCTGCTTCAGAGCATCACGCTTCGACTCTGAGTCAGAGAGCATTTCCTCCAGCTCCTTCACCGTGCCTCGCAGATAGTTTACGTGGTACATCATGGCACATCTCTCCGTCTCCATCTTAGCAAGGAACACCATGGCCTTGTCATACTTCCTCCCAGCTCCACTCAGCTTCATCTGGAATTGGTGTCATTGCAACAACCAGTGATTTTTGGTTGCATTTACTTCTACACCCACATTTGTTCATGTTTTGGGCTAAATGTTCCCCAAAACATGACCGAACAAGAATCACCAACAGCGGTCATGGCTACAAAATGAGATCTGATAGATTTGGCATCACACACATCACCTTCATGTCCGAAACCAAATCTACTAGGTGAGTCAAAGTTGTTGAGTCGGAGTTTTCTTTTAAGTTCACAGATAATGAACTAATTCATCATGAGCTGCATCAAGTGGGAAAATGTTATATAATGTGCTTTGATATATAATTCCCATAATTCCACATAATTCCCAGTGTGCAGGGAAAACCCAAACTCCCCAGGAGTCTTCAAACACGAGGAGTTCTCACACACAGCTCATCTTCTATACATCCATGTTTAAAATACTCAAAGGATCTGGATTAACTGAGAAAACAGCAACTAACCTTTAGGAACTCATCACGCTGTTTTAAAGTTTCTTTCATCTCCTTGCACTGGGAGTCCAGGACACGCCGAGCCTCCTGCTCTCGCTCCTTCTCCTAAAGCACAGCCATGGACACCATAGGGCTTTAAACTGAAGTCATTAATGTTCATGTCTACACCGGGCCACGTTCCTTCAGTTAAAACCAGCCAGTAGCTCATCATTCCGCACTAAGATCATAGGATTTTAAAGAGGATTTTTTTCTCACTCACCCTCATTAGATCTTTATACATTCTGAAGATCAGAGAGAGCTCCTCTTGCAGTGCGATCACGTTGGGCTTCAGGTTATCGTTCTTCATCTCCATCTCATAAATGATCTCAATCGCTTTCTCAAATCTCCTCTCAGCTTCACCCTGAGAGTCCAGAAGGAGCAACAAAAGCTTGTTGGCTTTTAAATTCAAAATGTACCAGTTCATCGATTTACTGCCAATAACTACTTAAGTGTACATTTACTGTACATAGAAATGATACCAGGAGAAAACCCTGTATGATATCGAGTTTCATTAGCCTTTAGATCCAAAGTGGCTATAAGGTTTTTAAAAAAAATGTATTTGACATTCATCTCTTATTTCTATATAATGATGCACTAAATAAATGTATACATTTAGTGTGCTATACAGTATGTACAAGTGATAGTGGTTTGGGGATTACCTCGAGGGCGGTGCTGTCAGAGCTCGGATCCAGTGAGGAAACATCTGTGGACGCTTTCTGCTCCGAGTCTGAGTACAACATCAATAAATACAGAAAATAATCATATGAACCTCCATGGAAGAAATATACACTATAATAAAAATCTTCTGAAATGTGTCTCTTCTTTAATACATATAATGTCTTTAATAGTAATAAATTACGTTTGAACTAAAAAATTTTTTTTAAAGAATTGTGATTCAATTTAATAACTGGTGTTACTTCTCTTTCTGGTAATTACAGTAACACCAATGACAATTTAGGGAAAAGTATTAATTACAAACATGAATCAAAGACATTAAAGTAAAACATGACAATTTAGAGAAAAAATATTCATTATTTACAAAATTCCTTTTCTGTGAGACCAAAATCAATTAATTATTAGATGTATTCAGTTTTTATGTCCAATTTCTGACAGTTTTAATTATAAAATGAGTAACAACAATGACAGACTCGAAAGTTTGCATAAAATTAAAAATTAAATGATGACATTTCTAAACAAATGAAAAGAGACAATTGACATATGTAGACTTCTTCATCTAGTGAACCTCTGATGCAGGAACAATCTCAAATTATCAAATTTATTTCAAAATAAATAAATCTCTTTTTGTCGAACAGTAAAACCAATGACAGTTTGTGGTGACGGATATTTATTTCATATTATCGATCAGTTATTCTTTCATGAGTTTAGTGTATTTTATAAGATATTGATGTTATTGTGAATAAGATTAATTTGATGAATGAAATATCTTTGGATGAAAGGTATACAGAACCACTTTGATGTATGAACAAAGTAAGATCAAAGACATTTCTTAGAATATTTTGTTTAACTCTACAATTATAAAAATGTATTGAGAAGTAAAGAAGAACATGTATTTTTCTATATTATCTGAATAAGTAATGTGTGCTATGTTAGTTCTGCTGATGCCAAAATCAGTTAAATGAAGTATCCACTTTAGAGCGCGCGAGAGAGAGACCTTGAGTGGTGTCTGTGTCCTCGCGCGCCGGTGTTGCCTCTCGCGCGGTGACTGCAGCTCCGGCCGCGTGCTGCAGGGGGCGCAGTATCAGCTCCACCGCCTTTAAAACTAATCTAATGACAGAAATCATCATTCCAGCACTGAACCCGCATCACCACCACCAGCTCTGGGTCTCTTTCTGCTCGGCACCTTTAACAATCACATCCCCAATGACGTCACAAAAACAGAACGCGCGTTCACGTGACGCCGACCCTCGTCTATGACGCGCTGAGACCCTGATCATCAGCTGATACTGCTCTTTTATAAACGTTTATAAACGTTCATTCACTTTTTATTCACTTTTTATTACTCTGTTTTTTTTTATTAATTATGCTTAATTATCTAAATTAAATATGTGAAGTCATCAGAGTTAAACACTCAATTAATCCTTCCCTGATTATGTACAATCTTAAAATCCATACCAGATAAATATATGATTTTAATATATACTCCTGCATTAAGCCGTGTGTTTGTAGCTGTCTGTCACAGGTTTGGTGTAAAAGTCTCTTCCTTTAGAATCAGGCAGAGACTTTATGATCACTTTATGACTTTATGATCAGCCATATTATAAAGATGACTTTACTGTGCTGATATAATTTATCTTTCCTAACCAAAAAAGACACTTTACTTTGACCAGTGGAGGAGATTTACTAGATTTACTTTTAGGGAACTGAGATGTTTTTAGAAGTTGTTAAGAAAGTTTAAAGCATGACATAGTTTGACCACTAGATGTCAGTATAACATAGAACTTCATTAGAAAATTTATTATATAATATAAATCTATTTTTATATAATATAAACCTATAATCTATTTAAATTTTAATACATTTTCAATCCCTTTATTAAAAACATTAAAATATTTACTGCAAAAAATATATATATATATATATAATTTTTTGTAACACAAAATTGCACTCTGTAAAATTCCCCATTGTACATTTCATACCTTTTTTTTTTTTTTTTTAGAAAATAGTGATTTGTATAACACTCTCCATCTGTGTCTCAAGACGGGTCACTCCTCACTTCTAAATTATTTATTTGTTGTTTTAGGATTTCACACTCCTTCTAATTTAATATCCCTCCCCCCTCCCCCCGCCTGTGATTTATTTTATACACTCTAGAACAATACTGGAGAGTTACAAACTATTAAGTACCACATATGGCATTGGGTAATTAAGTAACAACAACAACAACACAAGGCATTGCATTACATTCCCTCTGATCCTCCAGCACTGCTCAACTGGTCCCATCATCTCTCAGGGATGGAGGAAGACATGCGTCTAGACTCTTTTCTGTTCTGGCTCCTAGGTTGTGGAATTAACTTCCTCAATCTGAAACCTCAAAGCACCTCTGTAAGTCACTCTGGATCAGAGTGTCGGCCAAGTGCCTAGATATAAATGTAAATGTATTTTAAGACACAAAGGTCAGCTGTTCTGGCATACAGTAATTCTTGCAAGAACAGTAATGTGTCAAGTGCAATTATTTACGAAACCCATCAAGCACCATGATGAAACTGTCTCTCATGAAGACCTTCCGGGGTAAGCAAGACCAAAACTTACTTACTCAACTGCAGAGGAGACGTTCATTTAGAGTCACCAGCTTCAGAAATCACCAATTAACAACCAGCACCTCAGATTAGAGCCGTTGATGTATGAAGGCTTTAGATTAGATTACATTTACATTTACATTTAAGCATTTGGCAGACGCTCTTATCCAGAGCGACTTACATTTTTATCTCATTACACATCTGAGCAGTTGAGGGTTAAGGGCCTTGCTCAAGGGCCCACAGTGGCAACTGTGTGGTTGTGGGGTTTGAACCTGGGATCTTCCGAACCGTAGTCCAATGCCTTAACCACTGAGCTACCCCTGACCCTGATTAGATTAAATTCAACTTTATTGGACTTGAGCAATGTATATAAAATGCAGCTTAAGAAGCAATCAAGCAAGTGACTCTGGTGGGGCTCGAACCCACAACCTTTGAATAGCTCCACCTCTGTGTCTAGAAGTCCAAAGTGCTATCCATTGCGCCACACAGACCTTAAATAAAACGAGTACAGTATATAAATTTTTTTGGACGCCTTCAGCATTGATTTACAAAGTAGAAAGAAATAAAAATCAGAAAAAACTATGGAGTTGCCAAACCTTTGACTGGCAGTTTATAACTTCAGCTAGAAGCTGGATTAAACTTAAAAACTTTCTAAATGATCACACTGTACGTAGACGACTGCGCATTCATTATCCAGCCTTACTCTCTGTACTTAATCTAATTTTTACTTCTCCCTCATTTAATTTTCCTCTTTTCTCCATCATCGATTTTCCTTTTCATTTCAATCCCATCTGTAGGTATTTCTATTATATTTCTATCTGTTCTGCTCTTTAATTGTCCATCATATCCTGTCTTTCTCTCTTTCTCTTCTGTCTTTCTTCTGCTCATTTTCTTCTTCTTCTTTCTTTGTATTTGTATTCTTGTCTATTTTTCCTTTCTTTTATGTCGCATCTTTCCTTATGTATTGGTCCTTCTTCTTCCTCCATCACTACAGATGTGTTTTGTGACAGTGACAGGGAGACCAACTCACCAGCCGATCACATGACAACCGATGACATCGTTCCAATCTGAGGAAGGGAATTTAGGCTTTAACATTTAACTGGACTTGAACACTGATATTAGGCGCTGTCAATCATGATTACCCCTAATAAGACAAAACAACAACAACAACAAAATTCAGATTGGAGGCTCCTTCCATACATCTTAAACATTCCCTGACTGAAACGTTTCTTCAATTCAAATCTGCTGTTATAGAAAATTAATCAGCACCTTCTGACCAATCAGAATCCAGAACTCAACAGCGCTGTGATATAAACTGTACTAATGATCGCTATTCCTACTGAAACTTAAACACTTCTCTTATTAATTGTGGCTTTTTGCATAACATGGTCATGTGATCAACACCGGTGACGCTTTATTGTTGACTGAAGTGTCACATCACAAAAATAAACTGCTACAGTTCAGAACACAACATTTAACACACGCACATTTCTAACTATAATTTGTTTCGGATTTCTATGAGTTTTAGTGTAATTTAAAAGGTTAAACAGTCAGTCGTGGTTTTATTATAATCGAATGCCCTCTGATTCCATTTTAATCATTTAAAGCAGAGATCAGAGAGAGAGAGAGAGAGAGAGTCTCTGTATTCAGTCCTGATCTGTGGTGTGTTGTTTCCTGTTCATGGTGTGTGGTTAGTAACATCACCACAGAGCTGCATGTGTGCTGTCATTACTCTCTCTCCAAAGCAGACCGTCCTCCGTCTCTGTATCCTAAACTCTCTATAAGCAGCTTTAACATGTTTCATTTGTTGAGTTGTGTTTGTGTTCAGACTTCAAGGAAATAGATTTGTTACATGACACAATAGATGAGCGTCGACATGCACAGAGTTCTGTAGTTCCAAAAACACACAGCATCCTATCTTAGAATCTCGTCCCGCGTAAAGTGGACACACAGAGGTGACTTTTCCCTCGTCCACTGGTGTTGCTGTTAAAGTGCCTCTGTTATGCCATTTTAAAGGTTGCTGATCTTTAATATTGCTTAATGAGTCTCTTAAAATAGGTTTACATGCATACAAGGTCAAAAAACACTCTAGTTCGAAGCAGTTCGAAGAATCAGTCTGTCTAAACCCCTCCTTTCCGTGAGTCCTCACTGCTGTGATTGGTCAGATGGCTACAATGTGTGTCGGAAAACGAAACGGACATTACCAGAACTGAACGACGGCTCTGGGACCCGTCTATACACAGAAAAGATGGCGTCGGTTTTACCGTATCGATTCGAGCCGGAGTCTGACGATGAAACGGTTGAAGTGGCACATCGACAAGTTTCGCAAGCATGACTGGAGCAGGACGTTTCTCAGTGGTAAGTGTCATATGTTAATGTAACAGACCTAATTTGTTAAATTGTGCTAATGTTAGATGCACGGGCTCGTGATGTGCTTATGTGTGTGTGATGCATTTTCCCCCTCGGGGCTTGCCGTAGAAGGGTAAGGGACATGCGCACTTCCTGCTCTCGAGAGTCGCGAGTGTTAGAGTTCAGTTTTGGTGAATGGTGGAGAATAAACAGTTAAAAAGGATTTCGTGTGCTCTCGTTTTTATCGTGTTTTTATTTTACTCGGTCACATTCACAAGAGTGTGGTAACGTTAATTGTAAGATGGCGAGCAAGTTGTTCGCGACATAGAACGTGGGCGGACATTATGCAAATATGTTACGTAGTGACGTGGATTCGTAACAGAGAAATATTATAATTGCTAACGACTCGTTTAGGCGAATGTGAGCCGACTCTTTTTTTTAATAGACAAAAACTTTACGTTTTAAGTTTGCTTTAAGTTGAGCAATAATAATAAGACACAGTCAAGGGAGATGCATCAGTGAACCCAACTGGGGGCCTTATGTGGTGGCAGCGGCCTTTTCTGATGCGATTCTTTTCAAAGGTAAAGTGCAGGTTAATTTGTTTTATTTTTACTTTACAGCAGTGATTCCGTTAGTGTGCGCTCACGCGAGTGTCATTAGCCTTGTTTCTTGTGTGTGTGTGTGTGTGTGAGAAAGTTGTCCCACACTGTAGTCCTCCCCCTCTCAAATAAGAGAGGAGGAAAGGTTATTGTATGCTTCACACACATACATACTGTACACAGCGCATGTGCGCACAAACACACACACACAGCGCGTGCGTGTGCTCACAATCCAAGGTTCCACTGTACTGTATGTGTATCATGGCAACAAAGCTGATTTACAATTAACAAATAATAAAAGCTCTACAGTATCTTCAGTGGTCTGTTAATTAAGTGTAAATGTACAATTTATTAAAAAATAAAACAATTCACATTGTTTTAAAATTTACACATTTTTGTGGCAAATATTTTTTTTTATTTGTTTCAGCCTGCTATGCTTTTTTTATTATAATTATTTGTAGAGCTGTCAATACAGAATAAACCTATACAATGTATTGCGGTCAGTTTGCAACAGCAGTGACATAAGTAAAATCCAGAACAGGATGTAGCGTTTAGCTTGTGGCTAAAACCAGGCAGTTACTGAGTGTGAAGCAGCAGCGCTGGAGAGAGTGTGTGAGAAATGGCCAAACTCCGGTCTACATTTATTCTACAGACGCTGTTCGGTGAGTCGATACACACACTTAGTAAATAAACAGATAGTAAAGTGTAAATGATGAATAAATCCCTGTAGCTGTGACAGTGTGTGTAGTGTTCAGGTGATTATGTGATTAGGAGACACTGCTTTTTTTCCGAGCTCCGCCATACTGACCAACTTTTAAACTTTTTCGTCCCCTTACGAAGAGTGTACATAAAACGGAGAAGTATCTTATAATATATTTACTCGAAACGCGTGTTATATCGTTAAGTTTTAATTGTTTTGCAGCACACCGCTTTTAGCCAGCATTAGCATCGCTAATTAGCATTAGCATCGCTAGCCCGCTAGCCCGGCTATCACGTTTGTTTGTTTGTTTGTAAAGTTTGTTTTTGCTTCCTCACACCGATTATTTTCCGTGTTTAGACACCATGTCGGTTGTGATTCTGCCTCTGAGTGCAGGTGAGGAGACATTGGAGCTGCACTCGGTGGATTTGGAGGTGGAGGCCGTGGAGAAGCTGATCCGTGAGCTACAGGTGAAGCTGGCCCGGCTACAGCAGCGGAAAGCCACGCTGGAATCGACGCGGACCGACACTCACCTGTCCCAGGTAAACTCTCGGCGTGACACAATCTCTCTTTTGCCTGCTGCCCTGAGGAAGAACATTGGAGCTGTGGTCCTTCATGCCGGCACGAACGACACCAGGCTGAGGCAGACGGAGATCCTAAAGAAGGACTTCAGGAGCCTGGTCGAGAAGGTCCGCAGCACATCACCCACGACAAGGATCATCGTATCTGGACCGCTTCCCACATTTCAGCGAGGAATCGAGAAGTTCAGTAGATTATTTGCTTTTAATGAATGGTTACAATCTTGGTGTCAACAACAGAAATTACGCTTTGTTGATAACTGGAATGTTTTCTGGGAGCGTCCTAGGCTCTATCACACCGATGGCCTACACCCTAGCAGAGCTGGAGCAGCGGTCCTCTCTGACAACATCTCCAGGACACTACGAACCATCTGACTGGCGGTAAGTCATACTGTAGATTCCAAACATATTAGACACATCACAACTCACCGTAGTGATAGACGCACACACATAGCTTGTCCTATAGAAACTGTGTCTGTTCCCCGAATACTGAGAAAAAAGAATAAATTTGTTAAATTTGCCCGAAACAATCTGATAACCATAAAACCAGAAAAAGGCAAAATAAGTAGTCAAAATTCACCTCTAAAGTTTGGACTACTCAACATTAGATCCCTTGCGCCTAAAGCACTTATTGTTAATGAAATTATCTCAGATTATTGCCTTGACGCACTCTGTCTCACCGAAACCTGGCTTAAACCAAATGAATATTTTGGTCTGAATGAGTCTACTCCGTCAGGATATTTCTATAAGCACGAGCCCCGTCTAATTGGTCGCGGTGGTGGTGTCGCCACTATCTACAATGATGTACTCACTGTTACCCAGAAAATAAGGCCCAGGTTTAATTCATTTGAAGTGCTTATCATTAATGTTGCACTAAATGAAATACGTAATAAACCCTTGCTATATTTTACCCTGGCCACCGTGTACAGACCCCCGGGGCCATATGGCGATTTTCTTAAAGAATTTGGACATCTGCTATCAGACCTATTGGTTAACTCTGACAAAGTGTTGATAGTAGGAGACTTTAACATTCATGTAGATGATGCTAACGACGCTTTAGCACTCACATTTATGGATTTACTAAATTCCTTTGGGGTTAAGCAAAATATAATTGGAGCAACTCACCGCTTTAATCATACGCTAGATTTAATTATATCCCATGGTATAGATGTCTCTAATATAGAGATCATACCTCAAAGTGATATCACAGATCATCACCTCCTGACATATACTCTACCTGTAGAACAGATTAGCTGTGTCTCCCCACGTTATCAATCTGTTAGAAATATGAATCCCACTGCTAAAGACAGATTCACAAGTAATCTGCCGGATCTGTCCCAATTTCTTATTAGACCCCTAAATGCAGATGATCTAGATGAAGTGACTAGCAGCATGGGCACTATTTTTACCAGTACATTAGACACTGTTGCTCCCATCAGATTAAAAAAAGTCAGAGATAAAACATTTGCACCGTTGTACAACAGTCATACTCGCGCCCTAAAGAGAGCAACCCGTAACCTCGAGCGAAAATGGAGGAAAACTAAATTAGAAGTTTTTCGAATTGCGTATAAAGACATTATGTGCAGCTATAGACAGGCTCTAAAAACTGCTAGGACCGAGCATCTTAGCCAACTGATAGCAAGAAACCAAAACAATCCCAGGTTCTTACTTAGTACAGTGGCTCGCCTAACAAAACCTAAGATGCCCGCAGAGAGTATCCCATCACAGTTTAGAAGTGAAGACTTTATGGACTTCTTTAATGAAAAAATCAATAATATCAGGAAGAAAATAATGGAGGTTCAACCTCTAATAGTATCTCACGATCCAGTTCAGCCTATAGCTTCACATTTAGATTTTCACTGCTTTACAGGTATAGGACAGGAAGAGCTGTATAAACTCATCACCTCGGCTAAATCAACAACGTGCCTGTTAGACCCAATCCCAACCAGATTTTTAAAAGAAGTGATGCTTACGGTTGGAGAGCCACTTCTAAACATTATTAATTCTTCATTATATCTAGGTCACGTTCCTAAACCTTTCAAGTTAGCAGTTATTAAGCCGCTTCTTAAAAAATCTAATTTGGACGCGAATGAAATAACAAATTACAGACCGATTTCAAACCTCCCGTTCATATCAAAAATACTAGAAAAAGTAGTATCAGCTCAAATTTGCACATTCTTGCAGGATAACAACATCCTTGAAGAATTTCAGTCAGGTTTCAGGCCCCATCATAGCACAGAAACTGCACTAGTTAAGATTACAAACGACTTGTTTTTAGCTTCAGACCAAGGCTGCATCTCATTGCTAGTCTTGCTTGATCTTAGTGCTGCATTCGACACTATAGATCATAATATTCTCATAGATCGCTTACAAAATTATATAGGTATTCAGGGACAGGCATTAAAATGGTTTAGATCTTACCTGTCTGATCGCTACCATTTTGTAGATCTAAATGGAGAACCGTCTGGTGTAATGCCAGTGAAATATGGGGTCCCACAAGGGTCAGTTTTAGGACCTCTGTTGTTCTCAATATACATGCTTCCCTTGGGTAACATCATTAGAAGACATGGGATTAGTTTCCATTGTTATGCTGATGATACCCAATTATATATCTCAACCAAACCAGACGAAATACCTAAGTTGTCTAGATTAACTGAGTGTGTCCAGGACATAAAAGATTGGATGACCAATAACTTTCTTTTATTAAATTCAGATAAGACAGAGATATTACTTATTGGCCCAAAAACCAGCACACAACAGCTTTCACAATTCAGCTTGCGCTTAGAAGGATGTACTGTTATTACCAGCTCAGCAGTAAAAGATCTGGGAGTAATATTAGACAGTAACTTGTCTTTTGAAAATCACATTTCAAATATCACAAAAACAGCCTTTTTCCGTCTTCGAAATATTGCTAAACTTAGGAACATCTTATCCGTATCTGATGCAGAAAAACTAGTTCATGCATTCATGACCTCCAGAATGGACTATTGTAATGCATTACTAGGTGGTTGTCCTGCATCCTCAATAAACAAGCTTCAGTTAATCCAAAATGCAGCTGCCAGGGTTCTCACTAGATCCAGAAAATATGATCATATAACCCCAATATTATCATCCCTGCACTGGCTACCTGTTCAGTTTAGAATAAATTACAAAATAGTATTACTTACATACAAGGCCTTAAATGGTTTAGCTCCCACATACCTAACCAGTCTTCTGATACGCTACAATCCACCACGCGCCTTAAGATCACAAAGCTCCGGACTTCTGGTAGTTCCCAGAATTTCAAAATCTACAAAAGGGGGTAGGGCTTTTTCATATTTAGCTCCAAAACTTTGGAATAGCCTTCCAGACAGTGTTCGGGGAGCAGACACGGTTTCTCAGTTCAAAAGTAGACTCAAGACGCATCTTTTTAATCTGGCATACACATAACTCATCCCAGTACTCATACTCCAGTACACCTATACCGAATGGCAACTACGCTAATTCTCCCCATCTGTTCTGTATTTCTCTACCCATCCCGAGGCATTGGGAGATTTTGCCAGCTTCAGTAGACAAAGGCCGACCCTGCGAGGTTCCTGAGGCATCCAGAGAAGGACCAGCTCCAGCTGGATTCAGCTTTATGATGGTTGGAGCTACACATGCTGCTCCTGTGCTTCCAGTGATCCAGACCTCATCTGCCCTCTGCACCTACTGACTCATCCCTATGCTGAACTGGTCTTCATGTCAATTTAAATAATTTCTGTCATATTGAATTTTCACCTGCACAACACACAAGATGTTATATCATTTCTATCTGTTGTCGCCCAAATGAGGATGGGTTCCCTGTTGAGTCTGGTTCCTCTCAAGGTTTCTTCCTAATGCCATCTCAGGGAGTTTTTCCTTGCCACCGTCGCCGTCACCCTTGGCTTGCTCATCAGAGAAATTTCATTCATTCGTCTCATTATTATCTGCACATTTTTCTCACACATCCACACTTCCAATTATTTTCTTCTCTATAATTATTATTATTATTTGTTTTTATTTATTTATTTTCTATTATTATTATTATTTTATTTATTTATTATTATTATTATGATTTGTTAAATTTCTTTAATTTTTGTGAAGCTGCTTTGAGACAATGACCATTGTTAAAAGCGCTATATAAATAAAATTGAATTGAATTGAATTGCTCTTTCAGCTTTCTTTACTCCGTGTCTCCTTGAGATCACTTCAGCAGACGTCAGATCTGTCCATCCTGGAGAGAACATCACCCTGACCTGTAACATCACTAATTATCCTGAGATATCGTGGTATCGACTGAGATCTGACGAGGTGATGCTGCTGATATCTACTGAGGAATTGAGGCTGGAGAAAAGCTATTCTCTTAGTTATAATGTAGACAAGAGTCACTTTGATGTAGCACAAAGCAGCAGTTCAGTCAGTTTATTGATTATTGGAGTTAGAGAGACAGATCTGGGGTTTTATTACTGTGGAGGTCGAAACAGGACACACACTCAGTTTGGGAAACTCATCAGACTAACAACAGGTGGGTGCCAATATTTTATTTACTCTGATTGCAGCTGCTAAGTTTAGTTTTACCATGTGTATTTTTTTCTCATGATTTACAGCTATGCAAAAAGTATTTCCTAATTTATTTCCTAAATCCTAAATATTTCCTATACAGTGGTGTGAAAAACTATTTGCCCCCTTCCTGATTTCTTATTCTTTTGCATGTTTGTCACACTTAAATGTTTCTGCTCATCAAAAACCGTTAACTATTAGTCAAAGATAACATAATTGAACAGAAAATGCAGTTTTTAAATGAAGGTTTACGTTATTAAGGGAGAAAAAAAAAACAAATCTACATGGCCCTGTGTGAAAAAGTGATTGCCCCCCTTGTTAAAAAATAACTTAACTGTGGTTTATCACACCTGAGTTCAATTTCTGTAGTCACCCCCAGGCCTGATTACTGCCACACCTGTTTCAATCAAGAAATCACTTAAATAGGAGCTACCTGACACAGAGAAGTAGACCAAAAGCACCTCAAAAGCTAGACATCATGCCAAGATCCAAAGAAATTCAGGAACAAATGAGAACAAAAGTAATTGAGATCTATCAGTCTGGTAAAGGTTATAAAGCCATTTCTAAAGCTTTGGGACTCCAGCAAACCACAGTGAGAGCCATTATCCACAAATGGCAAAAACATGGAACAGTGGTGAACCTTCCCAGGAGTGGCCGGCCGACCGAAATTACCCCAAGAGCGCAGAGACGACTCATCCGAGAGGCCACAAAAGACCCCAGGACAACATCTAAAGAACTGCAGGCCTCACTTGCCTCAATTAAGGTCAGTGTTCACGACTCCACCATAAGAAAGAGACTGGACAAAAACGGCCTGCATGGCAGATTTCCAAGGCGCAAACCACTTTTAAGCAAAAAGAACATTAAGGCTCGTCTCAATTTTGCTAATAAACATCTCAATGCTTGGCAAGACTTTTGGGAAAATACCTTGTGGACCGACGAGACAAAAGTTGAACTTTTTGGAAGGTGCGTGTCCCGTTACATCTGGCGTAAAAGTAACACAGCATTTCAGAAAAAGAACATCATACCAACAGTAAAATATGGTGGTGGTAGTGTGATGGTCTGGGGTTGTTTTGCTGCTTCAGGACCTGGAAGGCTTGCTGTGATAGATGGAACCATGAATTCTACTGTCTACCAAAAAATCCTGAAGGAGAATGTCCGGCCATCTGTTTGTCAACTCAAGCTGCAGCAGGACAATGACCCAAAACACACCAGCAAATCCACCTCTGAATGGCTGAAGAAAAACAAAATGAAGACTTTGGAGTGGCCTAGTCAAAGTCCGGACCTGAATCCTATTGAGATGTTGTGGCATGACCTTAAAAAGGTGGTTCATGCTAGAAATCCCTCAAATAAAGCTGAATTACAACAATTCTGCAAAGATGAGTGGGCCAAAATTCCTCCAGAGCGCTGTAAAAGACTCGTTGCAAGTTATCGCAAACGCTTGATTGCAGTTATTGCTGCTAAGGGTGGCCCAACCAGTTATTAGGTTCAGGGGGCAATTACTTTTTCACACAGGTCCATGTAGGTTTGGATTTTTTTTTCTCCCTAAATAATAAAACCCCTCATTTAAAAACTGCATTTTGTGTTTACTTGTGTTATCTTTGACTAATAGATAAATGTGTTTGATGATCAGAAACATTTTGTGTGACAAACATGCAAAAGAATAAGAAATCAGGAGGGGGGCAAATAGTTTTTCACACCACTGTATATATATATATATATATATATATATATATATATATATATATATATATATATATATATGGCCGGACATTTTCCCCATCAGGATTTTCTGGTAGATTTATGGTTCCATCAATTATGGCACGTCATCCAGGTTCCGAAGCTGCAAAGCCCCACATCATCACACTACCACCACCATGTTTCAATCTTAGTATGAGGTTATGTTGTAATGAGACGCATGAAACAAGACACACACCTTCCAAAACATTAAACTTTTGTCTCATCAGTCCGCAGAATGTTTGCCCAGTAGTATTGGGGATAATCCAAATGGTTTTTGGCAAATATGAGACGAGCCTTTGTGTTCTTTTTGGTCAGCAGTGGCTTTCGTCTCGGAACTCTCCCATGGATGTGATTTTTGACGCCAGTCTCTTTCTTATTGATGAATCATGAACATTCAATTCAATTCAATTTTATTTCTATAGCGCTTTTAACAATGGTAATTGTCTCAAAAAATGAAAAAAATTAAAAGAGAATTTATTGAAGTGTGTATGAGTAAGAAAAAAATTGTTTATAATAATGAGATAGTCCCTGATGAACAAGCCAAGGGCGACAGTGAACGGAAAGGAAAACCCCCCTGAGATGGCAATAGGAAGAAACCTCGAGAGGAACCGGACTCAACAGGGAATCCAACCTTAATTTGGGTGATAACGAATAACAGGAATTATACTGTATAACGACATTATGTGTGTTAGGCTGCTGGAAGTTCAGTAAAACAGTAGTTGTTCAAGTTATCATGGAGTTCAGGTCAGCACAGGGACGAGTCAGCAGGTGCAGAGGGCAGATGATGAGGACTGATGAGACAAAAGTTTAATGTTTTGGAAGGTGTGTGTCTTGTTTCATGCGTCTCATTACAACATAACCTCATACTAAGATTGAAACATGGTAGTGGTAGTGTGATGATGTGGGGCTTTGCAGCTTCAGAACCTGGATGACGTGCCATAATTGATGGAACCATAAATTTTGCGATCTACAGTACCAGAAAATCTTGATGAGGAAAATGTCCGGCCATTAGTTTGTGATATCAGTCCCAGTAAAGGGAAATGACTTATTTCTCTTAATAAATGAAATCATTAAAATAATTTAAAAATGTTTTTGTATTTACTCAATTTATTTATTTTTAATTTTATATTAAATACATTTTATATTAGAATTTGTTTGATCTGAATAATTTAAGTGTGTTTCATGACAAATATGCAAACAAAACAATTCTCAATTCATGTCTAAATGTGTTTCAGATAATCAGAATCATGAGACTGACGCTCATACACACTGTGGAGTTATTATTATAATCCTATCGTGTGTGTGTGCGCTCTTTGTTTCACTCAGCATCACCTGTTCCACACTACAGGGTGAGAACTTACAACTTAAAAACCAACATTCACACACTTCACTCTCTCTCTCTCTCTCTCTCTCTCTCTTTCTCTCTCACACGTGTGCACACACTCACACACACAATTACCTTTATTTATTACACTTCCTGTTCTTTAGCAGCTCTTTAAAACATGTGAAGTGAAATGTGTGCCTGCTGAAACTCACATCTGTGTGTGACATTTTTTTCAGATAAGTGTTCTTCCAGCGAGGGCTCAGATGAGAAGGTAACAGTAAAACACTGAAATGGTGAAATGTAGCTGATGGAAGTCAATGCTGAGATCATGTCTTTATTAAAGCAGAATAAAAATGTCACATGATCAGATGTTTCTCTCTACAGGACGTGGACCTGCACCTGTCTGATTCGACCTCTGTGACCTACACAAGTGTCTCCTGAGGGCCCAGGAAACATCAGCAGCAGTTTAGTCCTGTATAACGTGTAACACTGTACTGTGTGTAAAGAGCAATACGGAATAAAAGGCTGATATAATCAACGTTAAATAAATGACTTCCTGAAGATCTATTACTGTTTTTATTTCTGATAAAAACCCAGAGCTTTATATAAGCACATGATGAACATAGACAGAGACGTCTTCACTTCTTATACACTTTATAATGCTGATAGTTGCACATCATGTACACTACACTGATTTTATAGTGCTACTGTACTGTGCTGCTATTTTTATTGACTTGGCCAAGGCCTTTGATTCTGTCAATCATAAACGTCTTATTGATAGGCTTTATGATACTGGCTTCTCTGACCAATCCTTGTCTTGGTTTTCTAATTATCTAAGTGATACTGTAGAGTACAGTCTGTGAAATCTGAACAACTTCTTTCCCAGCCTCTCCCAGTCACCAATGGTGTCCCACAGGGATCAATACTTGGTCCTACACTTTTTTCTATTTATATTAATAATGTAGCTAATTCTGTTACAGACTCATTTATCCATCTTTATGCCGATGATACAATTCTTTGCTCTACAGGTCCTTCTCCTGCTGCAGTTTTGCAGCAACTTCAACTCAGTTTTAATAGATTGCAACAGACCTTTTCCAATTTGCATCTTCAGCTAAATACTTCCAAAACTAAAGTCATGTGGTTTGGAAAAAAAGGTCACGTTTCATCTAGCTTTCCAAGTATCTGCTCCCTTGATGGGACACCATTGGAACAGACTACTGAATACAAATATCTGGGTATTTGGCTAGATAACACCCTGTCTTTTTCAAAGCACATTGATAATTTGAAGACCAAGATCAAATTAAAACTTGGGTTCCTTGTGTTCTGCATTTACATTATCTGCTAGGAAAACTCTCGTGCAAATGACCATTCTCCCCATGTTTGATTATGGGGACGTTATTTATAGATCAGCATCCAAAGGCCTGCTTCAAAAGCTTGATGTTCTCTACCACTCTGCCATCCGGTTTATATCGAATGCTCCTTTCAAAACACTGTACCCTGTATTCTTCTCTCAACTGGTCTTCATTGTATACCCGCTGTAAAATCCATTGGTATATGGTCATTTACAAAACTCTCCTCGGTTTGTACCCTCCTTACCTACAAGAACTGTTACACTCCTTTTCTTCAGGGTATAACACTCGTTCTGCTAATTCAGCTGATTCAGCTGACAGTTCCTAAGGCTTCTTCTGCATTTGGCCTGTCATCTTTTCACAACATTGCTGCTAGAGATTGAAATGACCTGCAAAAAACGTTAAAACTGGACAATCTCATTCCTAAGTCGGTTTTTCATTCTCGGATCTCAGCTCACTTTAAAGACGTCTGTAGCTGTTATTTAGATTGGTGCTCTTATTCATTGCTGCTCCACTCTTCACATGTTTGTATCTGTGTATGTACGTATGTGTATGTATGTATGTATATGCATATGCTTGTACATATGTGTGTATATATATATATGTGCATGTGTGCCTATGTATGTACTGTATGTACAGTATATGTATGTATATATATGTATGTGTGTATATATATATGTATATAATTAATTTTTTTTTTTTCGTAATTTCGTTTATATTTCTTAAAATGTTTTATATATATAGATCTTTAATCTGTTTGTGTCTATGAGATTAAATACCAGCAGTAATAGTATATTTTCTATTACGCAACAGTGTTACACGTTAGAGAGTGTACCTTTAAACAGACCATGTGATCTACAAACACTGATACAGTATGTGATTAAATTCAGGGCTTCAGCTTTCAGGTTAAGAGGTTTAACCAACCAACAGCCCTTTTAGCACCTGCCTTTAAAGTCCCGTGGGGAACATAGCATCGCCCCACTTACATGCCATGCTCTGCATTCAGGTGCCGAACACCTTCTCCAGCCTAAGCCCCAAAAAGAGCGGAGCAAGTCTGAGGTTGATTATTTGCCCCCAGTCGTGCCAGATTTAGCCTTAGATTTTCACATACCTGCTGAAGGGGAGGTCGTCTAACAAGTGATCTCTTTGCAAAAAAGCTATAACGATTTGGGCGCATGCCTGTCACAGATGCATCTGTAACATTCATTCATTCATTCATTTTCTATACCGCTTAATCCTGTGTTCAGGGTCGCGGGGGACCTGGAGCCTATCCCAGGAGACTTCGGGCACTAGGCGGAGTACACCCTGGACAGGGTGCCAATCCATCGCAGGGCACACACACATACACACACTCACACACCCAATCACACACTACGGGCAATTTGGGAATGCCAATTAGCCTAACCTGCATATCTTTGGACTGGTGGAGGAAACCGGAGTTCCCGGAGGAAACCCACCAAGCACGGGGAGAACGTGCAAACTCCATGCACACAGAGACGGGAATCGAACCCAGACCATGGAGGTGCAAGGCGACAGTGCTAAGCACTACACCACCGCGCCGCCCAAACCAGTTTATATAAGAGCTTAATGAGGTTACGGTTAGCGGTGTGGTTAGCATGGTGGTGTTAGCGTTAATAAGACACACAATCTCGGCAGCATATTGAACCTGTGGCTTAATCAGGGAACTGTAGTATAAAGACGTACTGTACTGGTAATATAAGAGTCTACTAAACATCGTAAGTTCACTGGAGGATGTACAGTAGGCAAGGAACATCAACGCCAATGCTTAGCAGCCGTATATAACAGAATTTATGTATTTCAGGTGCCTTTAGACTGATATTGTTATATAATGTATAAGATATTTTGCTTGAGGCGTACCACAGACACACAGGTCTTACAGAACAGGATAGTTTTATTAGGAAAATGGGCAAAGGAAGACATTTTAAGGCAGTAGAGAGAATAGAGGAATAGGAGTGAGGATGTCCATGTGCAGTTCGGTGGCACAGCTGGCAGGCGAGCACTCAGCTGGCGAGCAATGGCAGTGGCAGAGAAATGTAATGGGCTATTGTAAATTGTTCTCAGTGGCTCCTCGGTGAAACGTTTAAGTCAGATCCCATTCTAAACATTCGACTGGAGTAACTGGAAATGTACTCGACTCTTTATTAAATTCTATCACTGCCTAGATAAGCTGTTGTTGAGTCTGTGTATGATTTCTAACCTCTAAACTCTTAGCAGGTTATTGAACAAAGGCTGTAGGACAGGAAGTCCGGTTCTGTGGTAGAGCAGGTTGTGGGGACACCAGAGACAGACAAGGCTTGTATTTATGCACATGTGTGTAGAGTGTGTGAGAGAAATGGCCGAGCTCCTGTTTACTCCACAGCTGCTGTTTGGTGAGTTTATAGACTTATATTTATGCATACAGAGACAATGTTGTCGTCTCACTTGTACCTACATGTGTTTAGTGGAAGGTTAAGGGTTTATTCCATGAATGAAGTAATGCAGCTGTGTGTGAGTTTCTCCAGAGCGGTGATGAATCTGATCTCTTAATGTGCTGTTGTTCTTTCAGGTCTCATCAGTCTGAGTCTCCTTCAGATCATTTCAGCTGATCTCAGATCTGTCGATCCTGGAGAGAACATCACTCTGCTCTGTAACATCACTCAGTATACAGAGATATCGTGGTATCAGATGAACTCAGCAGGCGTGAGGCAGATTATATGGGTCAGACAAAGGAAAATAGGCAAACGCTTTTATATTGATTATAATGTAGACGAGAGTCACTTTGATGTAACAGAAAGTAACAGTTCAGTCAGTTTAGTGATTATTGGAGTTAGAGAGACAGATCAGGGGTTTTATTGCTGTGGAGGTAAAAATGATGGAACACACACTCAGTTTGGGAAACACATCAGAATCAACTTCACTACAGGTGGGTGCCAATACTTTATTTACATTGCTTGTCGATGCTGTGCTTACTTCCTCCGTGTTCACATACATGTTTCTATTTAATCATCCAGATCAGGCCTTTCTCTGTACTGTACTGAGATCTCTGTGGCACTGTGCGTCTGTGTTTCAGATTATCACCATCATGAGGCAGGTAACACAACTGAGCCTCCTGATCCTGAGCAGCGTGCAGGACCTGGACTCCTGCTGTGTGTGTGTTCAGTCTCTGTTCTTATTAACATCATCTGCATGTGTGTGTTCTGTTCCAGGAACCCAGGTGAGAACTTTAACCCCATTTACCATCACTGTGTAGATCCACTTTCCTTATTTATCTTCATTCCTGGTTAACAGCAACACTAAGACCAGCGAGCATGTATCAAACTGTGTGTGTGTGTGTGTGTGTGTGTGTGTGTGTGTGCTGTTTATATCAGTTATGAGATATCATTTAATGTAGATTGAATTCTGTTTATCTTGCAGACGTGTGTGTTATCAGCAGTGACTCGGATGAGAAGGTACCACACACACACACACACTCCTGATTAATCCTAGTTAAGTCAGTAATGTGTCTCATTATTAACACAATCTCTCTGTCTGTCTCTCTACAGGAAGTCGTCCTGCAACACACTGCTGATTGGACCTGTGTGTCCTACACAAGAGTCTCCTGATGGCTCTTTTAATATTTAACATCACAAACCATCACCATCAGCAGAGACGCTGTGATCTGATCTACACCTGAACATAACATTTAGTACACTGACTTTCAATGAGCTTCATTAAACTGATTGATATTTGGGATTTAATTTAAACGTTGTGGTCAGTTTCTGTTTAAAAACATTTTAGAAACATTTTTGAAATTGTCTGTTTTCAAGTAAATTAGATGACATTTTATTTGTATAGCACTTTTACCAATAGTCATTGTCACAAAGCAGCTTTACAGGTTAAAAAGTAAAAGTGTCTGTGTTTTCTGAGTAAAGGTGTAAACCTTGAGTTTTTCCTGAGCTGTGTGTCATGTCCTGTTCAGAGTGTGTGGGTAACACCATAAATAGACCTCACCATCGTTTAATGTTAGTATGTATGTGTGTGTGTATGTGTGTGTACAGTATGTGTGTGTATGTGTGTGTACTGTATATGTGTGTATGTATGTAGGTGTGTGTGTGTATGTGTGTGTGTGTGTGTGTGTTGGTTTTTATGGTATACCCGGACATTACACCTGACTCCTTACCTGGGCTATCCGGACCTTATAGGATTAGCCGGACTATGCCGAAGTCCGCGTAATTCCGAGAGTGTATTGGCATTTGTCAGTGTCTAAATAGCATAAATTTGCATTTTCTTTGAAAGTCCATTTTAACCCGTAACCTGATTTCTGAGTGTATTCCAGTGTATCGGAGCAGCGCCCTCCAGATATCGGACCAGTATTGCAATTTCATACACTCGAACATACATTTTGCCGGGAATCCTTCTGATTGGCTGTTTTTGAGGGGCGAGACGCGGGGCGGGGCTTCGGAGCCGAGAGGGGCGGGGCTTCGGAGCGGGGCGGGGCTTCGGAGCCGAGCGGGGCGGGGCTTCTGACGGGCTCGGAGCGGGGGCTCTAACCGGCTCAGAGCTCAGTCTGCACATGCGCAGTTTAACAGTTAAATGCTGTCTGGCGCACATGCGCAGTTTAACGGTTAAATGCCGTCTGGAGCACATGCGCAGTTTAACTCTGGAGCAACAGCGTGGCGAGGACGGAGCATCAAAACACACAGGTAAGCAGATACATTTACTAATATAGCAGAGTTTTACTTGTGCAGATGTTTTTTTTTTCTTTTCTGCTTGTATTACATGACTTAGTAACTAGTGCGAGCACGATGCAGCTAATTAGAACTGAGTAGTTTAATGCAGTTAGGAGAGCTACAGTAGCTACAGGCCCGGTTTACACTGGAGGAGGAGGAAGAGGAGGAAGAGGAGGAGACTCAGTATGATGAAGATCATTAAACATTCACTCTCTTCATGCACTAAATATCAGCTGGAGTTAACGTGTTGTGCTCTGCTTTTTCATACCTAACAAAAATGCCTCTTAATTATATATATATATATATATATATATATAAGCACGTGACCCTCCGCCTCCCGGTGTTTATTGCTGATGTAAACAAGCTAAAGTTCCCCATAAACAGAAGCGCGGCTGCAGCCTGACTGTAGTGTTGTTAATAGAGTGATGAGTGACAGGTGCTGCTGCCCCAGTCATGCACACAGCAAGGTGAGGAGGCTCTCACAGCCGTGCAGACCCGCTCACTAACCGGCCTTAGTGTGGAGAGAGAGAGAGAGCTCGAGCTCAGGGGGGGACATTTAAACTCAGCCAGAGCTTCATGCTGACAGACAGGAGGACAGATACACTAACTGACAGTCCAGGGTTTCATCTTGTATGTTTATGCATGTTTATGTCCACCTGTGGCTACTGTAAGTACTAATAATTAAAGTGGTCAATAGCACTGTAGTTTTATTTTACATTAAAATATCCATCAACAAAACAATAAAAGTATCACCAACTGCACTGTAGAGTTACAGTAGAGGCACATATGTTTTTTTAAGTCTAGGTCTGGCTGAAATCTTTTAGTAATTGTTGTTTTTTATGAATAACAATAAACTAACAATGAGAGATGGACTAATGTACTGTCATATCACTGTAGTCATTACAATTCACTTTGTCATTAAAGTGACATTGCTTTTGGTTTAGTCAACACAAATATTGTTGAATGAAGGATCTTAGACTCTGGAATGAAGGTATAAATGTACAGTATAGTGTCAGATGATGTGATTTAACTAAAAGATATAGTTTTGTGAACTTGAATAACAAAGTATTAAAATGTTAAGCAAATTTAAATTGGCATAATATAAATTAAGTATAAATTATTTTTATGAAGTGCTCCTTTTGCTTTGGTAGTGTGGATGCGGCCAAAGAGGATGGGTCATTTGGAAGATTAATGAATGACAACAATATAAACCCCAATGCCAAGATGACATACTTCACCCTGCAAGGCAAGCCACGCTTGTGTTTGTTTGCAACACGAGACATAAGTCCAGGAGAAGAGGTCACCTATAATTATGGCAACTCAGACTGGCCATGGAGATCGAAAGTGGTAAAACCTTTTATGAAACTGGTTGTCCTTAGAGGGGTTATGGTCTAACCATGCACACTTTAATTTAAGTGAACAATGTATATTGTCATTGTAGCTTTTGTTTTAACATGCTTTTTATCACATTAATGTATGTTAGACATTAATTTATTAAAATACATAGCACATGGAATATTATTAACTGGATATGTTGCCAATTGTCTGTTTTTAAAATCATAAGGAATCTGAAGAAAGGTCGACGGAGGAGCAGCATGGTGTGTTGTCTACATCAGAGCCTTCTACAAGTCGGTGGCAAAAAAGGTCTGAAGCTACATCAGCTGGTCCTCTCAGAAGCTTTAAGGTAAAATGGAAAAATACTGTTGCACGACCATAGGTACATGGCAAAACTTTTTCTTTCGGCTGTTCCCTTTCAGGGGTCGCCACAGCGAATCATCTGCCTCCATCTAACCCAATCCTCTGCATCATCTTCTCTCACACCAACTAACTTCATGTCCTCTCTCACTGCATCCATAAATCTCCTCTTTGGTCTTCCTCTAGACCTCCTGCCTGGCAGTTCCAACCTCAGCATCCTTCTACCAATATATTCACAATCTCTCCTCTGAACATGTCCAAACCACCTCAATCTGGCCTCTCTGACTTTATCTCCAAAACATCTCACATGTGTTGTCCCTCTGAATTCATTCTTGATCCTATCCATCATTGTCACTCCCAAAGAGAATCTCAACATCTTCAGCTCTGCTACCTCTAGCTCTGCCTCCTGTCTTTTCTTCAGTGCCACTGTCTCTAAGCCGTAGAGCATCGCTGGTCTCACCACTGTCCTGTACACCTTTCCTTTCATTCTCGCTGATACTCTTTTATCGCACAACATACATGAAACTTTTCTCCACCCATTCCAACCTGCCTGTACGTGCCACTTCACCTCCTTTCCACACTCTCCGTTGCTCTGGACCGTTGACCCTAAGTACTTAAAATCCTGCACCTTCTTTACCTCTGCTCACTGTAGCTTCACCGTTCCTCTCATTCACACACATGTATTCCGTCTTGCTGCGGCTAACCTTCATTCCCCTGCTTTCCAGAGCGTACCTCCACCTCTCCAAATTTTCCTCCACCTGTTCCCTGCTCTCGCTACAAAGCACAATGTCATCTGCAAACATCATAGTCCATGGAGACTCCTGTCTAACCTCATCTGTCATCCTGTCCATCACCAGAGCAAACAAAAAGGGTCTTAGAGCCGATTCTTGATGCAGACCCACCTCCATCTTGAACTCTTTTGTCACACCTACAGCACATCTTACCACTGTCTTAGCGCTCTCATACATGTCCTGCACCACTCTAACATACTTCTTCGCCACTCCAGACTTCCTCATACAACACCACAGTTCCTCTCTCGGCACCCTGTCGTACGCTTTCAATAAATCTACAAAGACACAATGCAACTCTTTATTACTTTCTCTGTACTTCTCCACCAGCATCCTCAAAGCAAATACTGCACTACACTTTCTAGGCATAAACCATATTGCTGCTCACAAATGCTCACCTCTGCCCTTAACCTAGCTTCCACTACTCTTTCCCACAGCTTCATTGTATGGCTCATTTAGCTTTATAACTTTTGTAATTGCAACAGCTTTGCACATCTCCCCTTGTTTTTAAAAAATCAGCACCAATGCACTTCTCCATTCCTCTGGAGTCCTCTCACTGTACAAGATCTCGTTAAACAAACTAGTCAGAAACTCTACTGCCACCTCTCCTAAGCACTTCCATACTTCCACAGGTATCCTCTTCAACACCCTACTCACCTCACTTTTACTAACATTTGCTACTTCCTGCTCCACAACAGTCACCTCTTCTACTCTTTTGTTCTCTTTCCTTTTCCTCATTCATCAACTTCTCAAAGTACTCCTTCCATCTTCCCATCACCCTCCTGGCATCTGTCAGTACATTTCCATCTCTATCTTTAATCACTCTAACCTGCTGCACATCCTTCCCATCTCTATCTCTCTGCCTAGCCCAACCTGTACAGATCCACCTCACCCTCCTTACTGTCCAGCCTAGCATACAAGTCCTCCTTCACCTTATGCTGCATCTCCCTGTACTCCTGTTTACTCTCTTCAGTCCTCTCAGTGTTCCACTTCTCCTTAGCTAGCCTCTTTCCCTGTATACACTCCTGGACTTCCTCGTTCCACCACCAAGTCTCCTTGTCCACTTTTCCCTTACCTGATGATACACCAAGTACCCTCCTACCTGTCTCCCTGATCACATTGGCTGTAGTTGTCCAGTCAACTGAAAGCACCTCCTGACCACCCATAGCCTGTCTCAACTCCTCCCTGAAGACTACACAACATTCTTCCTTTCTCAGCTTCCACCACTTTGTCCTCTGCTCTGCCTTTGTCCTCTTCACCTTCCTCACCACCAGGGTTATTTTACACACCACCATTCTGTGTTGTCTGGCTACACTCTCCCCTACCAACACTTTGCAGTCACTGATCTCTTTCAGATTACAACGTCGACACAAGATGTAGTCCACCTGAGTGCTTCTGCCTCCGCTCTTATATGTCACCCTATGTTCCTGCCTCTTCTAGAAGAAAGTATTTACTACTGCCATTTCCATCCTCTTTGCAAAGTCCACCACCATCTGTCCTTCTACATTCCTGTCCTGAAGACCAAGCCTGCCCATCACATTCCCATCTGTTCCCTTACCCAACATGTCCATTGAAGTCTGCACCAATCACAACTCTCACCTCTGGAGATGCTCTGCATCACTTCATCTAACTCACTCTAGAATTTCTCCTTCTCTTCTAACACACATCCTACCTGTGGAGCATAACCACTAACAACATTGAACATTATCCCTTCAAGTTCCAGCTTCAGACTCATCACCCTATCTGATACTCTATTCACCTCTAGAACATCCCTTACAATCTCCTCTTTCAGGATAACTCCTACTCCATTTCTTTTCCTATCCACACCATGGTAAAACAATTCGAACCCTGATCCTAAGCTTCCAGCTTTGCTACCTTTCCACCTGGTCTCCTGGACACACAGTATATCCACCAACTCTCTTCCCTTCCCTGTCATGGTCCCAACATTCAAGGTCCTTACTTTCACTCCTAAACTCTTGCCTTTCCTCTTCTCTCTCTGCTTTCGAACACGCCTTCCTCCTCTCCTTCTTCGACCAACAGTAGCCCAATTTCCACCGGCACCCTGGACAACAGCACCAGTGGCGGTCGTTGTTAACCCGGGCCACGACTGATCCGGCATGGGAATTATATTTGTGATTTGCTTCATTGACTTGGCAAATGTTTTACGTCGGATGCCCTTCCTGACACAACACTCATTTATCCAAACTTGGGACTTGCACAAGAAAACACTGGATTTCGCTCCCCCATAGGTGCATTGGGGACATAGCAAAACTGAAGTGTTTAATTACATATAGTGAATGGGGGCAGCATGGTGGAGCAGTGGTTAGCACTGTAACCCTCACAGCAAGCTCTAGGTTTAACTCTGTTACTGATGCCACCACAAACGTATCGAATTTTCGATTAGGCTGTCATCATCAAATTCTCCTTCCCCAGCTATGGAATTTGAATAATCAAAGAGAGATTATCATTGATATCTTACATTCTATACCTTGCAAAATCAGCCAGTGGGGTTTACAGCAAGGTTTTTGTTGAAGTAGGATTGTTCTATTTATTTAAACCTCAAATATTCTCTTTAATGGTTCTTTCCCAGTGGTTATTAATGTATCTTGTTTGTCCATGCTGCATCTACTACAGTTTGTGGCTAAAACCAACGAGGTGGAGACGGCTAGAGGGCAACCAGGCGGAGATAGCTAGAGGGCAACCAGAGTTTGACAAGTCCAGTGCTTGATCCACTCAGCAAGCCTGAAAAGGTAAATGAAATGTAGCCGTTCATTACATTCTGTGTGGCAAAGTTTTAAAGTCCACCAACATGTGACATAGGCTTTGTGTGCGTCACTTAGATCTGATTGTTTATATGGACAGTGTTTTGTAAGCACCCTCTCATTTAAGTGAATTTCGAAGTGTAGCTCGGTGTAAAATCTGTGTATGTTTTAACCTGAATGCAATATGGTTTATATGAGCAGTGTTTTGTAAGTAATCTTCCATGAAATGCTTTTCAAAGTGACGGCCAGGTCTGAATGTTTGTGAATTAAGCAGTAAATAACCCAAATGTGTTAGGACCATACAGGTAAGGGACTTGATATGATATGGCACTGCTGTGGTCTTTAAGAATATTTGGGCAACTTGTATTTGATCTGTTTGCCTTACATAATCACCTAGTGACATTCAAAATAAAGTTTTCTTCTTGTGCTCTTTGTGAGAAGTAAGATTGTTCAATTTGTACATTTTTAGCAGACGCATATTCATTTATTTCCTCCATGATGTATTTGTTACAGATGATGGCTAAGAGCAGCCAGACTAAAATGGATGAAGGCAACCAGAGTTTGACAAGTCCAGAAGGAAAAGGTAAATGAATGTAGCCCTTCATTACAATGCATGTGGCAAAGTGTTAATTTCAAAAAGATGTGATGTAGGCATTGTGTGTGTCTGTACTCCCTTAGATATGATATGGTTTATATAGACAGTGTATTCTAAGTTGTCTCTCACTAAGTGATTTTCAAAGTGTAGGTCAGTATAAGATCTGAGTGTATGTGTATGTTCACCTGGATGTGAGATGGTTTATATGGACCGTGTTTTGTGAGGACTCTTTCACAAAGTGATTTTCAAAGTGTAGGTCAGTATAAGATCTGAGTGTATGTGTATGTGCACCTGGATGTGAGATGGTTTATATGGACCGTGTTTTGTGAGGACTCTTTCACAAAGTGATTTTCAAAGTGTAGGTCAGTATAAGATCTGAGTGTATGTGTATGTTCACTTGGATGTGAGATGGTTTATATGGACCGTGTTTTGTGAGGACTCTCTCATAAAGTGATTTTCAAACTGAAAGTTAGTAGTCTGAATGTTTGTGTGAATTAAGCAGTAAACCACCCAAGTATGTCTTAGTAGGACCATACAGGTAAGAGGGTTCATCCTCCAGCTGGGGTTGATGATGGCATCATTTTGGTTTTTACGAGTTCTTGGACAACCTGAATTTGATCTTTGTTTTAGGATAATTAACCTGAACCTTTGGTAGTGACTATATGTGAAATTAACCACTTTTGGCATTTACGCCACTTATTTTCTGTCAAATCTATCTGTACTGTCTTCTACCTGAAGCTAATTTGCACCTGATATCTTGAAGTAAGATAAATGGTTATCTTGAATTGTGAGGGGGAAAAATGGAAACATCAGGACTATTTTCAAGTCCAGATTTAGATCTTTTTCATAAGAAATGTATGCTTTTGATGTGGACATCATCCATATCAGACCAATTTGTAAAATTTTCATGCTAATCTTGGCCACCATCTTGGATTTTAAATGACTTCATGTACTATCCATGTGACAATTTCTAAAAGCTATGTATGGGAGATGCATTTTATTCACTATATTACTAATATATTATATTGCATGCTAATAGGAAACTTGCTCTGTTGTCAGAGGTGGCCATTTTGAAAAACTAGGTGGCCATTTTGAAAAAGCTTATAGGGCCACCGTATTGAAAATTCAATAGTAATAAAGTGGCCAGATATCCTTTTTTTTTTTTTTTTTTTTTTTTTTTTTTTTTTTGGACTGCCTTTATCTATACTGTAAGTATACCAAATGTTATGCTTTCATCACAAAATGCACAATTGTTAAAAAAAAAATTCCACTTAGCTGCTCGACTAAGGGGTGTACTCACTTTTGTGAGATACGGTATGTACAGTACAACTGCTTTACAAAGAAACCATAACGAAAAACTTGTCCTCTTTTATTAAACCAAAAATATTTTAGAGTCTTATGATAAAGTAGGTGTTGTACACTATAACTTTGGCTGTGGGAACTTGATTGTAGTGTGCAAGTCATATAAAGCAGAATACGTGCGCTGCTTACTTCAGTTTTGCCTCACTGGGTGCAGACAGGATCTTTGAGGGTATTCTGCTAAAGGTTTCCCTGAATCTATCTTTGAATTCGTGTTGTTCTGTGTTGTAAATCATTGCTATGACACAAACGTTTTAATTGACCCATAAAATTAAAATATTTAAAATGTGTTACAGCTTGTTTGGGGGTCTGGCGACTACCACCGCTATTCACAGGTGAGTACCTACTTAAGGTTTCTTGAATATCTAACATCTCCTGCACTATCCAATTATTTAATTTGTTTTCTCTTTTTTTCAGGAATGACAGTCTTCTAAATATTCTGGGGACGAACTGGTATCGGGTCAGGACAGTGTACTACATTCAGAACTAGGTCAAATATCAGATGTTGACAGCCTGTCTGATGATTACTTCCCCGACTCAGTCACAATACTAGCATACCCTTTATGTCTAGTAAGTCGATGCCTGATGAAAGAACGTCTTATGGATCAGATGCAGACGTCCAAGTTTGGCTTGGCACATCCAAGGTTCCACCACCGCCTGAAGACCATGTAATTCCCAATGCTGATAAAACATCACATTTGGGTACTTGTACCAAAGGTGCATCGAAGCAGAAGCCAAAGAATGAAGCACAGTTTCTCAATCACGACTCAAGACAATTGACTATGACCATAAAAAAATTACTTGTATTGCCATTTAATGTCGTCATGGCAAAAAAAAAAAATGTTTTTCTTCATGTGTGGCCCTAATACTCCATCGTAGTTAACAGATATTTTAGCAAAAAGACTAATGTAAGTTCTTCTGTTGAAGCTAATGTTCTTGTGTTATGTGACAGTACACTGCTGCGACTTTTAAATGGCAAGCAAACATGACTAGTGTGTAAAACAAAGGAAATGCTAAAATGCAGTAAATCCACAGGCAAATGTGGGATTTTTATTTTTTTTTGTGCAATACACTTAATCCTGAGTAAACATTGTTCAAAATAAAAAGACCTGTCCTGTTAACGCTGTGTTGTCAGGTATGTGTATTTATGTTAATATGTTAATTTATGTTAATTTAAAAATTGACGTCATTGTCTGGACAATGCTTTTTCCTGTCCTCCTATACCACACATTTGTCAAAAAGTGAAATGTCTGCTTAAACCACAATTGGAGCAGGGTCATGTGTATGAAGTTCTGTTGTGTGTATCTGAACTCTGAAGTGACCCAATTTTTTTTCAGAATTTTTAGAGTATTTTAAGCTTACTCCCATAGCTCTAGGACCTCGGGAAAGGGTAGTCCATCTAAACCACCTTCGGGCTGGTTTCGCGAAATTGTCCGTCTAAACCATATAAACCCGTATAGGTGTGTGTGTGTGTACAGTATGTGTGTACAGTATGTGTGTATATGTATGTGTGTGTGTGTATGTGTGTGTATGTATGTATGTATGTGTGTGTGTGTGTATGTGTGTGCGTGTGTATGTATGTGTGTGTATGTATGTGTGTGTGTATGTGTGTAGGTGTGTGTGTGTGTGTGTGTGTGTGTGTGTGTGTGTGTGTAATGGGGCAGGAAAGACAATGCCATTACAGAAAGACCATCACTACCAATGCAATAACCAGGGACAGATTTTTTTAAACTTCGCCAGTCCATCAAATGACCTTGCCATCCTGCATGACCAGAAAAAAAGAGGATGATCTTTGGAAGGTCAGGTTTCTTTTAAACAGAGACCAACAGTCAATAAGGCTGCCTCAATTGATCAAGATCCCTCAAAGCTGACAAACATGAGCAAATGATTCCTTTTACAGGCCAGTGTCCTGTGTGCCAATGTGAGCCTGGGAAACCAGATCTCGATCGGGAATTGTGTGCTATGACTTTTGGTAGGGATTCTTCACACGAAGTTCGCAAGGTTCCCAAAAAAAAAAAACGCCCCAAAAAGTACCATAGACTTAATATTAGACAGTATTAGACAGTAACTTGTCCTTTGAAAATCACAAATCACAAAAACAGCCTTTTTCCATCTTAGAAATATTGCCAAACTTAGGAACATCTTATCCGTATCTGATGCAGAAAAGCTACTTCATGCATTCATGACCTCCAGACTGGACTATTGTAATGCATTACTAGGTGGTTGTCCTGCATCCTCAATAAACAAGCTTCAGTTAGGCCAAAATGCAGCCGCCAGGGTTCTCACTAGATCCAGAAAATATGATCATATAACCCCAATATTATCATCCCTGCACTGGCTACCTGTTCAGTTTAGAATAAATTACAAAATAGTATTACTTACATACAAGGCCTTAAATGGTTTAGCTCCCACATACCTAACCAGTCTTCTGATACGCTACAATCCACCACGCGCCTTAAGATCACAAAACTCCGGACTTCTGGTAGTTCCCAGAATGTCAAAATCTACAAAAGGGGGTAGGGCTTTTTCATATTTAGCTCCAAAGCTTTGGAATAGCCTTCCAGACAGTGTTCGGGGAGCAGACACGGTTTCTCAGTTCAAAAGTAGACTCAAGACGCATCTTTTTAATCTGGCATACACATAACTCATCCCATAACCTCATAATCCAGTACACCTATACCGAATGGCAACTACGCTAATTCTCCCCATCTGTTCTGTATTTCTCTACCCATCCCGAGGCATCGGGAGATTTTGCCAGCTTCAGTAGACAAAGGCCGACCCTGCGAGGTTCCTGAGGCATCCAGAGAAGGACCAGCTCCAGCTGGATTCAGCTTTTTGATGGTTGGAGCTACACATGCTGCTCCTGTCCTTCCAGTGATCCAGACCTCATCTGCCCTCTGCACGTACTGACTCGTCCCTATGCTGAACTGGTCTTCATGTCAATTTAAATAACTTCTGTCATATTGAATTTTTAAAGTAGTAGAAGTACAGTAGACGTCCTGTGACCTGGGAGGTCGGAGCTTTACCAGAAATAACAGTCTACACCTTCAAAGGCAATATTAGCAATACCGCCTTTCTTCAGGGAACACTCTCTCCATGAAGGGGTGTAACTCGGTCTGTAGTGTTCAGGTAGGTGGGACTTGTTCGAGTAACACCCACATGAAGGGCAGGACCTGAGGTTTCTCAGCAAAGCACCACCCAGAGGATCGCACCACCAGCATGTCTTCTACTCAACTTATTTGTAAAAGCTCCATTGTTCAATGGGGAAAAAACAATGTGCAGGATCTTGCAGGACCTGAACCTTTTGTCTGATAGCCATGAGTCTTGAATGATACTAGGCTTCAGCCTAATTTGAAGAAGAAGAATTGTTCTATGCTTTACAGCGCAGTGATATTTTTTCTTCATAAATTCCAGCTTGTTATGAAGCTAGGTTTAGATACAGGGTCACCCATAATACCCTCCACAGGAGCAAAAAAAGAGTTTAGGGCCCAACAGCCCTGTTGCTCTAGAGCCCAACAGTGACAGCTTGTCAGGGCTGCGGCTCGAACCCCTGACTTAGACCCACTGACTAACCAAAGTTTATAACCTTCAGTATGTCTTAGCTATAATTCTGCCTATAAATCACATAGTAAAGAAGACTGAAATTGCTCTGATCTGAGAGAACTAAATAGCATAGACTGACAGACACTTCCAAACAACAATACTAAAGACATATGATTGGATCCAGAGTAATGTAGAAGATACACACAGATCAGAAACCATTAAAGAATAAATCACAATTAGAACTTAAAGCACGCTTCAGCAATCTCTCAATCCCAGGAAGTGAACAATAATAATAAATGTGATGTTGAGGTGGAAGATACTCATAAAAAAAACAAATAATAATACAATAATCATCTACAGTATGCTTTTTCTCAATGTTTTACTTTTCTAATATATATCCTATGATATACAGTAAAAGATATTCATAGTCTTTACCTTACATTTTAATTTTAAAACAGTTAATATATTATCATTTGCCTGCATGGCAGATTAAGTACCAGCTCAAGACAATGAATTTGAGCAATGTTTGGTTAAAACTGAAAACCAGAGTGCTGTTTGGTTTGAAGTGGAAGGCCGACATTATATACGTTTCTATGTTTAGCACCAAACAATCCCAACACATTGTTGTATTTTTCATTTACAATTACATTTGTGTTCATTTTTCTCAGGTTCAATTCCAGACATGGGGTCTGTGTGCATGGAGTTTGCATGTTCTCTATAACTCTATAACTCTTCCTCCTCCCTCTTCCCCCTTCATTCGGGAGCTGTCATGACAGAATAATCAATAGATCATGTGCAATATATATATATATATATCCGGTGTGAAATATCATTCCTACTCTGCATGCAATATCAAATATTATGTTCAATATAAATCCTGGGTGCAATAACATAAATGTAAATTACAAAACAGAGACAATTCAGCACCTTTCTGAACAGTCAGTAGTTCCCTTTCAAGGCTTTCACTCAATGCTGCGTTAGAACGCTTATGGGAACTATCTTGTCGCATTGCCGGCCGTGAAGCATGTGTGCAAAAACGCCATTATCTGGCTATATGTAACCTCGGTCAGGTGACGTCATCTGATTAGATCAGGTGGAGGTTATAAATACCGGAGAGCCGGCAACAAAACCTCAGATCATTTGTCTTCATGCTGACTTGTGATCGCGTGTGTGCAGCAAGCATTTAAAAAAAGCCATTCTAAACAGAGAGAGAGAAAAAAACAATAAAACTCACCAGATATAATGGCCGAGTTTAGTGTTTCATGCCCGTGCGGTAACCGTCTTTCTTAAGACGATAGTCATAGCCTCTGTTTTGAATGTTTGGGTGAAAGCCACGCTCTCCTTGGACTTGAAGGAGAGTGTGAGCACTGTGATAATCTCCAGATGAAGGTGCTACGAGCGCGTCTCGCGTTCTTTAGGGAGCCAAGAGCCGCTCTGCACTCCTGGGGCTCACAGGTTGATTTGGCTGAGGCACGAGAGACGGAGCACCTCCTTTCTCTCGCCTCCTCCCCGGATCACGCTCTCTTCGCGAGCGCACTTCGGTGCTTCTCGGGAGTGTTTGGGAGAGACTCACACTCTTGCTTCTTTTGATATGGATTTAGCTACCTCAGAACGATCCTCTAGAGATGATAAAGAGTATGAAGAGTTAATTGAGGTTATAACACGCGCAGTCGAACGTTTACACATTGACTGGCCACAGGAGCCACCTCATACAAAACGTTCCAAACGTTCCAAAGCTTTCTGTCGGGTGGCCACGAGATGGCGCCACAACGCCACTCTCTCCCCTTTTTTGATGATCTCCACAACGAGTTATCTCGTTCATGGAGACGTCCTTTTTCTTCCCGTATCTTTGTACCTTCGACTTCATTTTATTCGAACATCGTTGATGCAAAGGCACAAGGTTATGTGATGATGCCCCAGATTGAGGAGACGCTCGCGGGCTATCTCGCTCCTGGAACATCATCCTCACTAAAAAAGCCAACCCTTCCCTCCAAGGCATGTAGAACTTCTTCTACCCTGTTAGGGAAGGCGTTCCAAGCAGCTGGTCAGGCCGGCGCTTCCTTGCACACCATGGCGGTTTTGCAGGTGTATCAGGCTGACCTGCTGAATGATCTGAGCACGAGCGGCAATATGAATCAGGAAGCGTTCATAGAATTACGCCGGGCTACTGATTCAATTCAATTCAGTTTTATTTGTATAGCGCTTTTAACAATTGACATTGTCTCAAAACAGCTTTACACAATCAAAAGAATTATTTAAGTTTGTATGGAATGTGAATGTGTATGAATCAAAATGTTCAGATAGTCCCTGGTGAGCAAGCCCGAGGGCGACAGTGGCAAGGAAAAACTCCCTGAGATGGTAATAGGAAGAAACCTTGAGAGGAACCAGACTCAACAGGGAACCCATCCTCATCTGGGTGAAACAGATAGCAGGAAATTATCTGGATTTATACAGTGTTAAGTGTTAGGTTCAGCTATAATAGTTGATGTTAATTGATATTATATTGGGGCCAGGGGTAGCTCAGTGGTTAAGGCATTGGACTACGGCTCGGAAGATCCCAGGTTCAAACCCCACAACCACCAAGTTGCCACTGTTGGGCCCTTGAGCAAGGCCCTTAACCCTCAACTGCTCAGATGTATAATGAGATAAAAAATGTAAGTCGCTCTGGATAAGAGTGTCTGCCAAATGCCTAAATGTAAATGTAAATATTATAATAGTTGATATAAAATGGAGTCCAGTAGTTATTGGAGACTCAGATAGACTTGTAGAAAGTTCCAGTCCTGAACTATCGAATTGTCAAGTCCTCAGAGAAACAGCTGACAACACCAGTTGATCTGTCCTGATCTGTCCCTGCATGCGACGAAACAGACGGCCCGTGCTAATGGCTGTTCTATGGCCTCCCTGGTGTCTGCAGAGAGGCACCTTTGGCTAAATCTAACTGGCATTAAGGACAAAGATCGGGCATTCCTTCTCGATGCTCCCATCTTACCCTCAAGCCTATTTGGCGAAGCAGTAAATACTGTCGCCACCAGATTTAGAGAGGCCAGTCTCTATGAACAAGCTTTTGGGAAATTTATCCCATGCCGTGCCCAGGTGTCGAGGCCATCGGCCACCCAACCTCGACCCGATCTGAATCTCGCTCCCCCCAGTAAGGACTGGGGTACGGCTCGGCGCCCCCCTCAGGCGCACCCCAAAAATAGACCGCTCTGTCTTCTTTGCGAAGAAGCGTTCCTGAGAGCAGAGCTCAGGACCGTGGGGGTGACCCCCGCTGGGGACGGGCATATAGGAGCATGCCCCCCCGGGCAGCCCCAGGAGATCGATGTTCAGTTTCTGCCACCTTTGGTGTTCCGGACAACACCGGTCTCCAACACGTTAGTCCTTCGGTCGCATCCTGCTATATTCCAGGACACCGAACCACTAACACCCCCCATCCCAGTAAAAGTACTTGCACCCCTTTCGGAGAAGCTGGCAGCGTGGAAGCTACTGCCAGGCATATCCCCCTGGGTTTTAAAGACTATAGAGAAAGGATACAGGATACAGTTTGCATATCGCCCTCCGCGTTTCAATGGCGTGGTCTCCACTTCCGTGATACCGGAAAAGGCGCATTTTCTGAACTCTGAAATTACTGCAGAAGGGAGCCATAGAACAGGTTCCTCCTCCAGATATGGAGTCAGGTTACTACAGTCGGTACTTCCTGGTCCCCAAAAAGGACGGGGGTCTGCGTCCAATTCTGGATCTTCGCGGTTTGAATCGCTATCTCAAAAAATGCGACTTCAAAATGTTGACCATAAAAACTATTGTTTCACAAATCCAACCACAGTATTGGTTTGTGACAGTAGATTTAAAGGACGCATATTTCCACACAGAAAGTTCCTGAGGTTCGCTTTTGGGGGAAAAGCCTACCAATTTCGGGTTCTTCCATTCGGTCTAGCCTTATCACCTCGCACATACACAAAATGCGTGGATGCAGTTCTGGCTCCCTTGAGACTCCAGGGCATCCGCATTCTGAATTACATAGACGACTGGCTAATCCTGGCCCAGTCTCAGCAGCTAGCACTTCGACACCGGGATGTTGTCCTAGCTCATCTTCATTCGCTGGGATTGAGACTCAACGCCACGAAAAGCATTCTCTTTCCGGCACAAGTGACAACCTACTTGGGCGTCAGGTGGAATTCGATCGCTATGCAGGCACATCTGTCTCCTGCTCGCGTCGAATCCATAAACAACGCTCTGAAGGAAATCAGACTGGACCAAGAAGTGACTGTACATCACTTACAAAAATGTTTAGGCCTCATGGCAGCGGCATCCATGGTGATACCTTTGGGTGTGCAGGAGAGCTTTTCAGCTGTGGTTAAGAGCCAGGGGAGTTCACACGAGAACAAATCCCCGAAGGCGGATAAGGGTTACGCGCAAAGGACTTCGTACCCTTTCTATGTGGTTCAGACCCCGGTTTCTCGCCTTGGGTCCCACTCTAGGTCCGTCTTGTCGTCGCAAAATGCTAACGACAGAAGCTTCCCTTACCGGCTGGGGCGCGGTCTTGGATGGCCGTCCAGCCCAAGGGGTCTGGAGAGGCCACCTTTTCGCATGGCACATCAATTGGATCGAAATGATGGCTCTATTTTTAGCTCTACAGCATTTCCTCCAGCAGCTGAGAGGCTACCATGTCCTAGTGCGGGTGGACAGCACGTCGGTAGTCTCCTACATAAATCGCCAGGGCGGCCTGCGTTCGCGATGCTTGAACCAGCTAGCACATCAGGTTCTGCTCTGGGCTCAGGACAAGTTCCTGTCCCTCAGGGCGATTCACATTCCAGGGTACAGGAATGTGGGAGCAGACTTTCTGTCCAGACAAGCTGTGAATCACGGGGAATGGAAACTCCACCCCGAAGTAATCACTCAAATCTGGGAGAGATTCTCTACAGCAGAGGTGGACCTCTTTGCCTCACAGGAGACTGCACAATGTCCCCTTTACTACTCTCTGACTCATCCAGCTCCCCTGGGTCTGGATGCGATGGCCCATACGTGGCCCAATTTACGCCTCTATGCGTACCCTCCGATAGCTCTGCTCCCGGGAGGCCTGGCGAGGGTCCGTCAACACGGTTTGCGCCTCTTATTGATAGTGCCCCGTTGGCCGGCCCGAGTATGGTTCTCAGAGATAAAATCGCTCCTCGACGGCTCACCTTGGATGATTCCAGTGAGGAGGGATCTTCTATCTCAGGCGCAGGTGACAATATTTCATCCCCGGCCCGAGCTCTGGAACCTTCACGCTTGGCCCCTGAACGGGACCAATTGAGCCAAGCCGGCCTTTCAGCCGGCGTAATTGACACCATCCTAAGTGCTAGGGCTCCCTCCACTAGAAGGATTTATGCCTTCAAATGGAAGGTATTCGAGAGCTGGTGCATGGCAAAGCAGGTGGACCCAGTCCACTGCCAAATCGTTTCAGTGCTGGAATTCCTGCAAGAGAAATTGTCCTCGGGCTTGTGCCCTAGTACTCTCAGAATGTACATGGCCGCTATTTCAGCCTGCCACGTCCTGACTGAAGGGGTTACTGTGGGAAATCACCCTTTTAGTTGCTCGTTTCATTCGTGGAGCTAAACGGTTGAGGCCACCCACTAGAGTCACGGCTCCCTCATGGGATTTATCTATCGTGCTCGAAGGTCTGATCGACACTCCTTTTGAACCATTAGAATCAGCGCCCGACAAGCTTCTGACTCTCAAGATGGTTCTTCTTATGGCCATTACCTCTCTAAGAGGATCGGAGACCTGCGTGCATTGTCAGTCTCCCCATCTTGCCTGGACTTTGCCCCTGGGCTAGTCAAGGCCATTCTGCATCCTCACCCAAACTATCTACCTAAAGTTCCTTTCTCAACCATGCACCCTGTCGTCCTGGAGGCCTTCTGTCCTCCGCCTTTTGCGGATTCGGAGCAGGAGAAACTTCAGCTACTGTGCCCAGTACGTGCTCTTCAGGCTTATGTCCACCACACCAGCCAGTGGCGTAAGTCAGAGCAACTCTTACATTTACATTTACATTTAGGCATTTGGCAGACGCTCTTATCCAGAGCGACTTACAAAAAAGTGCTTTAAAGTTAACATCACTGGATACATACTTACACTGGGTTAACTAGGTTTATAACTAAGTGCCATTAGTCGAACACAACTGGGAAGAGAGTTTTCTTTTTTTTTTTTTTTTTTGGGGGGGGGGGGGGGGGGGTTAGTCCAAGTACTGGAGAAACAGATGCGTAACTCTTTATATGTTATGGAGGCCGCAACCGGGGGCGGCCACCACCACACATACTCTGTCACACTGGGTGAGAGATTCTATTGCCCTCTCCTACGAGGCGCATGGACTCACTTCGCCTCTAGGAGTTAGGGCTCATTCAACCAGAGGGGTCGCCTCGTCTATTGCTCTTGCAAGAGGTACTCCCCTGCAACAAGTGTGTGACGCGGCGGGTTGGTCCTCTCCGCACACATTTACAAGATTTTATAGTCTGGATGTCCATGCCACTCCGGGCTCACAAGTCCTCGGTTCAGCTTCCCGGACATGAATCTGAGACCTTCTCGGTCTTGTGCGCACATGCTACACAACCTTGGGGTCCAGACTCCTGTAGTGCGGCTGCCTTGGTATTCTCGTTCCCATAAGCGTTCTAACGCAGCATTGAGTGAAAGCCTTGAAAGGGAACGTCTCGGGTTACTTTGCTGTAACCCTGTTCCCTGAAAGGCGGGAACTAGATGCTGGGTCCGAACGCCGCACTACCATGTGACCGGACGTCCATTCAGACAAATTAATCTGAGGTTTTGTTGCCGGCTCTCCGGTATTTATAACCTCAACCTGATCTAATCAGATGACGTCACCTGACCGAGGTTACATATAGCCAGATAATGGCGTTTTTGCACACATGCTTCACGGCCGGCAATGCGACAAGATAGTTCCCATAAGCGTTCTAACGCAGCATCTCGTTCCCACCTTTCAGGGAACAGGGTTAGAGCAAAGTAACCTGAGACGTTTTTCTATATATTTATATTATATATAATAATAATAATAATTATTATTATTATTTTATCTTCTTCTTATCTTATTGTATTTGTATCTTTTAAATATGCAGCCACTGGAGAAACAATTTCCTTCTGGATTAATAAAGACTTAGTTCTGTATAATATGCCGGTTTCCTCCCAGAGTCCAAAGACATGAAGAGTAGGCTAACTGGCGTTCCCAAATTGCCTGTAGTGTGTGAGTGAGGGATTGTCACCCTGTCCAGGGTGAACCCTTTCTCCTGCCTTAAATTTCCTGGATAGACTCCAGACCCCCCATGGCCTGTATACAGGATAAAGTGGTATATAACCAATGAGGGTGTAAGAGTTGGTGACCTTGAAATTTACTTGAGGTTTATTTGCTTTTATTTCTCTCTTCTCTGACAGGTGAAAGATGACATCCGATTCTTCAGTAGCATTTTTTCAGTATCGAGTGCTGACTGCCTTTGTGCTTTTTTTCTTGGGAGCATTATTGTACACTTTCTGCAAGCCCACTAAGAGCTGGTTATCATGTCCAAATGCTCGAGTCAAAACACAAGAAGACTGCCCAGAAGAGTGCCTCAGTACATTAATGGAAAACTTTAACCATGTTATAAACACCATGGGTACCCACAACTACACTTTGGTAAAGCCGCAATTACCACAATTACCAGTCACTAGAGAGAGATTCTGATGTCTGGGTACCTTATGGGAGAATCAGAAAAACAACGGACAAAGACAAAACCTTTGAAATACAAAAGATAAAACCGTCTGCTGGATCGTCAGTCATTGGAACCCCAACTTTAGGAGAGTAAAATATTTTAATGAACTCAGCCAGCACATCAAAGTAGAGACTTACGGCAGAGCCTTCAACAGGTACGTCATCAAGGATGATTATAACAAGATTTTACAGAGCTGTAAATTCTACTTATCGTTCGAGAACTCCATCTACCAGGACTACATCACTGAGAAGCTGTTTAATCCTATGAACATCGGCACCGTTCCTGTGGTTCTTGGGCCACCCAGGGAGAACTATGAGGAGTTCATGCCTGCAGATTCATTCATTCATGTGGACGATTTCCAATCTCCTTGTCATGCACACCAAATACGCGACCGGAAGTAATGCGGTCGCGAACCAGAAAGTATAAGAGGAGTAAACAAACCTCAGTACGACGCTCAGTCATTGAGTTTCGGCACATGTCGGTTCAGAGTGTCCGTCTTCTAAACTGTGAGTACTCACCAATTCTGGGGTTTTACTTTCTGATCTTTGAGTGTGTATTTTAGGACGCGGGTTAAATTTGTGTTTTTCCCTTGCTCCTCTTTCGGGAGAGTCCTTAGAATAAATCGCGTGGTTATCCTATCCACTCGCTTCTCACCGCGTTTGGGTTCACCATCCACGCTACATTGAGCTAACGGCTAAGCTACGTCTTCTGGTCACCGAGGTTAGTTCATTTATGACACTCCAGGAACCAGAACCAGGAGACGTATGAGCAGTACTTCAACTGGAGAAAACACTTTATTGCTGAAGGTTCATTTTTTGGCCTGGAACATGCTTGCCGAAGTTGTAATTATATAAGAAGCTACCAGGGCTACAGAGTATTTAAAAGTATCAATAAATGGTACTGATGTTAGCTAGCCGCTGGAAATCCAACCGTTCTTCTAAAGATGTCATGAGGAGTTTTTCCCCCACCAAGAAACTTGATCTAATTTTCTTTCCAAACAGAATTATTGCTAACACAAAGAGTTCATTTTCATCTACCATTTTATGGTACAAAATCTCTGTCTTTTTGTCTAGGAAAGCATTACTAATTTACCCGAAAGCATTCACATTCACTTTATAAACTAGTCTACAGTTTTCTTTTATTATAATTAGTAGAATTAATCAACAAATCATCATATGAAGCTGATGTTCTTATTAAGATTATAATTAAGTCATAAAGCATAGTCATCTATACATTGTGGTTCACGATGGGTTTTGGTGTCTCAGGCTTCTGTTTGTGTGGAATTTGATGTGTTGTTTTTGTTTTTGTGTTTTATCTCCTGGACCTTGGACAGACTGCAACTAGGACCCTACTTATTAAAGATTAATGAATGAGTTTACCTGTAAAGATCTGGAGATAAAGACATGTTTTTAATTTATTTAATAATTACAATGTGTTAATTTATGTTCTACAAGTCATAAAACTGAACTTTGGACTGTATATGTAGTAATGTATGCACTCTAAAAATTATTCTGTGGCCTTGTAAATTTCACAGTAAAAAAAAGGTTATGTTACCTTAATAAAATCATATACATGATTGTTTGAGTTCGACAAATGAAAATCAATGTCTAAAAAACAACTATTAATTTTGTCTTATATTTACACTATAATTTAAGTTTATTTCACAAATAGTAATTAGTATTTGACTAACTGAATTATATTTTTAACAGGCATTTAATATTTTTTGATACATTTCAATCAAAATATTTGGTAATGGAGTAATTAATGCTGATTAGTTTAGAAGGGCCTCATCTATTCATTTTGCCTGGAGACCCCACTTCACCTTTGTTCGCCTCTGCTTGTTAGTAAGCAACGTCAGCCATTTTAACCCTGGTCGCCCCTGGAGTAGCTGGGCCTTGACCTGCCCACCTTCTGATCTGTAACTCAAAGCTGTAACACACCGAGCCACTACTGCCGCAATTCAAGATTCAAAGAACTTTATTAATCCCAGAGGGATAAACACTGATAGATTAAGACGGCAGTAAATACACACTGTGTTCTAATCATTATTATATGCACCAGACATTGTGAAGAGGTTAAGTCACCTGGGATCATCTTTAAATAACTCATTAAGCCAAATCATTTCAGTAACCAGTGATATTTAGAGTTTCTTTACAGAATTCAGACGGGTTAAACACTGAAGTTTGTTGGGAACTTTTTCAGAGATCAGGCGACGTTGCGATATCATTCAAGCAGAAGTTACTCTTTATTGAGAACTCGCCGAGCGTCGCTGTAGTCATCCAATTCTTTCTTACAACTCAGCTCTGGAAAGTTTATACTTTACAAGAGGGAGGGATACAAAGAGGTGGAGACAATCTAAACAAAGCATAGTGTGGTACCGGAGGCAGCCAGGTAACGGAAGTTCCCCAGCCCTGATCTCATCAGCATAACAGTGGCTTTCAAATGCATAGGTGCTAATCTAATCAGCCTGACAGTATCACCCAAACCTTTATGTAGCAGGATGAGCTGTGGTCTCATCATGACAGTTATATTTATGTGGGTGTTTTATTTATGACTTTTGTACGGTTATATACTGCCACACTCTTAGTTGGGGGACTTCCGGTTCACCTGGTTTGTGTTTGTGCTCACTCCAGACACTAGCCAATCTGCTTGCCTATGAGCTGTTATAAAGGTAACGGGACAGCCGTTCATGTAGCGCGTCCGCCTCCTTTCAGTCGTGTACCTGACTTCTGGTCTTGCCACAGGTAAGAATGCTCCTCGAAATCGCTTAGCTATGTTGATGGGCAGTGGTATTTACCTAAATGTTTTCCTTAGGTTTCCTCTGGACTCGTTAACAGTGGGGTATTTCCCTACCAGCTCTGTTTGTAGAGTGCGCGCGCTGTTTTATGGTGCGTCTGACTTTCACTTTCATGTAAGGTATGAATGCTTTTTGCGATCTCTCTCCCATGTTTATGGACGGAGGCACTTATTTAAATATCGGCTTGTAGACTCATTTTGGCTTTTCCTACAGTCATTTTCTGTGGACTCTCCTGTGCGTAGCGTGCACGTTGTTTCGCTGCGCGTCTGACTTCCGCTTCCGTCTCAGGTATGAATACTCCGCCATTTATTATTTTGGAAATGGTTATTTAATTGGAATTGTAGGTTTCTCCTGACTTTCCTGTAGTGAAATCTCTTCCTATCAACTCTCCGTTGTGTAGAGTGCATGCCTTTTGCTGCACGGCCAACTTTCCGGTCTTTGTTTCAGTTTTTCCCTAAACGGGTGGTTTCTTTAACATTGCCCGACTGGAGTCGGTAAGTGGCTCGTTCCCTGTACTTCCTGGTTGTACCGGGCTTGTTGGGGGTTGTTCATTCAGCATCCAGAACAGGTATGTACGTTTTATTAGTACATTTTATTGTTCTCCATGGTATGTATGTCCAATTTGTTTCATTTTAATTAGGAGCTGTATTTTGAAGTGGGTGCTGTGGACAAATGCATGAATGCTGCTGTTTTGCTTTGCCTGAATTTTGCTGTTTTGTCTTGCCTGAACTTTGCATGCTTTGCTCCGCCTTGAATGCTGCTTTGCATGCCTGAATGCTGCATTTGCCTGAAGGCTTTGCTTGTATGATTTTCCTTTTTTTTGTTTGCTTTATTTTTGTTTGCTTTACCGTCATTGGACAAATAGCTGCAATATAATTGCTTCACTGTTGTGTTGCATGGCTGATTTATTGGCGGGGTGCTTTGCTGCTGTGTATGCATTCTGTCTTTGAATTTGTTTTTAAATTGTAATTCGTCTGTCTTATCTTTCTCCCCTTTTATTTTAATATGTCTATTTCGTAGAGCTGTGAGCTGGAGGTGGTGGCAGTTCAATTCAATTCAATGCAATTTTATTTATATAGCGCTTTTAACAATGGTCATTGTCTCAAAGCAGCTTCACAAAAATTAAAGAAATTTAACAAATCATAATAATAATAATAAATAAATAAAATAATAATAATAATAGAAAATAAATAAATAAAAACAAATAGTAATAATTATAGAAAAGAAAATAATTGGAAGTGTGGATGTGTGAGAAAAATGTGCAGATAATAATGAGACGAATGAATGAAATTTCTCTGATGAGCAAGCCAAGGGTGACGGCGATGGTGGCAAGGAAAAACTCCCTGAGATGGCATTAGGAAGAAACCTTGAGAGGAACCAGACTCAACAGGGAACCCATCCTCATCTGGGCGATAACAGATAGAAATGATATAACATCTTGTGTGTTGTGCAGGTGAAAATTCAATATGACAGAAATTATTTAAATTGACATGAAGACCAGTTCAGCATAGGGACGAGTCAGTAGGTGCAGAGGGCAGATGAGGTCTGGATCACTGGAAGCACAGGAGCAGCATGTGTAGCTCCAACCATCATAAAGCTGAATCCAGCTGGAGCTGGTCCTTCTCTGGATGCCTCAGGAACCTCGCAGGGTCGGCCTTTGTCTACTGAAGCTGGCAAAATCTCCCGATGCCTCGGGATGGGTAGAGAAATACAGAACAGATGGGGAGAATTAGCGTAGTTGCCATTCGGTATAGGTGTACTGGAGTATGAGTACTGGGATGAGTTATGTGTATGCCAGATTAAAAAGATGCGTCTTGAGTCTACTTTTGAACTGAGAAACCGTGTCTGCTCCCCGAACACTGTCTGGAAGGCTATTCCAAAGCGTTGGAGCTAAATATGAAAATGCCCTACCCCCTTTTGTAGATTTTGAAATTCTGGGAACTACCAGAAGTCCGGAGCTTTGTGATCTTAAGGCGCGTGGTGGATTGTAGCGCATCAGAAGACTGGTTAGGTATGTGGGAGCTAAACCATTTAAGGCCTTGTATGTAAGTAATACTATTTTATAATTTATTCTAAACTGAACAGGTAGCCAGTGCAGGGATGATAATATTGGGGTTATATGATCATATTTTCTGGATCTAGTGAGAACCCTGGCAGCTGCATTTTGGATTAACTGAAGCTTGTTTATTGAGGATGCAGGACAACCACCTAGTAATGCATTACAATAGTCCAGTCTGGAGGTCATGAATGCATGAACTAGTTTTTCTGCATCAGATACGGATAAGATGTTCCTAAGTTTAGCAATATTTCGAAGATGGAAAAAGGCTGTTTTTGTGATATTTGAAATGTGATTTTCAAAAGACAAGTTACTGTCTAATATTACGCCCAGGTCTTTTACTGCTGAGCTGGTAATAACAGTACATCCTTCTAAGCGCAAGCTGAATTGTGAAAGCTGTTGTGTGCTGGTTTTTGGGCCAATAAGTAATATCTCTGTCTTATCTGAATTTAATAAAAGAAAGTTATTGGTCATCCAATCTTTTATGTCCTGGACACACTCAGTTAATCTAGACAACTTAGGTATTTCGTCTGGTTTAGTTGAGATATATAATTGGGTATCATCAGCATAACAATGGAAACTAATCCCATGTCTTCTAATGATGTTACCCAAGGGAAGCATGTATATTGAGAACAACAGAGGTCCTAAAACTGACCCTGGTGGGACCCCATATTTCACTGGCATTACACCAGACGGTTCTCCCTTTAGATCTACAAAATGGTAGCGATCAGACAGGTAAGATCTAAATCATTTTAATGCCTGTCCCTGAATACCTATATAATTTTGTAAGCGATCTATGAGAATATTATGATCTATAGTGTCGAATGCAGCACTAAGATCAAGCAGGACTAGCAATGAGATGCAGCCTTGGTCTGAAGCTAAAAACAAGTCGTTTGTAATCTTAACTAGTGCAGTTTCTGTGCTATGATGGGGCCTGAAACCTGACTGAAATTCTTCAAGGATGTTGTTATCCTGCAAGAATGTGCAAATTTGAGCTGATACTACTTTTTCTAGTATTTTTTATATGAACGGGAGGTTTGAAATCGGTCTGTAATTTGTTATTTCATTCGCGTCCAAATTAGATTTTTTAAGAAGCGGCTTAATAACTGCTAACTTGAAAGGTTTAGGGATGTGACCTAGATGTAATGAAGAATTAATAATGTTTAGGAGTGGCTCTCCAACCGTAAGCATCACAAAAATCTGGTTGGGATTGGGTCTAACAGGCACGTTGTTGATTTAGCCGAGGTGATGAGTTTATATAGCTCTTCCTGTCCTATACCTGTAAAGCAGTGAAAATCTAAATGTGAAGCTATAGGCTGAACTGGATCGTGAGATACTATTAGAGGTTGAACCTCCATTATTTTCTTCCTGATATTATTGATTTTTTCATTAAAGAAGTCCATAAAGTCTTCACTTCTAAACTGTGATGGGATACTCTCTGCGGGCATCTTAGGTTTTGTTAGGCGAGCCATTGTACTAAATAAGAACCTGGGATTGTTTTGGTTTCTTGCTATCAGTTGGCTAAGATGCTCGGTCCTAGCAGTTTTTAGAGCCTGTCTATAGCTGCACATACTGTCTTTATACGCAATTCGAAAAACTTCTAATTTGGTTTTCCTCCATTTTCGCTCGAGGTTACGGGTTGCTCTCTTTAGGGCGCGAGTATGACTGTTGTACCACGGTGCAAATGTTTTATCTCTGACTTTTTTTAATCTGATGGGAGCAACAGTGTCTAATGTACTGGTAAGTACATTAGACGTAGTGTGACGTGTTGGGGTTGGTTTCCTTCTTCGTGTGCGTGTTGGTCAGTTCTGTGTCGATTGTCACAGTGAATAGTGCGTGGATGTGATTCACGTGTGTTTGGGGTGACTCTGGCTGCGATATTCATCCCCTCCCTGTCTCTCATAGTCTGCCACCTACTGGTTAGCTCCAGCACAAACAAAAAGGATGGTATATTTTTATAATTTTTAGTAGTGCATATTCCTGATGTCAAATTAAAATTATTTATTATATCTAATTGTTGAACTGTGACATTGTGTATTTTTTGTGAGAGAATAAACATTTATGTACGAAATCCATGCCTCTTGCATCTCTGGTGAACGTACCTGGGTGCCTTAGTTAGTTTAATAATTAAGGTTTTGTTTTATTCCCTTGGGTGCAATTCCCAAGGTGGCGTAATTGGCTACCATCGTTAACAGTAGCGGGGCGGCGGAGCTCAAGCGAGCCAGCGCCCCCCCTAGCGCTCGCCACATTTACATTATCATAGAGACAAAGGCACGGCCTGGGTCAGGAAGTACATAAAGACAAAAGGTTAATGTCTCTGACATCTGGGCTACCAAACTTGGATCTTCTTAGAATGTCACCAACTTTACCTTAAAATATAAAACCCAAGGTACGTAACTACTATTACGTTGGAAGCTAGATTTAACATTTTATAAATTTGTAATCCTACAAGTGCACTTTATTTTCCATTTTCTGTTCGCACCACTGAGGAGGTAATGTAACGTAATATTGTTATTAAATCAATTAGAAAATTATTTTAATATAGATATATTGGTTATTACTGAAAATGCTTAAGGATCAGGAGTAAAAGCATGTGTTTATGAAAATTGTATAGCTTTTGATTTGATATCTTAAAGGGTCTTTTGGATTTGTTAATATAACAACATGACTGGACAGCAGTGTTTATGATAGAAGCCTATGCATTGTGTTTGTCATGCTCTCAGTGCCTTCGCGCTGATCAAAGACTTTTTGATATTTCCTTTCCAACGCTGTCAGACCCTCATCACGTGGTCATGCTTTCCCACGCTGTCATCGCTCCTCCCGGACCGCCCCACCGGCACACCGGTTTCTCATCTGGCGCTGATTTCATCCAGCTTATAAGGAAGCGCAGCGCGCTGCCTCGTGCTGGATTATTGTGTGTTTCGCCATAGTTTTCTCGCGTTTCTGTTCATGACTTTTCACGTTGCCGATTTCGCTTGTCTCTCGTTTTTTCCCCTCGTCTCACGATTTGGATTATCGCCACGCTTGGATTTAACGGCTTTGAACTTTCGCTTTCGTTTCTCGACCACAGGCTTGCTTCGCGTCTGTTTTGGCTCGACGCCCTCTCTGACTGATCACACGGCTTTGATCTCTCGCTCTCCCCTCCTCGACCATGGCTCAGCTTCACGTTTTGGCGCGACGACATCGCGGATGGACTTCACGGCCCCGACCTAACACTTCCGCCTTCACGACCACGGCTCTGTCTCTCGCCCCGGCAGCAATGCGACGCTACGGATCCTGCCCCCCCTACCTATGGGGGAGAACCAGGAACTTGTAGGTCCTTCCTCTCACAATGCTCACTGATTTTTGAGCTACAAACCTCCTCCTTCTCATCAGAACGTTCCCGGGTGGCCTACATAATCACGGTACTAACCGATAGAGCCAGGGAGTGGAGTACAGCCCTCTGGGAGACTCGGGACCCATGCTGCGAGAACTTCGACGACTTCTCCAAGGAGATGAAGAGGGTCTTTGATCGCTCATTCGCCGGCAGGGAGGCTGGAACAAGGTTATTAAGACTTCGTCAGGGATCCCGCTCTGCTTACGACTATGCCATCGAGTTCCGCACCCTAGCCACTTCTAGTGGATGGAATGACAGAGCCCTAGCGGATGTTTTTCTGGAAGGGCTATCAGAAGCTCTTAAGGATGAGCTCATCTCCCATGAACCTCCCACGGACCTCCACGAGCTCATGGATCTCGCCGGGCGGGTCGACTCACGTCTCCAGTTAAGACGGCCACCCAGAAGGGTACCCCCCGCCAGGAAGTGGCCCCCACCCAGAATAGGGCACGCGCCTCCTGCCCTGCAGCAAACAGATCAATAGGAGCCCATGCAGCTAGGCAGGATCCGCATCTCTGACGAGGAGAGACGCCGACGCCGTCTACAAGGGGCTTGTTTTTACTGGGGAGCTTCAGGACACAGGCTTAAAGACTGCCCATTAAAAGGGAGGCCCCCCCTAGTCAGACTGGGAGCACTAGAGGGCTCCCCTCCTGATAGATTCCCACAATCACGTCCCCTACTTCCCGTAAACCTAATCATCGGTGGTCAGGCTCACCCAATTCAGGCACTCATTGACTCCGGCTCCGATCGGAATTTGATCAGCAGTGAGGGCATTAAAAATCCCTTGTGTACCACTAGACACTCCGCTCGACTTTCAGGCCTTGGATGGGAGCCGGCTTCCACCCATCATACTTAGAACCCCACCGTTAACTTTAAGAACGTCAGGGAACCACTATGAGGAGATCTTCTTCATCATGGATAAATCACACGCCGCTTTGGTCCTCGGACTTCCCTGGATAGCCCTCCATGGACCCCAGATCGACTGGAACAAGCACGTCATCAAGTGTTGGAGCCCCTCATGCTCCACGACATGCCTGCACTCAGCACTCCCTCCAGCTCCTATCCTGGTCACGCCCCATGAAACCCCGGACATCTCCAGCGTACCCACCGAATACCATGATCTCGGGCAGGTCTTCAATAAGACCCGAGCCATGTCACTTCCGCCGCATCGACCATACGACTGTCCCATTGATCTTCCCCCGGGCACCTCTCCCCCGAAAGGCAGACTTTACTCTCTGGCACACCAAGAAAGAGAGGCCATGAATAAGTATATCATAGATCCCCTCGCCACCGGAATTATTCGTCCATCCTCCTCGCCCGCTGGGGCAGGATTTTTCTTCGTCAAGAAATAAGACAAGTCCCTTCGTCCATGCATTGATTACAGAGGGCTTAACAAGATAACCGTCAGGAACCGCTACCCGTTACCTCTCATGGCCACCGCCTTTGAACTTCTCCAAGGAGCGGACATCTTCACCAAGCTCGACCTACGTAACGCTTATCACCTCGTCCGCATCCGGGAGGGCGACGAGTGGAAAACTGCTTTCAACACACCCACTGGGCATTACGAGTATCTGGTGGTTCTGTTCAGACTGACCAACGCCCCTGCCGTATTCCAGGCCCTCATTAATGAGGTTCAACATGACTTCTTGAACTCTTTCGTGTTCGTGTACTTGGACGATATTTAGATTTTCTCTCGAGGTCTGGCGGACCACGTTGGCCAAGTTCTGCAGAGGCTCCTAGAGAACAATCTCTTTGTTAAAGGCGAAAAATGTGAGTGCCATACAACTTCCACAACGTTCCTAGGATTTGTCATCTCTCCCTCCAGACTGGAAATGGAGCCCGCCAAGGTCCAGGCCATCTCCAACTGGCCCACGCCAGCCTCTCGACGTGACCTCCAACGGTTCCTGGTGTTCGCGAACTTCTATCACTGCTTCATCCGGGGTTACAGTTCTGTCGCCGCCCCCCTCACCTCCCTGACTTCCTCCAAGACATAGTTCTACTGGAACAACGAGGCAGACAAGGCCTTCGCGGACCTCAAGAAGTGGTTCACCTCAGCCCCCATACTCACCATACCCGATCCATCTCGCCAGTTTGTGGTAGAAGTGGACGCCTCCAACACTGGCGTTGGGGGAATTCTCTCCCAAAGATCCCCTCGAGACAACAAGCTGCACTCCTGCTCATTCTACTCCTGCCGTCTATCTCCAGCTGAGATAAATTACGATGTAGGCGACCGAGAGCTCCTGGCCATCAAGTTAGCACTAGAGGAGTGGAGACATTGGCTGGAGGGGACCGAGCTCCCCTTCATAGTGTGGACCGATCACAGGAACTTAGAGTACCTACGCACCGCCAAAAGACTCAATGCCCGCCAAGCTCGGTGGTCGTTGTTCTTCTCAAGGTTCAATTTCACCCTGTCCTACCGCCCAGGTTCTAAGAACACTAAGCCTGATGCCCTCTCACGTCAGTTCTCCCTCCCACAGGATCCCAGACCATGCCAACCCATTCTGCCATCTCGTTGTCTTGTTCCTGCCTTAGAGCTAGACATCGAGACCAAAGTCAAGCAGGCATTGACTCAGTAGCCCGGCCCAAGCAATGTTCCTCCAGATCGCCTCTTTGTTCCCCCATGTCTGCGCCCGCAGGTCCTGGAGTGGGGTCATGGATCCAAGCTGTCCTGTCACCCAGGCTCTGCCCGAACGCTCTTTATCATACAACAGCGCTTCTGGTGGTCCACGATGGGGAAGGATGTTTCCAGCTTTGTGGCAGCTTGCGACATCTGCACCCGCTGCAAACCCAACAACCGTCCTCCGGCTGGCCTCTTCAGACCCTTACCCATACCTCACTGTCCCTGGTCGCATATTTCACTGGATTTTGTAACAGGGCTACCCTCATCTGACGGAAACACATCCTGACCATCGTTGACCGCTTCTCCAAGTCCGTCCACCTGGTTCCGCTCCCCAAGCTCCCGTCCACCAAAGAGACAGCAGAGCAATTGATCCTTCATGTTTTTCGTCTTCACGGCCTCCCCACCGACATAGTTTCAGACCGTCGCCCTCAATTCACCTCACGCTTCTGGGCGGCCTTTTGTAAACTCATCGGAGCCCCTCCTACATTGTAAAAAATCTTATGTGCTATCTATTTAAAAAAAATATGGTAACAAAATTGCACATAATATTTTTAAGCAGTTTTTAAGACTTGATTTTTTTAGTGGAATTTACTTGAATAAATCATGTAAAAAATCCTAAATTATTTAGCCAGATACATGATGATTTTAACATTATTAGTGGAATAATTTTTTTTTTTGTTTAAGCAGATAACAAAAGGTACTCATATGTATTAAGGAAAATTACTTAATATAAAAAACATTTTATAATGAAATGAATACATAATGCATTTTGGTGTCAAACATGCTTTTATTTCATGTTTCACTGGTATTAAAATATTAAACACTGTGTAAAATAGTGTATATAACATTTACAGCAGATTTAAGATCTGTAAAAGAATTTGTAAAACAGTTTGTAACTGACAATTTCTTATCCAGAGCGACTTAATAAAACCCTATTTCCCCTATGTGGTTTGACTCAGATGCGTCAGGCACCGTGAGTCAGCGCGATGGCCCGCCGACGTTCCGCTGGCGCTCCACGAAGTTCTGTAAGGTCCGGAAGCTTTCGCGAAGACCGGCGCGGAAAGATGGAAACGTACTCACAGCGGCAAAAACTCGCAGTGAATCATAATGAACCGTACTTACGGCCACCGCGCGAAACCGCATACTGTAGGTGCACTCCGCAAAACCTGTTCCAGTGAACTGTGGAGACACAACAACAAACTCAAGTCTGCTACTGGCGGACAGGATGTTTTCAGAAATGTTCACAATGTTTAATTTATTTCATTTATATTGCGGACACTAATGCAACAAAGGAGCTTATTTAAGAAATCAAAATAAAGTATAAAAATTAGTAAGGGGCTTAACTTACTTAACATTTTACACTGTTCGCCTGTTCCTTCAAAATGGCATCTGATCGCTGCTGTTGTTGTTGAGATTCAAATGAAGGTGACTTAATAAAACCCGGATAATTGAGCCAATTCTCTTAAAATAAATATGAAGCCTTTTTTCCAAAATTTTTTTGACTAAATGGTTCCTCAAATTAAGCCTAAAAATTGCACAAATTTCCTTAAAAAACTAGGTAAAATTTATTTCTTAATTTTATTAGTGAAATGTTCTCAATATATTATAAAAAACACAGAAAACCATTTTTTAAAATGAAATATGCACATTATTTTTAATTACATCAATTTTTAAAATGAAAATTACAAGCCTCATGATTCATTTTTTACAGTGTAGCCTATCTTCTGGTTTTCATCCCCAATCCAACGGCCAAACAGAACGAAAAAACCAAGCAATGGAAGTCGCCCTCCGGTGTATGACTACTCGTGATGCCACCACCTGGAGTAAGTTTCTCCCGTGGGTCGAGTACGCTCACAACTCCCTACCATCTGCTTCAACGGGTCTCTCTCCGTTCCAGTGCTGCCTGGGCTACCAACCACCACTGTTCCCCACTCAAGAGGAGGAGGTAGAGGTCCCCTCGGCACAACACTTTGTCCGCCGCTGCAGACGTACATGGTTACGAGCCAGACGATCCCTGCTGCAAGCATCCTGCTCATACAAGAAACAGGCGGACCGTCATCGCTCCAAGACCCCCAGGTATCACATAGGAGACGGAGTCATGCTCGCCACCAGAGACATTCCCCTAAAGACACTTTCACGCAAGCTCTCTCCCCGTTTCATCGGACCCAGGATAATCAACCCGTGCGCTGTCCGTCTCCTACTCCCATCGTCTATGCGACGCATCCACCCCACCTTCCATGTGTCCCAGCTACGACGCATCGTAAACTGTACTCTAAGATTGTGTGTTGTTTCGCCATAGTTTTCTCGCGTTTCTGTTCATGACTTTTCACATTGCCAATTTCGCTTGTCTCTCGCGTTTTCCCCTCGTCTCACGATTTGGATTATCGCCACGCTTGGATTTAACGGCTTTGAACTTTCGCTTTAGTTTCTCGACCACAGGCTTGCTTCGCGTCTGTTTTGGCTCGACGCCCTCGCTGACTGATCACACGGCTTTGATCTCTCGCTCTCCCCTCCTCGACCACGGCTCAGCTTCACGTTTTGGCGTGACGTCATTGCGGACGGACTTCACGGCCCCGACCTAACACTTCCACCTTCACGACCACGGCTCTGTCTCTCGCCCCGGCGGCAATGCGACGCTACGGATCCCGCATACCGGCCCCACTACGGCGACACCACAGAAGAGCTAGAGGGCTCACGACTCACACCTCCACCTGCAACTGGGTCCATTTTCACAGCCCACGTTCTGCATCCTCGCGACAGTGTTATTGTTATTGAGAATTCCTCGTATCTCACATGTAGTGTTGTGGATAAGCAAGAACACTCAAACTTCTCAATTATAATCTTTATTACAAAGGAAAACCAAAATAATAAAGAAGGTTGGTGTTGAATGAACACTGAAGAGCTGACCTTCGTGCATAATCTTTACAGGACAGGATGTAAAGTTGTTTTTTTAAGGCTAGTTCTAATTTTTCTCTTTTCCACCACTAGATGGCACCACATCTCTTTAGATTAGCAGGTCTTAATCCTAGTCCTGGAGTCCACTGGCCTGTATATTTTAGTCTCACTGCTCTACCACACACACTTCAAGAGACTGGCTTTACACTCTACAATTTCCAGCTCAGTGTTGTGTCACACTGTGTATAATGAAGAACAATCATTGATCAGGAGTAGAGAGCAGTGGTGTAAGAATGCTTAATGTGACATGCTCACTGGTCATGTGATGATGTGAAAGGAAAGAAAAGAATTAAGACCAACAATGTGTGTGCTTTATGTTTATTTACACTGTGTTCTAAACGTTCCCAAAAGTGACTACTGATCTACTAGGTTCAAACACCACTACCGCCAAGCTACCACTGTAGGGCCCTTGAAGAAGTCCCCTTACCCCTCAATGCTCAGATATACCGTATAAAGAGATAAATATGTTGGTCACTCTGGATAAGGGGGTCAGTCAAATGTCATAAATGTAAATGTAGCCAAAAGAAAAGGAACAAGAATATACTCTCTTCCCTTAATGTCTATCTAACCAAAGACCAAGAGGAAAAGGTGATGAAGCAAACAGCAGTGACGTCCTGATAACCAGTATTTACAGGTCATACACTATATACACTATCTGTACATTTAGGCATTTGGCAGACACCCTTATCCACCAGAGTGACTTACATTATCTTTATCTCATTATACACTATCTATAATGATTATCCATTATTATATGTCTGAGCAGTTGAAGTTTAAGGGCCCAACAGGGACAATTTGGTGGTCATGGGATTTGAACTTAGGACCTTCAGACCCTAGTCCAATGCCTTAATCACTTAGCTATCCCTGACGCCTACACACTACATACACACTATCTATATACTATCTATATACAGTAACTATACACTATCTATACACTATCTATATACAGTTACTATACACTATCTATACACTATCTATATACAGTTACTATACACTATCTATACACTATCTATATACAGTTACTATACACTATCTATACACTATCTATATACAGTTACTATACGCTATCTATACACTATCTATATACAGTAACTATACACTATCTATACACTATCTATATACAGTTACTATACACTATCTATACACTATCTATATACAGAAACTATTCACTATCTATACACTATCTATATACAGTAACTATACACTATCTATACACTATCTATATACAGTAACTATAGACTATCTATACACTATCTATATACAGTAACTATACACTATCTATACACTATCTATATACAGTAACTATACACTATCTATACACTATCTATATACAGTAACTATACACTATCTATACACTATCTATATACAGTAACTATACACTATCTATACACTATCTATATACAGTAACTATACACTATCTATATACAGTAACTATAGACTATCTATACACTATCTATATACAGTAACTATAGACTATCTATACATTATTTATATACAGTAACTATACACTATCTATACACTATCTATATACAGTAACTATACACTATCTATATACAGTAACTATACACTATCTATACACTATCTATATACAGTAACTATACACTATCTATACACTATCTATATACAGTAACTATACACTATCTATACACTGTCTATATACAGTAACTATACACTATCTATACAATATCTATGTACAGTAACTATACACTATCTATACATTATCTACATACAGTAACTATACACTATCTATACACAATCTATATACAGAAACTATACACTATCTATATACAGTAACTATACACTATCTACATACAGTAACTATACACTATCTATACACTATTTAACATATCTAATTACAAAAGTCTTCTTCTCTGTCTTTCGGCTGTTCCCTTTCAGGGTGGCGAGAGCGAATTATCTGCCTCCGTCTCTTCTCTCACCCCATCTACCTCCATGTCCTCTCTCACTGCATCCATGAATCTCCTCTTTGGTCTTCCTCTAGACCTCCTGCCTGGCAGTTCCAACCTCAGCATCCTTCTACCGATATGCTCACCATCTCTCCTCTGAACATGTCCAAACCACCTCAATCTGGCCTCTCTGACTTTATCTCCAAAACATCTCACATGGGTCGTCCCTCTGATGGACTCATTCTTAATCCTATCCATCCTTGTCACTCCCAAAGAGTTAATGATAATAAAGTTCTGCTGTAACTGTGCAGTGTAACACCAGCTTAACTCGGAGTAAAGTGCAGATGTTTGGATCATTTGATACACCACGCTGTGAGAAGAACAAACTTGTTCCTCCAGAACAAAATCCTGTTCAAGTTCAGTTCTGGAAGAAAGTCCAGTCTCACTAATGCTGAGTTCACTCAATGGATAGAGTTCAATGGATAGATACACTGAATTTTCGGAAGCGAATTTGTGAAGTGAAATAAAAATACCCGAAAGTTACCTGACGGATATTATTGCTGGAATTTGTTATGATTCTGATGTGCTTTGTTATTTGTATTTTGTATTTGTCTGTCAGATTTCTGTCTGCTCCTGTGTTGGACTTGTCTGTTTTAGGTGGGTGTGGCCTGTTAATCAGCTGGAGCTCCGGATTGGTCCTACTCTACATCATATCCTGATATAAGGACCACCCCAAACACTCAGCCTGGGCCCATTTTTGAGCCTCGTTGATTTTGACCTGTCATGTGCTTGTATTTTCGAAATTCTGATTGACTGTCGTATGTTTTGTCGTTTGTTTTTGAGTGTTGTGCCAGAGAGAAAGAGAGTTTGTGTGTTATAGTTTGTGTTGTCTTTGTTAAACTCCATATTGACTGACTCTCCTGTTTATCTGAACCTTTGCGTGTTTTGACTATGATATGGATTCCGATTTGGCTGCATGTAAGCTTTTTGTAAATAGTTTGTAAATAATTTAACTCTTTTCATACGGGAAGTAGGGGGTTAGACGCCATTTCTTTTGTATATATTTTCACTCTGTTTATTGTTTAGGGAGACAGGTAAGCTAGTTTGTATTTTGTTTTGTTTCATTCAAATTCAGGTTATTTAGGTTTAAAACAAAGTCTGTTTTGTTTATTGTTTTGGCCTGGTCTTCCCCTGAAGATAAATCCCGTGCAAAGAAAAACTGAAAATAAACAAATTAAACATCTCTCTGGTGTAAGCTCATTTAGTTCTCTCTTTCTGTTACGGCTAACCCCTAGAGGTCGTAACAGAAATTGGGGGCTCGTCTAAAAGTTTTTTCAAACCTATTTGGATTTTTGGTTGTCGTGTTAATTTTGTAAAATTGGCTTTGTGTACATTCATTTGCCTAGTGGTTTTCATTTTGAGGTGGAGGGAATTAGAAATGGCTTAAAAATTTTATTTAGGTATGTTTGCAATTCAACCATCAGTGGATCAGTTAAATATTTGCCGAAAAGAGGATTTGTTTGCGATTGCAGATTTATATTGCATCCAGGTTACTCGTGGTGCCAGGAAACAAGAAATCAAGGAAGTGGTTTACAGGCACTTAGTTGAGCGAGGAACTTTGCTGGAGGAAGGTGAGGCGGGTGTTGCAATTCAAATGTCGGCTTCCGTAGGTGAGGGGGCAGAGTTCCCCAAACCTGGGAAACTGACTAGCATAGATCCCGCTAACATTCCTTCTCCGAGCGATCCCTTGCTGGCAATCAGGTTGAAGGAGCTGGAGATAGAATTGAGCAAACAGCAGTATCAGAGCCAAATGTTGCATGTGCGCACAATTGAACTCGAAACCCAGCGAGCGATCCGGCTCAAGGAGCTAGACTTGGAGCTAATGGCTAAGCAACCTACTCAACCCTCAACTGCTGTTGCACCCAGCCTACCTGTATCACCACCTGTTAATGCATCCACTCCGAGCCCTATTCCGGCACCACGACGCACTTTACAAGTAAGTCAACCTGAATGTGATATTAGCAGACAAATTGCGTTAGTTCCGATGTTTCGTGAAAGTGAAGTTGACACATATTTTCCTGTTTTCGAATGCATCGCGGCTACTTTGAAATGGCCACGGAATATTTGGCCGCTTTTGTTACAATGTAAACTAGTTGGGAAAGCACAGGAGGTCTGTTCTGCCTTAACACTTGAACAGAGCCTAAATTATGAAGAAATTAAAAATGCAGTGTTGCGTGCTTACGAACTGGTTCCCGAGGCGTATCGACAGAAATTCCGCCACCACGTGAAAACCGCTAGTCAAACATTTGTTGAATTTGCAAGAGACAAAGCCAATTTGTTTGAAAAATGGTGCGCTGCCACTGAAGTTGTTACATTCGCACAATTAAAAGAGTTAATACTATTGGAAGAATTTAAGAATTGTCTTCCAGAGAAAATCGTGATCTACCTGAATGAACAGAAAGTTTCTTCTCTTTCTGAAGCTGCCGTGTTTGCTGATGAGTTTGTGCTTACTCATAAAGTAACTTTTCCGTCGCCCGCCTGTAACGGGGTGCTCGTGTGGGGTTTGGAGAAGACATGGAGGCGGAGGTGATAGAGTGAAAAAGGGTTTTTTAATAAAGGAACAGAATGTGAATTGTACAAACAGGACTCAAACTAAACTAAACACAGAGCTGAACTGAAACACAGGGCTGAACTAAGACACAGAGCTACACCAAACACAGAGTTAGACCAAACACAGAGATAAACTAAACACAGAGCTAAACTAAACATAGAGCTAAACTAAACATAGAGCTAAACGAAACACAGAGCTATACGAAACACGGAGCTAGACTACACACAGAGCTAGACTAAACATAGAGCTAAACTAAACACAGAGCTATACGAAACACGGAGCTAGACTACACACAGAGCTAAACTAAACATAGAGCTAACCTAAACATAGAGCTAAACTAAACACAGAGCTAAACTAAACAGAATGAACCAAACACAGAATAACACAAACCAGGAGCAAGGGGAAATGGCATGACACCAAGAACACGAACTAAACACCCACTTAACATAACCGTATCCAAACAGGTGCCCGACCCAGAACAACGGAAACAAAAGTCTATTTATCTTGGTACAGATTAGTCTGCTAACCTCGATCAGGTGTGCTCCCATTACCTGACCGAGGTGCAACTCTGGGAAACGGAGTTCAAAACCAAACTGAAACAGAACAGAAAACAAAATGGAGTCTCGGAGTATGGCGCCATCTGGTGTTTGACCGTGACATTACCCCCCCCTCCAAAGGGCGCTACTCCGGAGCGCCCAAAATGGTGGTCCAGGGCACCCCCCCCAAGGTCCAATGTCGGTCCTCCCAACCGAGAGGCTGCAGCACAGGTTCCCTGGGCAGGGTGGCAGGGTGGGCACAGGAGCTGGGTCGTCGCCGAGTCCTGTCGGCGGAGCGAGGAGCACTGGCGCGGGGTCGTCGGCGAAACCGGGCGGCGGAGCGAGGAGCACTGGCGCTGGGTCGTCGGCGAAGCCGGGCAGCGGAGCGAGGAGCACTGGCGCTGGGTCGTCGGCGAAGCCGGGCGGCGGAGCGAGGAGCACTGGCGCTGGGTCGTCGGCGAAGCCGGGCGGCGGAGCGAGGAGCACTGGCGCTGGGTCGTCGGCGAAGCCGGGCGGCGGAGCGAGGAGCACTGGCGCTGGGTCGTCGGCGAAGCCGGGCGGCGGAGCGAGGAGCATTGGCGCTGGATCGCAGGGCAGAGACGGCGCTGGATCGCAGGGCAGAGACGGCGCTGGATCGCAGGGCAGAGACGGCGCTGGATCGCAGGGTAGAGACGGAGCTGGATCGCAGGGCAGAGACGGAGCTGGCTCGCAGGGCTGAGACGGAGCTGGCTCGCAGGGCAGAGACGGAGCTGGCTCGCAGGGCAGAGACGGAGCTGGCTCGCAGGGCAGAGACGGAGCTGGATCACCGCTGAATCTGGCCGACGGCTCGACTTCGTTGCCGAGGCATGGCCATGGTGGAGGAGGCAGCTCGAAGTCCTCGAAGGCGGACATAGGCAGCTCGTCGTCGAGGCATGGCGGAGGCGGTAGTTCGGTGTCGTCGTCGACGACCCCAAACAGCGGTTGAGGCACAAAGTCATTGACGAGGCAGGGCTGTCGCTGAGCTGGCTCATGCCCTTTGGGGCTGTCGGAGCCCTCCACTGGGCTGTCTGGGAGATCGCAGCCCTCCACTGGGCTCTCTGGGAGATCGGAGCCCTCCACTGGGCTCTCTGGGAGATCGGAGCCCTCCACTGGGCTCTCTGGGAGATCGGAGCCCTCCACTGGGCTCTCTGGGAGATCGGAGCCCTCCACTGGGCTCTCTGGGAGATCGGAGCCTTCAACTGGGCTCTCTGGGAGATCGGCTGGGCCCATCACGGGGCTCTCTGGAACGGCTGGGCCCATCACGGGTCTCTCTGGAACGGCTGGGCCCATCACGGGTCTCTCTGGAACGGCTGGGCCCATCACAGGGCTCTCTGGAACGGCTGGGCACTTTCGCTCCAGCTGAATGAGCTGATCCTGGAGTCGTGCCCCCAACTCCAGCAGGGTTTGCATGCGTTCCAGATCGTTGTCCGCCCTGCACGCATTGACCTGCTGGATGAGTTCCCCAGCCAGCTGTTGGAGTACTCGCCTCTGCTGCTGGTGCTCCACGTCGTGCCCCGTCTGTCGACACTCCGACTGGGGTTTTTCCCTACCCCTGGTTCCGTCGTCCTGTGTCCTTGGAGGCACGCGTCGTATCGCCAGCCGCGACCCTCTCCAATCTGGCTGCGTTACTCGTTCGCCCTCTTGCTCCAGCTTGTTCCGCCGAATGGCAAGCCTGCTGCCCTGAAAGCCTCCTTGCCTTGGCGTCACGAACATAGCCCCCCCCACAAAAAATATCCAGGGGAGGCCCCTCCGCTATACTACTTTTTAGGTCAGGCATTCTGTAACGGGGTGCTCGAGTGGGGTTTGGAGAAGACATGGAGGCGGAGGTGATAGAGTGAAAAAGGGGTTTTTAATAAAGGAACAGAATGTGAATTGTACAAACAGGACTCAAACTAAACTAAACACAGAGCTGAACTGAAACACAGGGCTGAACTAAGACACAGAGCTACACCAAACACAGAGTTAGACCAAACACAGAGCTAAACTAAACACAGAGCTAAACTAAACATAGAGCTAAACTAAACATAGAGCTAAACTAAACACAGAGCTATACGAAACACGGAGCTAGACTACACACAGAGCTAGACTACACACAGAGCTAAACTAAACATAGAGCTAACCTAAACATAGAGCTAAACTAAACACAGAGCTAGACTACACACAGAGCTAAACTAAACATAGAGCTAACCTAAACATAGAGCTAACCTAAACATAGAGCTAAACTAAACACAGAGCTAAACTAAACAGAATGAACCAAACACAGAATAACACAAACCAGGAGCAAGGGGAAATGGCATGACACCAAGAACACAAACTAAACACCCACTTAACATAACCGTATCCAAACAGGTGCCCGACCCAGAACAACGGAAACAAAAGTCTATTTATCTTGGTACAGATTAGTCTGCTAACCTCGATCAGGTGTGCTCCCATTACCTGACCGAGGTGCAACTCTGGGAAACGGAGTTCAAAACCAAACTGAAACAGAACAGAAAACAAAATGGAGTCTCGGAGTATGGCGCCATCTGGTGTTTGACCGTGACACCGCCAAGCGTAATCTTTTTGAACGTGTTCGCAGTTCTAAGGATACCCCAGGAGTATCTAAGAACGATTTGAGTGCAGTAAAAGAGGAAAATCGTGAGTGTTTTTACTGTCATGAGGTTGGACACCTCATCGCCATGTGTCCCACTTTGAAACGTAAAAATAGCAAGAAAACAAAAGGTTCTAAAAGTGTTGGTTTGATTGAGCGGCCCCTTGGTTCTTCCATGACGGAGAATTTGAATACAACTACTGAACCTGTCTTTGAGCCCTTTATTTTGGATGGTGTTGTTTCACTTAATAACCCAGACTCCGAGACAAAAAGAATTCGCATCCTTCATGATACTGGCGCCTCTCAATCCATAATTTTGGAGAATGTGCTGCCATTTTCAGAACCGTCAAGCTGTGGTTCTAGCGTCTTATTGCAAGGCATTGATCTTTCTGTGGTTAAAGTTCCATTACACAATGTCTATTTGCGTTCTGGGATTATTTCAGGCAAAGTTAAGTTGGCTGTTCGGTCTGAGTTGCCTGTTAAGGGTGTTGCGCTCATACTGGGAAACGATCTGGCAGGTAAAAAGGTTTTTTGTTTACCTGAGGTTACAGATGTTCCTGATGTACAATATGATTCTTTGCAGGAACAATTTCCTAGTGTATTTAGTGATTGTGTGGTGACTCGAGCTCAAGCTCAAAAATTAAAAGACACCGTAGATTTGTCGAAGACCTTCTTGTGTGCTGACAATTCTGTTGAGACTGCTGATAAAGCTGAATTAGTTGAAGTAAAAATGTGTGAACTTCCTAGTGTTGATTTACCATTCGGGAAAGCCATGTTAATTGAGGCCCAAAGTGCCGATCAAACTCTGTGTTCCTGTGTTGCAGCTGCTGTCGAGCCAAGCATTTTGCCAGAGCATTCAGTCGCCTACTACTTTGATGATGGTGTCCTGATGCGAAAGTGGTCTCCACGTCATGTCACCGATGACTGGGGGACTGTGTTTCAGGTTGTTATTCCAAAACCTTTTCGAGAGCAAGTTTTGAGCATTGCACATGACCATGAACTTTCTGGTCACGTAGGTATCCGAAAAACTTATGATAGGTTGTTGAAACATTTCTTTTGGCCTTCGATGAAATCTGACGTTTCCAAATTTTGTAAATCGTGTCATGCATGTCAATTATCTGGCAAGCCCAATTAGGTAATCCCTCCGGCCCCATTGAGGCCAATACCAGTAATTGGTGAACCATTCGAACGAGTTTTGGTTGATTGCGTTGGACCCTTACCCAAAACTAAATCTGGAAATTCTTATTTGTTAACTCTAATGTGTGCCTCGACTAGGTATCCTGAAGCAATACCCCTACGCTCACTTAAAGCTCATGCCATTGTAAAAACGATTATCAAATTCTGCACTACTTTTGGAGTGCCTAAATATATACAGTCTGATCAAGGAACAAATTTCATGTCTAAAGTTTTTGCCAAAGTGATGAGAAAATTAAACATCAGACATCAAGTATCTAGTGCCTATCACCCTCAGTCCCAGGGTGCTCTCGAACGATTTCATCAGACTCTCAAATCTATGCTCCGAACGTTTTGTGTTGAACAAAAAAAAGAATGGGATGAAGAAGTCCCATTGTTGTTGTTTGCTATTCGCACTACAACTCAAGCTTCCCTCGGTTTCAGTCCGTCAGAGTTAATTTTTGGGCACACAGTGCGTGGTCCCTTGAAGATCTTGCAAGAGCAAATTCTCTCAGCTGACCACCCCTCTAGTACTAAGAATGTTTTGGATCATATTAGCTCGTTTCGTGATCGGCTGCATCAGTTGTGGAAACTGGCAAAATGCTCGCTTGATGCTGCACAAGAACAGATGAAAACCCGATATGACCAAAAGGCGGTCCCACGCTCATTCCATACTGGTGACAAAGTTCTGCTTTTACTTCCTGTGCCTGGGTCAGCACTTCAGGCTAGATTCACTGGACCCTATGAGATAAAAGAGAAGTTGAGTGACACTGACTATGTTGTTTCCACCCCTGATCATAGGAGAAAGACGCGTGTTTGTCATGTTAATATGCTGAAAGCATATGTGACCCGTTCTGACTCTAAGGGTAAGACTCCCCTCCTTACGATTGCCCCGGTAAGTGTTCCACTCTCTGAGTATTCACCAGAAATTGATGGTTTGAAGATGAATAGTGCCACCTTTACGTCGGCTCGGTTGTGCAATTCAGAGACTTTATTGAACCTTTCAGAAAAGTTGTCTCACTTACCTCCATCAGCTCAAGCTGACATTGAGGATATGATTAGGAAATATCCTAATCTGTTTAGTGACTTTCCCTCTACTACTCATGTGTTAAAACATGATATTGAGGTTGGTTCACATGCACCCATCAAACAAAGGGCTTATCGAGTAAACCCATTTAAGAAAGAGTTGATGAGAAAAGAAACCCAGTATCTGCTTGAACATAACCTAGCGTTCCCTAGTTCTAGTCCATGGTGTTCCCCATGTCTTTTACAGTAGTTCCCAAACCAGATGGTACTTCCCGGTTCTGTACTGATTATAGGAAAGTCAATGCGCTGACCAAAGCTGACTCCTTTCCAATGCCCCGCATGGAAGACTGCGTAGACCGAGTGGGTAATGCTAAGTTTGTAACTAAACTTGATCTACTAAAAGGTTATTGGCAAGTGCCACTTACTGAGCGTGCATCTGAAATTTCTGCTTTTGCCACTCCTGATGTGTTCCTGCAGTATTGTGTGATGCCTTTTGGCCTTCGAAATGCAGGAGCTACATTTCAACGGTTAATGTCTATCGTGCTATCTAAGGTTTCTAACTGTGAAGCTTATCTAGATGATGTTGTCTGCAATGCTGACACTTGGGATGACCATCTTAAATCTATAGATGAAGTTTTTGGAAGGCTTTCTGATGCAAACCTTACTCTAAATCTTGCAAAATGTGAATTTGGTTGTGCTACAGTCACATATTTAGGTAAGGAAGTTGGTAGCGGTCAGGTTCGTCCCCTAAATTCGAAGATCCAAGCTATCCTCGATTTTCCAGCCCCCAAGAACAAGAGAGAGCTTCGGCGATTTCTTGGCATGACTGGTTATTATCGCTGTTTTTGTAAAAACTTTTCTGTGGTGGCCAGTCATCTCACGGCGTTACTTTGTAAATCTGTTTCTTTTAAGTGGACACCTGTATGTCAGACTGCTTTTGACGCTTTGAAAACTCTGCTTTGTAGTGCTCCAGTGCTTGTAGTCCCTCATTTTGAAAAGCAATTTCTGTTGGAAGTGGATGCTAGTGGTACAGGTGCCGGTGCTGTGTTGTTGCAAACTGGAGACGATGGTTTGAACCATCCAATCAGTTTCTTTTCAAAAAAGTTCCTTAAACATCAAATGAGCTACAGTACTATTGAAAAAGAAGCCCTTGCTTTAATCCTTGCCTTGCAACATTTCGAGGTGTATATTGGTTCGACTGTACAGCCTGTTACCGTTTTCACAGATCATAATCCTCTTACCTTTCTCCAACAAATGTGAAATGCCAATCATCGTTTAATGCGATGGTCCCTGATTAGTCAGAGTTACAATTTGAAAATATGCCACAAAAAAGGTGTTGAAAATGTAATTGCTGATTCACTGTCACGTGTAAACCAGTAAAACATTACATGTTTTATGTTATGGTTGGGGGTGTTATGATTCTGATGTGCTTTGTTATTTGTATTTTGTATTTGTCTGTCAGATTTCTGTCTGCTCCTGTGTTGGACTTGTCTGTTTTAGGTGGGTGTGGCCTGTTAATCAGCTGGAGCTCCGGATTGGTCCTACTCTACATCATATCCTGATATAAGGACCACCCCAAACACTCAGCCTGGGCCCATTTTTGAGCCTCGTTGATTTTGACCTGTCATGTGCTTGTATTTTCGAAATTCTGATTGACTGTCGTATGTTTTGTCGTTTGTTTTTGAGTGTTGTGCCAGAGAGAAAGAGAGTTTGTGTGTTATAGTTTGTGTTGTCTTTGTTAAACTCCATATTGACTGACTCTCCTGTTTATCTGAACCTTTGCGTGTTTTGACTATGATATGGATTCCGATTTGGCTGCATGTAAGCTTTTTGTAAATAGTTTGTAAATAATTTAACTCTTTTCATACGGGAAGTAGGGGGTTAGACGCCATTTCTTTTGTATACAGTTGTTACAAAATCGGAGCATCGTATTTAACGTCGCCGCCGCATTACGGCATGTGCATTTGCTGTGCATTTGCTTGCTTTTACCACTGAGTGGCGCTATATAACTACAGACTGACGCATCATGCCTTACATTCTCTGTCTCATTAATGAGACGCGTCCCATTAAATAATACACGTAGTAGCCCATAACATCAAGTGAAACACTGTAGTTGATCGAATTCATAATCACAGTACTATAATTACAGTACAAATGTAGAATTCAAATTAAATCAAATCTTATTAAGATCAAATTTAAGCACAATAAATATTAACACAGTGAGCCTTTAGATTTTATCACGTGTAATTAGAAAATAAGTGTGTAGGGTTTTATTTAAATATAAATTTCTAAACCAATAAGATCAAATAACACCAAGTTATTATTATAACAGGCTTACTTCGTCACTTATCAAAGACGTACACTTGCTTTCAAAGAGTTCGAGTGGCTTATTAACGTCTCTGGTGTGCATTGTCTCTAAGTGGCCGCTTGGTGTAGCGGGTAGAACACTCGACTAGTGATCTACAAAGCGCCAGTTCGAATTCCGAGTGATGTTTTAAAATTGTTTTATTTTAAAACTAAATAAAATGTTTTAAGTGCGCTTAAGGTAGAGTCTTATAAAGGCTATGTAGACTTATATAGTTTTATTATATATTTTTGCACATTAATCTGAGTCCTCATCTGTTAGATCTGTTTAGTTTTTTTTTCCTGCCGGGACGAATGCGCGGTTCCATCCCTTTCCCGCCTATTCAGGGAGCCTACGGAGTGAGCGATTAACCATAGTCGAATCGATTGGTGTGCGTCCAACTCACGTTACTCGTTTGCTATTCATGCCGGCTGGTGATAATTAACGTTAATATGATCTCGGGCTTGCTCACGATGCTCAACATCTATAAAAATAGCAAAGTATTGTGTATAGAGTGATTAAAAAAAACTATCTAACGCATGTTAGAAAACAAAATTTCCTGCATTTTTTTCTGCTTCAGGAGTCAGTCTGTTCTGAGACAGTGAGGGTAGAGGAAGGGGCAGATTCAGGACCAGGGAGGGAGCCGGAGACAGCAGAACAAAGAGATGATATTGCCAGCACCAGCACAGGGAGCACAGTTTTTAGTTTAGATCTCATGTTTACATTTTATTGTATGTTGATGGCTTGACTGTAAACAACATAAACAATGCAATAAATTTATAAAAATATATATTTATTGTCCCCCCTGCTGTTAAATGAAATTTGCGTTATTTTACGTTAATGTTACGTTATTACATTATTAACGTCGACAGAATAAAGTAAAGTTTTATTTCTGGAATTGATGCACGGGCTTCATCTTAGGCTTTTTTTTCTTTCGGTTCTTTCGTTTCTCAGCGCCGGACTGTTGATGTCTCGTTCCAGGACCAGGCATATCGTTCAATTATTATAATTCTTTTGGCCAAATACTGTAGGCAGCCGTAACAGAGGTGAGGGCGCGCGCGTCATCACGTGTGCTTAGCCGACTCTGCGTTCACCGTAGACTTCAATATAGACGTTTATATTTTTGTTTATTTGTATATGTATGTTATTAATATTAATTTTTTAGAGATTGTGTGTGTGCGTGCACGGAGAGTTTGTGTTGATAAGTGTATGTCGATAAGTTGATAAGTGTATCAGAAAGCATTAAAATGTTCATTTGAATTAAAATGACATACTGTATATACAGACGTGTGTGTATCAATTACATATATATCAATTTCATTAGTTCGTTCATTCTATTTGAAGCTTCGGATGTTTGTTTTTTTCTTGGTTTGGTTAGATTAGTTCTGAACTCGCTTCCGTGAAACTATCGCTAAAACAATGTGTGTAAAACAAGAGTGTCATAGTCCATTGTTAGTTTTAATGATTTGGCTGAAACTAATTATCACTACATAAGTACCCTAACACCATTGATCATGAGTCTCAGCTGAACCTAATTCTATACTTGTAACAGAAAATGTAGATGCAGATTCCAAATGTGTATTTATATAATAAATAGATAGATAGATGTGTGTGTGTGTGTGGGGGCTCTACGCAGGGGCAAGAGAGGGCAGCGCACCCTTAAATGTCTGCACATGTTAATATATTCCTAAAATGTATATATTACAAGTTGATAAACTGATCTGCGGTAGCGGAAAAATCCGCTGAAAGTGACAGGCTGCAGCGCACACACACACATACACACGCGCGCGCACACACACACACACACACAGACACACCTCCCTTGAGCCCTGCGTCTGTCGGATTTCAGCTGTCACGGGGTGGAAAGACTTTGAAGCAGTTTATATATGAATCTAAGCTTGAACTTATCAGCATTGTAAATATATAATACTTTTCAAATAAAATCGCTATTACTTTGACCCTGAAGTTTAGTTTAGCACACACAAAAAACAGAAAAGTCATTTCTGGTAAATCAACGGAATGTGTAGTTTATTTACAGTAATTCATTAAAAAATGAATATACATTGTACAGTACACGGTAAACACGGGAAAGATTACAAAATGAAAAAAAAAAAAACAGTGTCTACTTTATAAACAGCTTAGTATGTGCGTCGAGATGCTGAAATCCCTTGCATGTTTTTGCTTCCAAGTGGAGAGATATTTGACCGATAGCCTAGAACAAAAGATCTATAGGTGTGATCACAACCCCTCCGACCGACCGTGCCATCAATCACTGACCACCTCAGAAGTTCCCTCCAATGTATGGCTGCAATACTTGTTTTGCAAGTATTTTTAACACCATTCAAAGGCTTACAAGTTCCATTCAACATATAATGATGTCTCCACATGTTAATATATTCCTAAAATTTATATATTACAAGTTGATAAACTGATCTGCGGTAGCGGAAAAATCCGCTGAAAAAAGGACAGGCGCACACACACACAGACACACACACACAGACACACACAGACACACCTCCCTTGAGCCCTCGGTAAACATCCAAGCACTGAGGCACGCAAATCCCCTGACCACAATAAGGTGGCAATCCCAAACAGCAAACAAAAAAAATTATTATTCAGAGCACGATATACAACCGTAATGAATCCCGTAACCGGCTTATACAGCTGGCATGTGACCAACGTATTTAACCGTGAGGAGTCCATAAAATCAGTAGCAGCTAATAATTACTAATTACTTTAGTTAATGCTGCTACTGATTTTATTCCAGTTTACCTGTTCAGGTTGATTGCGATTCTTTTTAAAATATTGTCTCAGTTTTATACGTATGTTGTTCGTCTTGATGTTTGTCTTCTTTTCACTTGGCAACACTCAAATGCAAATTATTCACCGTGAATCAGCTGTTCTCACCTATCCATTCAGAGAAACTGAATGAGCTGAAATGAGCCTTTGTTTCACGACCGCGACACCCCTCTCTCTCACGCACATACAGTACAGAGTAGACCAAATCATTACAGTACATACTTTATCCAACGAACATGAAAAATATCCACATAATGATGAGTTAAGAAGCATTGCTTAATTCTCGTTTAGACAGACTGTTTGTATCTGATTATTGGTATTATTAAAGAACAGCAGCACAAACAACAACACAAGGGCTTGTACAGCAAGACACATTTTTATTATTTTGCAAAGAGTTAAATTTGTAACATTAAAAGGCATCCGAATTTAAATATATAAATTACTAGAAACAAATTGAGCACACTATCAGAATAAAAAATATAACAAATCAAATGTAAACTTTTAGTAGTTTAAACGTCTACTTGAGACAGTGACCCTCGGTGAGCGTAAAAATTCATTTATTCGGTCCTTGATCCGCTTGCTGTCACTGCTAGTCATGGTGGGAAACTTCTGGGCCACTGTCCTCATCAAAAAATATCTCACGTTTACTGGCAGTCCACGTTTGCCTCTGGAACCATCCCAGTTTGTTGTGGACGCCCAGTTTGCATAGATCTCCTGCGGCACCACATTGCGGAACAACAAGCAACCAAGCCGATCTGGACGCCCTTGACACTGAATCATCAGCGACTCAAGAAGCTCCGTAGTGGGAGGAGTAAAAGGAAGTTCTGGGTGGTCGCCTGCAATGTACGCTGTGGCTGGAGACATCGTTTCTGCAGTACTCCTGGTCGGTGTTAGAAAGTCTGGGGTTGGGGTGTGTTTTGTTGTACTCAATAATATTTATGCAGTATTTATGCAGCATAAAAAAATCGCCCTACCCTAAAACCGCCACTGATGGCAATGTATGATTCTTTTAAAATGAACGTTGAAGCACATAAATGAATGATCATAGCGTGAGACTAATTACGTGTATAAAGTGGAAATTAAGTTTTAAAACCACACAGTAGTATAAAAATATTTCACAATACAAAAATGTTAATTGGGCTATTACCTGATCGGTAATCAAAAAACGGGTTTTTTTTTTCAAATTATTAAAATTGTGTTTTTTAAACATTCAAGAACTACGTACTGTACTGTAAGTGCGCGACTGTTAAGCATTAAATCCATACAGTGTGTTTTAATCCCCAAAAAAAGAAGTAAAGAAGTATTTTTGAACCCTAGTATCTATACTTCTACTGACATCACTGCTGGATTATGAAATGTGCACATTTCATTATTTATAATAACGCAAAAACAATATTACAATATTTGTTATTTTAATATAAACTCGTTGTCCTCCTTGTGTATGTGTGTAAAACATTTTATTTGTTTATTTTGTGGTTTTTAAACATTCAAGAACTACGTAATTGCGCGACTGTTAAGCATTAATCCATACTTGATAATCTATTCTTCATTGTAATCGCCCTAGTAATCACACAATTTATAGTGTGTTTTAATCCCCATTCATTCTGCCAGGGTTTAATCGCCCTAATATTAACACCCATTTATAGTTCGTTTTACTCCCCATGCATTCTGCCAGGGTGTAATCGCCATATTGTTAACACCCATCCAAAAAAGGAGGAGGAGGAAGAAGAAAAGCAGAGAAGGTAATATATGAAATAAAATAAAACTGGAATAAGCAATAGATTGCATATACACTCCCAAAAATTACTTGTTGAAAGAACATAATTGAATCATGGAAAGAATTTATACTTAATATAAATATAAGATAGTATAAGTTCTTATATATAATATAAGAACTTAATAGCATTAAGCAATTATGTTGGCCCAACTTAATGTTCTTACAGTAGGTTCAGTCAAATTAATTGTATTATGTTCATTTAACTCACTTACACTGTAAAACAATTCTTGCTACTCCAACTAAAAAAATTCTAGTGACCTGTTGCATCTAAAATTTTTAGTTGGCTCAATTTAAGTTGTATAAACTATTTAGTTTTTGCTGTGCTGATTACCTCAAATTGAAATATAATGTTGTGTCAATTAAATGTTCCAATGTTGCCTTGATGAAACTTTCGTAGTTGAGTAATGAAATTTATATTAGCCCAACATATATTTCTTTTTTCCAACAACTATTTTCAGGATTTATTTTTTACAGTGTACTACAGCTGCGTCCAACCTATTTAATACTGTTAAGATGAATTAATAGGGTTGGGACAACAAATTTTATTTGATAAGACATAAGACAAAGGGGATAAAACGGAGATTTGTATTTTATATTTAATAAAAAACACTGTTTTACACCAGCAGCAACTTACAAATGAGATCTCAATTTGAAAAGATGTACAGAACATAAATCACCACAAATAAGTATTAATCATAGAAAAAAAAGATAAAGAAAGTTAAAATGTGAACTTTCTTGCTGAATTGTAATTTTAGAATTTGAAAAGTGACTGGATCCAATACTGTATCACTGGTCCTAAAAAGTGGGTGGGTCCTGTCCCCCGTCCCACCCACAGGCATTGGTTTAACTGCTGCGTGGTCTCTTTTTAAATGCTAGTCCATAATTTTTTTGAACTCACGCTTTCTGCCGCACTATCGACCATGACGAAGATTTCCCCTGAGATGAGCATGAAAATCAGGTCTCTATGGATAGCAGGACACGTCATCACTAGTATCAGGACATTCTTGGAACTGTCAGGTGTTCGTGTCTCCGACAACACAATCAGACGGCATTGTCGTTCTCGTGGCCTGATTCCGGCAACTAAACCACCAAATGCATTGAAAGTGACCAGGTATGTTACTAATTGTGGTATGTTATTAATTGTTTTGTATAAAATAAATTTTTTACATTAATCTAACATCGAATAAAATGTACTTTTTATTTGTATAGTCCTGTACTTCAGTGCATTGAAGAAATGCTGCAAGAGAATGATGAACGGTCTGCTAAACAGATTCAAGACGAGCTTCAGACTCGACTGCAGTGTAAACTATCACTTAACACCATTAGAACATCCATAAAGAAACTTAAATGGAACTATGGCAAAGCCCGGTAAGCGACTATGATAATTTTAGCGACTATTCATTTATATTTACCTTTGACACACACACACACACGCACGCACACACACACACACACACACATAGAGAGAGAGAGAGAGAGAGACTTGTTAATTAATTATTTTTTTGTGTTTTTTTTCTCTCTTTTAGAACCGGCCCTATGATTCGGGACGCCAACAAGGCCTTGCGTCTTAGCCAAGCTCAACAGTGGATGGCTGTCAAAGAGACCTTTGACAATGTAATCTTTGCTGACGAAACAACCGTGGCTTTGGAACGCTTTGCATTGATGTGCTACAGAAAAAGGGGTCGGCACGTAGAGAAACCTAAGGCCAAACATCCCATAAAAGTTCATGTTTGGGGGACCATATCCCGTCAGGGACCAGGACCAATAGTTGTCTTTGAAGGTTAGTTCTATATATTGTAGAGCACGTTTCTACTTAACAAAATAGAATAGCGGAAAAATTGATTAATATGACTGAACATGACTTTAAAATTTACAGGAATTATGGATCGGCTTTATTACGAAGAAAGCATAATAAAATCTTCGTTGGCGCCATACATTCAACAAGACTTTAAAGGACCTCATCGCTTCTTCCAAGGTAAAAAATAACAAGCATGTGATATTTTGTCATTTATGCTAGCAAAAATAGCTTTAAGGTTTCTAAATATTCTATGTGTTTAAAAACGTTTCTTTTAATAGACAATGACCCAAAACATACAGCGGCGAGACATTGTATTGCTGAGGCGGGGATCAACTGGGTGAAAACACCAGCCGAGTATGTTTCTTACATTCCGTTCCATTAGATGAACTGGATTATGAAATGTGCACATGACAATTTTCTCTAACCTGTATTCCTTACATGCAGGTCTCCTGATCTCAACCCGATCGAGATGGTTTGGCATGCGCTGAAGGAGTTCGTTAGACGTGAGGCCAAACCACGGAACAAAGATGAGCTTATTCAAGCCATTGTGACTTTCTTGAGAGACCGCTTGACCTTAATTTCGTGCAATAAATATATTGATCATCTTCAGAAGGTTTTGCCGATGGTGGTAGAGCGCAACGGGTGTGCTACTGGGATGTAAATATGTTGTTACAATGTTTTCTCTTATTTATTAAAGAAAATTATGATGACCATAACAGCCTACTGCATTTCATTATTTATAATAACACAAAAACAATATTACAATATTTGTTATTTTAATATAAACTCGGTATCATTATCCTCCTTGTGTATGTGTCCATTTGATTTGTTATATTTTTTATTCTGATAGTGTGCTCAATTTGTTTCTAGTAATTTATATATTTAAATTCGGATGCCTTTTAATGTTACAAATTTAACTCTTTGCAAAATAATAAAAATGTGTCTTGCTGTACAAGCCCTTGTGTTGTTGTTTGTGCTGCTGTTCTTTAATAATACCAATAATCAGATACAAACAGTCTGTCTAAACGAGAATTAAGCAATGCTTCTTAACTCATCATTATGTGGATATTTTTCATGTTCGTTGGATAAAGTATGTACTGTAATGATTTGGTCTACTCTGTACTGTATGTGCGTGAGAGAGAGGGGTGTCGCGGTCGTGAAACAAAGGCTCATTTCAGCTCATTCAGTTTCTCTGAATGGATAGGTGAGAACAGCTGATTCACGGTGAATAATTTGCATTTGAGTGTTGCCAAGTGAAAAGAAGACAAACATCAAGACGAACAACATACGTATAAAACTGAGACAATATTTTAAAAAGAATCGCAATCAACCTGAACAGGTAAGCTGGAATAAAATCAGTAGCAGCATTAACTAAAGTAATTAGTAATTATTAGCTGCTACTGATTTTATGGACTCCTCACGGTTAAATACGTTGGTCACATGCCAGCTGTATAAGCCGGTTACGGGACTCATTACGGTTGTATATCGTGCTCTGAATAATAATTTTTTTTGTTTGCTGTTTGTTTGCTGAGCAAAATTAAAATAGAACAATTTTTTTAAAAAAGCATCATCCAGGATTCGAACCGACACTTTAGCTCTAGCCGCTACGCCAACCAGGCACTAAGAGACAACACACCTCCGTGATGTTAATAAGCCACTCGACTTCTTTGAAAGCAAGCGTTAAATAAGTAACGAAGTAAGCCTGTTATACAATTATACTATTTGCACGTGTATTTTATCTGTTTTAAACTTGGTGTCATTTGATCTTGTTTAGAAATGCCGCACTTCCGCGTTGTTGCGCGGGCATCGCAATCACACCGGGTAGTAAAAATCCCCTGTAAACCAACAAACCCCGAGTATTTTATAGCGCGGGGTGCAAACCGGAGAGCTTGCCAGCCAAGGATAAAAAAAGATGAATTGGGCACACGCCGTGACAGGCTGAAAAAAAATTATTGTTATCAAAAATGTAACAGATGTAACACCGGACCTCATTACCCACAATGCATCTCCCGCACTGGACTACACTGCCGTAAACAGCTGTCGTAAATCAAAATGGCCACCACTTTTCATCAGTATAATGACACACACACACACACACGCAGCAGCAGCAGACCGATCCGTCACTCCCCTAAATTTAAAGAATACAAACTGGTTGCGTGCGAGTTTGCTGTTTTTTCTATAGTATACTGAAGCAAAATCAAAATGCAACAAATTTTTTTTATTTTAATTTTGCTATAATTAAAATAAAAAAATTTAAAACATCATCCCCCGGGATTCGAACCGGCACTTTATATAACACTGACCGTGGGCTCTAACCGCTACACCAAGCGGGCACTTAAAGACAATGCACCCAAGTAACGTTAAATAAGGCAAGGTTAATAAAGCAAGCGCTGGATAAGTAACGAAGTAAGCCTGTTATAATAATAACTTGGTGTTATTTGATCTTATTGGTTTATAAATTTATATTTAAATAAATAGTAAACTTGGCCGATTTCGTTATAATTTTGTTTGATGAGTGGGGCTTGAAAATTCTCTTGAAAAATATGGTCATTTATTTCAGTTAATAAATCTACTATAATTTTTCTTTTTACTCATTATTGTACAGTACACATTAATAGCTCTGGTTCAGATTTGTCATGTTTGTTGTGGAAATTACCATCACTGTTGTATTTACTGCGATGAATGAAAATGTCACTTTGCGCCACCTGGCGGCCATTTTACGAATGACTTTGAAATGCAACTGATTTATTTTGGCCGCTGTTGCCTTTAAACGGCGGTATACGCGGCGAGATCGCCATTCCAATTTTGTAACCACAAAATCGGAGCATCGTATTTAACGTCGCCGCCGCATTACGGCATGTGCATTTGCTGTGCATTTGCTTGCTTTTACCACTGAGTGGCGCTATATAACTACAGACTGACGCATCATGCCTTACATTCTCTGTCTCATTAATGAGACGCGTCCCATTAAATAATACACGTAGTAGCCCATAACATCAAGTGAAACACTGTAGTTGATCGAATTCATAATCACAGTACTATAATTACAGTACAAATGTAGAATTCAAATTAAATCAAATCTTATTAAGATCAAATTTAAGCACAATAAATATTAACACAGTGAGCCTTTAGATTTTATCACGTGTAATTAGAAAATAAGTGTGTAGGGTTTTATTTAAATATAAATTTCTAAACCAATAAGATCAAATAACACCAAGTTATTATTATAACAGGCTTACTTCGTCACTTATCAAAGACGTACACTTGCTTTCAAAGAGTTCGAGTGGCTTATTAACGTCTCTGGTGTGCATTGTCTCTAAGTGGCCGCTTGGTGTAGCGGGTAGAACACTCGACTAGTGATCTACAAAGCGCCAGTTCGAATCCCGAGTGATGTTTTAAAATTGTTTTATTTTAAAACTAAATAAAATGTTTTAAGTGCGCTTAAGGTAGAGTCTTATAAAGGCTATGTAGACTTATATAGTTTTATTATATATTTTTGCACATTAATCTGAGTCCTCATCTGTTAGATCTGTTTAGTTTTTTTTTCCTGCCGGGACGAATGCGCGGTTCCATCCCTTTCCCGCCTATTCAGGGAGCCTACGGAGTGAGCGATTAACCATAGTCGAATCGATTGGTGTGCGTCCAACTCACGTTACTCGTTTGCTATTCATGCCGGCTGGTGATAATTAACGTTAATATGATCTCGGGCTTGCTCACGATGCTCAACATCTATAAAAATAGCAAAGTATTGTGTATAGAGTGATTAAAAAAAACTATCTAACGCATGTTAGAAAACAAAATTTCCTGCATTTTTTTCTGCTTCAGGAGTCAGTCTGTTCTGAGACAGTGAGGGTAGAGGAAGGGGCAGATTCAGGACCAGGGAGGGAGCCGGAGACAGCAGAACAAAGAGATGATATTGCCAGCACCAGCACAGGGAGCACAGTTTTTAGTTTAGATCTCATGTTTACATTTTATTGTATGTTGATGGCTTGACTGTAAACAACATAAACAATGCAATAAATTTATAAAAATATATATTTATTGTCCCCCCTGCTGTTAAATGAAATTTGCGTTATTTTACGTTAATGTTACGTTATTACATTATTAACGTCGACAGAATAAAGTAAAGTTTTATTTCTGGAATTGATGCACGGGCTTCATCTTAGGCTTTTTTTTCTTTCGGTTCTTTCGTTTCTCAGCGCCGGACTGTTGATGTCTCGTTCCAGGACCAGGCATATCGTTCAATTATTATAATTCTTTTGGCCAAATACTGTAGGCAGCCGTAACAGAGGTGAGGGCGCGCGCGTCATCACGTGTGCTTAGCCGACTCTGCGTTCACCGTAGACTTCAATATAGACGTTTATATTTTTGTTTATTTGTATATGTATGTTATTAATATTAATTTTTTAGAGATTGTGTGTGTGCGTGCACGGAGAGTTTGTGTTGATAAGTGTATGTCGATAAGTTGATAAGTGTATCAGAAAGCATTAAAATGTTCATTTGAATTAAAATGACATACTGTATATACAGACGTGTGTGTATCAATTACATATATATCAATTTCATTAGTTCGTTCATTCTATTTGAAGCTTCGGATGTTTGTTTTTTTCTTGGTTTGGTTAGATTAGTTCTGAACTCGCTTCCGTGAAACTATCGCTAAAACAATGTGTGTAAAACAAGAGTGTCATAGTCCATTGTTAGTTTTAATGATTTGGCTGAAACTAATTATCACTACATAAGTACCCTAACACCATTGATCATGAGTCTCAGCTGAACCTAATTCTATACTTGTAACAGAAAATGTAGATGCAGATTCCAAATGTGTATTTATATAATAAATAGATAGATAGATGTGTGTGTGTGTGTGGGGGCTCTACGCAGGGGCAAGAGAGGGCAGCGCACCCTTAAATGTCTGCACATGTTAATATATTCCTAAAATGTATATATTACAAGTTGATAAACTGATCTGCGGTAGCGGAAAAATCCGCTGAAAGTGACAGGCTGCAGCGCACACACACACATACACACGCGCGCGCACACACACACACACACACAGACACACCTCCCTTGAGCCCTGCGTCTGTCGGATTTCAGCTGTCACGGGGTGGAAAGACTTTGAAGCAGTTTATATATGAATCTAAGCTTGAACTTATCAGCATTGTAAATATATAATACTTTTCAAATAAAATCGCTATTACTTTGACCCTGAAGTTTAGTTTAGCACACACAAAAAACAGAAAAGTCATTTCTGGTAAATCAACGGAATGTGTAGTTTATTTACAGTAATTCATTAAAAAATGAATATACATTGTACAGTACACGGTAAACACGGGAAAGATTACAAAATGAAAAAAAAAAAACAGTGTCTACTTTATAAACAGCTTAGTATGTGCGTCGAGATGCTGAAATCCCTTGCATGTTTTTGCTTCCAAGTGGAGAGATATTTGACCGATAGCCTAGAACAAAAGATCTATAGGTGTGATCACAACCCCTCCGACCGACCGTGCCATCAATCACTGACCACCTCAGAAGTTCCCTCCAATGTATGGCTGCAATACTTGTTTTGCAAGTATTTTTAACACCATTCAAAGGCTTACAAGTTCCATTCAACATATAATGATGTCTCCACATGTTAATATATTCCTAAAATTTATATATTACAAGTTGATAAACTGATCTGCGGTAGCGGAAAAATCCGCTGAAAAAAGGACAGGCGCACACACACACAGACACACACACACAGACACACACAGACACACCTCCCTTGAGCCCTCGGTAAACATCCAAGCACTGAGGCACGCAAATCCCCTGACCACAATAAGGTGGCAATCCCAAACAGCAAACAAAAAAAATTATTATTCAGAGCACGATATACAACCGTAATGAATCCCGTAACCGGCTTATACAGCTGGCATGTGACCAACGTATTTAACCGTGAGGAGTCCATAAAATCAGTAGCAGCTAATAATTACTAATTACTTTAGTTAATGCTGCTACTGATTTTATTCCAGTTTACCTGTTCAGGTTGATTGCGATTCTTTTTAAAATATTGTCTCAGTTTTATACGTATGTTGTTCGTCTTGATGTTTGTCTTCTTTTCACTTGGCAACACTCAAATGCAAATTATTCACCGTGAATCAGCTGTTCTCACCTATCCATTCAGAGAAACTGAATGAGCTGAAATGAGCCTTTGTTTCACGACCGCGACACCCCTCTCTCTCACGCACATACAGTACAGAGTAGACCAAATCATTACAGTACATACTTTATCCAACGAACATGAAAAATATCCACATAATGATGAGTTAAGAAGCATTGCTTAATTCTCGTTTAGACAGACTGTTTGTATCTGATTATTGGTATTATTAAAGAACAGCAGCACAAACAACAACACAAGGGCTTGTACAGCAAGACACATTTTTATTATTTTGCAAAGAGTTAAATTTGTAACATTAAAAGGCATCCGAATTTAAATATATAAATTACTAGAAACAAATTGAGCACACTATCAGAATAAAAAATATAACAAATCAAATGTAAACTTTTAGTAGTTTAAACGTCTACTTGAGACAGTGACCCTCGGTGAGCGTAAAAATTCATTTATTCGGTCCTTGATCCGCTTGCTGTCACTGCTAGTCATGGTGGGAAACTTCTGGGCCACTGTCCTCATCAAAAAATATCTCACGTTTACTGGCAGTCCACGTTTGCCTCTGGAACCATCCCAGTTTGTTGTGGACGCCCAGTTTGCATAGATCTCCTGCGGCACCACATTGCGGAACAACAAGCAACCAAGCCGATCTGGACGCCCTTGACACTGAATCATCAGCGACTCAAGAAGCTCCGTAGTGGGAGGAGTAAAAGGAAGTTCTGGGTGGTCGCCTGCAATGTACGCTGTGGCTGGAGACATCGTTTCTGCAGTACTCCTGGTCGGTGTTAGAAAGTCTGGGGTTGGGGTGTGTTTTGTTGTACTCAATAATATTTATGCAGTATTTATGCAGCATAAAAAAATCGCCCTACCCTAAAACCGCCACTGATGGCAATGTATGATTCTTTTAAAATGAACGTTGAAGCACATAAATGAATGATCATAGCGTGAGACTAATTACGTGTATAAAGTGGAAATTAAGTTTTAAAACCACACAGTAGTATAAAAATATTTCACAATACAAAAATGTTAATTGGGCTATTACCTGATCGGTAATCAAAAAACGGGTTTTTTTTTTCAAATTATTAAAATTGTGTTTTTTAAACATTCAAGAACTACGTACTGTACTGTAAGTGCGCGACTGTTAAGCATTAAATCCATACAGTGTGTTTTAATCCCCAAAAAAAGAAGTAAAGAAGTATTTTTGAACCCTAGTATCTATACTTCTACTGACATCACTGCTGGATTATGAAATGTGCACATTTCATTATTTATAATAACGCAAAAACAATATTACAATATTTGTTATTTTAATATAAACTCGTTGTCCTCCTTGTGTATGTGTGTAAAACATTTTATTTGTTTATTTTGTGGTTTTTAAACATTCAAGAACTACGTAATTGCGCGACTGTTAAGCATTAATCCATACTTGATAATCTATTCTTCATTGTAATCGCCCTAGTAATCACACAATTTATAGTGTGTTTTAATCCCCATTCATTCTGCCAGGGTTTAATCGCCCTAATATTAACACCCATTTATAGTTCGTTTTACTCCCCATGCATTCTGCCAGGGTGTAATCGCCATATTGTTAACACCCATCCAAAAAAGGAGGAGGAGGAAGAAGAAAAGCAGAGAAGGTAATATATGAAATAAAATAAAACTGGAATAAGCAATAGATTGCATATACACTCCCAAAAATTACTTGTTGAAAGAACATAATTGAATCATGGAAAGAATTTATACTTAATATAAATATAAGATAGTATAAGTTCTTATATATAATATAAGAACTTAATAGCATTAAGCAATTATGTTGGCCCAACTTAATGTTCTTACAGTAGGTTCAGTCAAATTAATTGTATTATGTTCATTTAACTCACTTACACTGTAAAACAATTCTTGCTACTCCAACTAAAAAAATTCTAGTGACCTGTTGCATCTAAAATTTTTAGTTGGCTCAATTTAAGTTGTATAAACTATTTAGTTTTTGCTGTGCTGATTACCTCAAATTGAAATATAATGTTGTGTCAATTAAATGTTCCAATGTTGCCTTGATGAAACTTTCGTAGTTGAGTAATGAAATTTATATTAGCCCAACATATATTTCTTTTTTCCAACAACTATTTTCAGGATTTATTTTTTACAGTGTACTACAGCTGCGTCCAACCTATTTAATACTGTTAAGATGAATTAATAGGGTTGGGACAACAAATTTTATTTGATAAGACATAAGACAAAGGGGATAAAACGGAGATTTGTATTTTATATTTAATAAAAAACACTGTTTTACACCAGCAGCAACTTACAAATGAGATCTCAATTTGAAAAGATGTACAGAACATAAATCACCACAAATAAGTATTAATCATAGAAAAAAAAGATAAAGAAAGTTAAAATGTGAACTTTCTTGCTGAATTGTAATTTTAGAATTTGAAAAGTGACTGGATCCAATACTGTATCACTGGTCCTAAAAAGTGGGTGGGTCCTGTCCCCCGTCCCACCCACAGGCATTGGTTTAACTGCTGCGTGGTCTCTTTTTAAATGCTAGTCCATAATTTTTTTGAACTCACGCTTTCTGCCGCACTATCGACCATGACGAAGATTTCCCCTGAGATGAGCATGAAAATCAGGTCTCTATGGATAGCAGGACACGTCATCACTAGTATCAGGACATTCTTGGAACTGTCAGGTGTTCGTGTCTCCGACAACACAATCAGACGGCATTGTCGTTCTCGTGGCCTGATTCCGGCAACTAAACCACCAAATGCATTGAAAGTGACCAGGTATGTTACTAATTGTGGTATGTTATTAATTGTTTTGTATAAAATAAATTTTTTACATTAATCTAACATCGAATAAAATGTACTTTTTATTTGTATAGTCCTGTACTTCAGTGCATTGAAGAAATGCTGCAAGAGAATGATGAACGGTCTGCTAAACAGATTCAAGACGAGCTTCAGACTCGACTGCAGTGTAAACTATCACTTAACACCATTAGAACATCCATAAAGAAACTTAAATGGAACTATGGCAAAGCCCGGTAAGCGACTATGATAATTTTAGCGACTATTCATTTATATTTACCTTTGACACACACACACACACGCACGCACACACACACACACACACACATAGAGAGAGAGAGAGAGAGAGACTTGTTAATTAATTATTTTTTTGTGTTTTTTTTCTCTCTTTTAGAACCGGCCCTATGATTCGGGACGCCAACAAGGCCTTGCGTCTTAGCCAAGCTCAACAGTGGATGGCTGTCAAAGAGACCTTTGACAATGTAATCTTTGCTGACGAAACAACTGTGGCTTTGGAACGCTTTGCATTGATGTGCTACAGAAAAAGGGGTCGGCACGTAGAGAAACCTAAGGCCAAACATCCCATAAAAGTTCATGTTTGGGGGACCATATCCCGTCAGGGACCAGGACCAATAGTTGTCTTTGAAGGTTAGTTCTATATATTGTAGAGCACGTTTCTACTTAACAAAATAGAATAGCGGAAAAATTGATTAATATGACTGAACATGACTTTAAAATTTACAGGAATTATGGATCGGCTTTATTACGAAGAAAGCATAATAAAATCTTCGTTGGCGCCATACATTCAACAAGACTTTAAAGGACCTCATCGCTTCTTCCAAGGTAAAAAATAACAAGCATGTGATATTTTGTCATTTATGCTAGCAAAAATAGCTTTAAGGTTTCTAAATATTCTATGTGTTTAAAAACGTTTCTTTTAATAGACAATGACCCAAAACATACAGCGGCGAGACATTGTATTGCTGAGGCGGGGATCAACTGGGTGAAAACACCAGCCGAGTATGTTTCTTACATTCCGTTCCATTAGATGAACTGGATTATGAAATGTGCACATGACAATTTTCTCTAACCTGTATTCCTTACATGCAGGTCTCCTGATCTCAACCCGATCGAGATGGTTTGGCATGCGCTGAAGGAGTTCGTTAGACGTGAGGCCAAACCACGGAACAAAGATGAGCTTATTCAAGCCATTGTGACTTTCTTGAGAGACCGCTTGACCTTAATTTCGTGCAATAAATATATTGATCATCTTCAGAAGGTTTTGCCGATGGTGGTAGAGCGCAACGGGTGTGCTACTGGGATGTAAATATGTTGTTACAATGTTTTCTCTTATTTATTAAAGAAAATTATGATGACCATAACAGCCTACTGCATTTCATTATTTATAATAACACAAAAACAATATTACAATATTTGTTATTTTAATATAAACTCGGTATCATTATCCTCCTTGTGTATGTGTCCATTTGATTTGTTATATTTTTTATTCTGATAGTGTGCTCAATTTGTTTCTAGTAATTTATATATTTAAATTCGGATGCCTTTTAATGTTACAAATTTAACTCTTTGCAAAATAATAAAAATGTGTCTTGCTGTACAAGCCCTTGTGTTGTTGTTTGTGCTGCTGTTCTTTAATAATACCAATAATCAGATACAAACAGTCTGTCTAAACGAGAATTAAGCAATGCTTCTTAACTCATCATTATGTGGATATTTTTCATGTTCGTTGGATAAAGTATGTACTGTAATGATTTGGTCTACTCTGTACTGTATGTGCGTGAGAGAGAGGGGTGTCGCGGTCGTGAAACAAAGGCTCATTTCAGCTCATTCAGTTTCTCTGAATGGATAGGTGAGAACAGCTGATTCACGGTGAATAATTTGCATTTGAGTGTTGCCAAGTGAAAAGAAGACAAACATCAAGACGAACAACATACGTATAAAACTGAGACAATATTTTAAAAAGAATCGCAATCAACCTGAACAGGTAAGCTGGAATAAAATCAGTAGCAGCATTAACTAAAGTAATTAGTAATTATTAGCTGCTACTGATTTTATGGACTCCTCACGGTTAAATACGTTGGTCACATGCCAGCTGTATAAGCCGGTTACGGGACTCATTACGGTTGTATATCGTGCTCTGAATAATAATTTTTTTTGTTTGCTGTTTGTTTGCTGAGCAAAATTAAAATAGAACAATTTTTTTAAAAAAGCATCATCCAGGATTCGAACCGACACTTTAGCTCTAGCCGCTACGCCAACCAGGCACTAAGAGACAACACACCTCCGTGATGTTAATAAGCCACTCGACTTCTTTGAAAGCAAGCGTTAAATAAGTAACGAAGTAAGCCTGTTATACAATTATACTATTTGCACGTGTATTTTATCTGTTTTAAACTTGGTGTCATTTGATCTTGTTTAGAAATGCCGCACTTCCGCGTTGTTGCGCGGGCATCGCAATCACACCGGGTAGTAAAAATCCCCTGTAAACCAACAAACCCCGAGTATTTTATAGCGCGGGGTGCAAACCGGAGAGCTTGCCAGCCAAGGATAAAAAAAGATGAATTGGGCACACGCCGTGACAGGCTGAAAAAAAATTATTGTTATCAAAAATGTAACAGATGTAACACCGGACCTCATTACCCACAATGCATCTCCCGCACTGGACTACACTGCCGTAAACAGCTGTCGTAAATCAAAATGGCCACCACTTTTCATCAGTATAATGACACACACACACACACACGCAGCAGCAGCAGACCGATCCGTCACTCCCCTAAATTTAAAGAATACAAACTGGTTGCGTGCGAGTTTGCTGTTTTTTCTATAGTATACTGAAGCAAAATCAAAATGCAACAAATTTTTTTTATTTTAATTTTGCTATAATTAAAATAAAAAAATTTAAAACATCATCCCCCGGGATTCGAACCGGCACTTTATATAACACTGACCGTGGGCTCTAACCGCTACACCAAGCGGGCACTTAAAGACAATGCACCCAAGTAACGTTAAATAAGGCAAGGTTAATAAAGCAAGCGCTGGATAAGTAACGAAGTAAGCCTGTTATAATAATAACTTGGTGTTATTTGATCTTATTGGTTTATAAATTTATATTTAAATAAATAGTAAACTTGGCCGATTTCGTTATAATTTTGTTTGATGAGTGGGGCTTGAAAATTCTCTTGAAAAATATGGTCATTTATTTCAGTTAATAAATCTACTATAATTTTTCTTTTTACTCATTATTGTACAGTACACATTAATAGCTCTGGTTCAGATTTGTCATGTTTGTTGTGGAAATTACCATCACTGTTGTATTTACTGCGATGAATGAAAATGTCACTTTGCGCCACCTGGCGGCCATTTTACGAATGACTTTGAAATGCAACTGATTTATTTTGGCCGCTGTTGCCTTTAAACGGCGGTATACGCGGCGAGATCGCCATTCCAATTTTGTAACCACTGTATATTTTCACTCTGTTTATTGTTTAGGGAGACAGGTAAGCTAGTTTGTATTTTGTTTTGTTTCATTCAAATTCAGGTTATTTAGGTTTAAAACAAAGTCTGTTTTGTTTATTGTTTTGGCCTGGTCTTCCCCTGAAGATAAATCCCGTGCAAAGAAAAACTGAAAATAAACAAATTAAACATCTCTCTGGTGTAAGCTCATTTAGTTCTCTCTTTCTGTTACGGCTAACCCCTAGAGGTCGTAACAAATTATTAAACAAACTGAATATTTTGAACATGAACTTTGTGAGATGAATATTGATTACTGAATATTAACAATGAATATGTTTGTGAAATGTTTCCGTTTGAAATATTCACTATGTAAATATACAACCATGTTAAAATGCAGCGCATAAAAATATAAACCATGAAAATATAATGCATTAAAATGCAAAGACGGTTAATTACAATGCTGGGTTTTTTTCCTTCGATTTGTGGAATTCAATTCAATTCAATTCAATTCAGTTTTATTTGTATAGCGCTTTTAACAATTGACATTGTCTCAAAACAGCTTTACACAATCAAAAGAGTTATTTGAATTTGTATGGAATGTGAATGTGTATGAATCAAAATGTTCAGATAGTCCCTGGTGAGCAAGCCCGAGGGCGACAGTGGCAAGGAAAAACTCCCTGAGATGGTAATAGGAAGAAACCTTGAGAGGAACCAGACTCGACAGGGAACCCATCCTCATCTGGGTGAAACAGATAGCAGGAAATGATCTGCATTTATACAGTGTTAAATGTTAGGTTCAGCTATAATAGTTGATGTTAATTGATGTTATAATAGTTGATGTAAAATGGAGTCCAGTAGTTATTCGAGACTCAGATAGACTTGTAGAAAGTTCCAGTCCTGAACTATCGAATTGTCAAGTCCTCAGAGAAACAGCTGACAACACCAGTCGAGGCCAGAACCATCTTCTAAGTAGATAGAATCATCCCCAGACACCAGGCGCATCCTAAAGAGACACACGGGGCATCCATGCGACGAGACCTCCAACCAGAAACCGGGCACCAGGATGGATCAGACAGGTCCGGAGGACAGAGGGAGTCTGGATCACTTGCAGCTCAGGAACCACATGTGTAGCTCGACAGAGAGAGAGAGAAAGAGTGAAAGGGGGAGAGAGGAAAGAGAAAGAGGGGGAGGAAGAGAAGAGGAGGAGAGATTGCAATTAGGTATGGTCACAGTCACAATGTCTAATGTGAATGTACATTTACTGTAGAGTGCAAGCAGGGACTCCGGCAGGACTAACTATGACAGCATAACTAAAAGGGAGAGCCAGAAGGAAACACAAACATGAGGGCTCCCTGAGATGTAAAGCAAACAATCACCTCACCGTCAACAAACCTGAGTGATCAAATGAGACTGAGGAAGACAGCATCTAAACATACCAGTTCACCATAATACTCTACGTCCATGAGTCCCCCAGATCTGCTCCTTTACCTTATGGCAAATCTATTTATAAAAATGCTTGGCTAAATAAAAAGGTTTTGAGCCTAGACTTAAACACTGAGACTGTGTCTGAGTCCTGAGCACTATTTGGAAGACTATTCCATAATTTTGGGGCTTTGTAAGAAAAAGCTCTGCCCCCAGCTGTAGTTTTCATAATACGCGGTACTGATAAGCAGCCTGCATCCTTTGACCGAAGTAGGCGTGGCGGATCGTAAGACACTAGCAGTTCGCTCAGATATTGCGGGGCGAGACCATTTAATGCCTTATATGTCAAGAGTAGTATTTTAAAATCAATGCGAAATTTCACAGGGAGCCAATGCAGTGAAGATAGGATAGGGGTGATGTGCTCATATCTTCTGGTTCTAGTGAGGACTCTCGCTGCTGCATTCTGGACTAGCTGAAGCTTGTTTATGCACCTAACTGAACAACCAGACAGTAAGGCATTACAATAGTCCAACCTAGAAGTGATAAAAGCATGAACTAGTTTTTCTGCATCGTTTAGCGACAATATATTTCTTATTTTGGCAATATTTCTGAGGTGAAAGAATGCTATCCTGGTGATATTATCTACATGAGCTTCAAATGAAAGGCTGGAATCTATAATCACGCCGAGGTCTTTTACTGTTGCACTTGACGGAACAGAAAGGCCATCTAAAGTTACGGTGTGATCTAAGATTTTACTTCTAGCTGTATGCGGTCCTATGACTAGAACTTCTGTCTTATCCGGATTAAGCAGAAGGAAGTTAATTAGCATCCAATTTCTTATGTCCTGCATACATTGCTCAACTTTAGTAAGATGGTTTTTCTCATCAGGTTTTGTTGAGACGTATAGCTGTGTGTCGTCAGCATAACAATGAAAACTAATACCATGCTTACGGATTATGTTGCCCAGAGGAAGCATGTAAAGGGAAAAAAGCAGTGGGCCTAAAACTGAACCCTGCGGAACGCCAAACTCCACTAGAGAACATGCAGAATAATCACCATTTAAGTCTACATGCTGATAACGATCGGTCAAATAGGATCTGAGCCAGGAGAGGGCTGTACCCTTAATTCCTACTACATTTTCTAATCTGTGAAGAAGAATAGCATGATCAATGGTGTCAAAAGCTGCACTGAGGTCGAGTAATACAAGCATAGTTACACAACCCTGATCAGAGGCCAATAGGAGGTCATTTACTACTTTAACGAGTGCTGTTTCTGTGCTGTGATGAGGCCTAAATCCTGACTGATACAGTTCATGTATGCCATTTCTATGTAGATATGAGCATAGCTGCTCCGCTACTATCTTTTCCAGAATCTTCGAGATAAAGGGGAGGTTTGATATTGGCCTGTAATTGGACAGCTGACAGGGGTCGAGGTCAGGTTTCTTAATTCAACAAGCTTTTTATTTCAAATACTTTAGGCAGGATTTTTGTTCCATACATCACACTATGATGATCTTTAATGTAAATGTCTATTCACCTACAATCATTAGAATAACTCTATTCAGACAGAATATGGAGCTCAAAGTGCTTCACTACAGTTAAACAGTGACAGAGAAGAAATATAGTCAGAATAACAATACAGTTATTAAAATTGTAACTTATGTTACGTAAATAATGTTTCAGGTGTTTTTAACAATGTTCATATTATGTGAATGTGAAATAAATATTTTAAAATGTTATAAAACCTATTACGTATATCTAAATAAATAAATATATAAAAATATCAATAATCTATGTATAATGTATTTATTAAGACGGCCAAAGTATCACTTCAGGTGTTTTATAGACAGGAATAATTAACATCTCCACATATTCATGGACTAAAGGGAGATGAAACAGTTAACAGAGGTGTATTCATGCCCTCCCTCATTTTTAGCTCCTCCTCTCACACTCTCTCTCTCTCTCTCTCACACACACACACACTCACACACACAGAACCAGGAAGTTCTTCTCAAAGAAAACGAAACTCAGACTGTCTCTCTCTCAGTGTGTTAGTGCAGGAAAATGGCCGAGGCCAGTATTTCAGTAGATCAGCTTTCAGTGGATCAGTTCATCTGTCCAGTGTGTCTGGATCTCCTGAAGGATCCGGTGGCTATCCCCTGTGGTCACAAAGGGCTTATCGAGTAAACCCATTTAAGAAAGAGTTGATGAGAAAAGAAACCCAGTATCTGCTTGAACATAACCTAGCGTTCCCTAGTTCTAGTCCATGGTGTTCCCCATGTCTTTTACAGTAGTTCCCAAACCAGATGGTACTTCCCGGTTCTGTACTGATTATAGGAAAGTCAATGCGCTGACCAAAGCTGACTCCTTTCCAATGCCCCGCATGGAAGACTGCGTAGACCGAGTGGGTAATGCTAAGTTTGTAACTAAACTTGATCTACTAAAAGGTTATTGGCAAGTGCCACTTACTGAGCGTGCATCTGAAATTTCTGCTTTTGCCACTCCTGATGTGTTCCTGCAGTATTGTGTGATGCCTTTTGGCCTTCGAAATGCAGGAGCTACATTTCAACGGTTAATGTCTATCGTGCTATCTAAGGTTTCTAACTGTGAAGCTTATCTAGATGATGTTGTCTGCAATGCTGACACTTGGGATGACCATCTTAAATCTATAGATGAAGTTTTTGGAAGGCTTTCTGATGCAAACCTTACTCTAAATCTTGCAAAATGTGAATTTGGTTGTGCTACAGTCACATATTTAGGTAAGGAAGTTGGTAGCGGTCAGGTTCGTCCCCTAAATTCGAAGATCCAAGCTATCCTCGATTTTCCAGCCCCCAAGAACAAGAGAGAGCTTCGGCGATTTCTTGGCATGACTGGTTATTATCGCTGTTTTTGTAAAAACTTTTCTGTGGTGGCCAGTCATCTCACGGCGTTACTTTGTAAATCTGTTTCTTTTAAGTGGACACCTGTATGTCAGACTGCTTTTGACGCTTTGAAAACTCTGCTTTGTAGTGCTCCAGTGCTTGTAGTCCCTCATTTTGAAAAGCAATTTCTGTTGGAAGTGGATGCTAGTGGTACAGGTGCCGGTGCTGTGTTGTTGCAAACTGGAGACGATGGTTTGAACCATCCAATCAGTTTCTTTTCAAAAAAGTTCCTTAAACATCAAATGAGCTACAGTACTATTGAAAAAGAAGCCCTTGCTTTAATCCTTGCCTTGCAACATTTCGAGGTGTATATTGGTTCGACTGTACAGCCTGTTACCGTTTTCACAGATCATAATCCTCTTACCTTTCTCCAACAAATGTGAAATGCCAATCATCGTTTAATGCGATGGTCCCTGATTAGTCAGAGTTACAATTTGAAAATATGCCACAAAAAAGGTGTTGAAAATGTAATTGCTGATTCACTGTCACGTGTAAACCAGTAAAACATTACATGTTTTATGTTATGGTTGGGGGTGTTATGATTCTGATGTGCTTTGTTATTTGTATTTTGTATTTGTCTGTCAGATTTCTGTCTGCTCCTGTGTTGGACTTGTCTGTTTTAGGTGGGTGTGGCCTGTTAATCAGCTGGAGCTCCGGATTGGTCCTACTCTACATCATATCCTGATATAAGGACCACCCCAAACACTCAGCCTGGGCCCATTTTTGAGCCTCGTTGATTTTGACCTGTCATGTGCTTGTATTTTCGAAATTCTGATTGACTGTCGTATGTTTTGTCGTTTGTTTTTGAGTGTTGTGCCAGAGAGAAAGAGAGTTTGTGTGTTATAGTTTGTGTTGTCTTTGTTAAACTCCATATTGACTGACTCTCCTGTTTATCTGAACCTTTGCGTGTTTTGACTATGATATGGATTCCGATTTGGCTGCATGTAAGCTTTTTGTAAATAGTTTGTAAATAATTTAACTCTTTTCATACGGGAAGTAGGGGGTTAGACGCCATTTCTTTTGTATATATTTTCACTCTGTTTATTGTTTAGGGAGACAGGTAAGCTAGTTTGTATTTTGTTTTGTTTCATTCAAATTCAGGTTATTTAGGTTTAAAACAAAGTCTGTTTTGTTTATTGTTTTGGCCTGGTCTTCCCCTGAAGATAAATCCCGTGCAAAGAAAAACTGAAAATAAACAAATTAAACATCTCTCTGGTGTAAGCTCATTTAGTTCTCTCTTTCTGTTACGGCTAACCCCTAGAGGTCGTAACAAATTATTAAACAAACTGAATATTTTGAACATGAACTTTGTGAGATGAATATTGATTACTGAATATTAACAATGAATATGTTTGTGAAATGTTTCCGTTTGAAATATTCACTATGTAAATATACAACCATGTTAAAATGCAGCGCATAAAAATATAAACCATGAAAATATAATGCATTAAAATGCAAAGACGGTTAATTACAATGCTGGGTTTTTTTCCTTCGATTTGTGGAATTCAATTCAATTCAATTCAATTCAGTTTTATTTGTATAGCGCTTTTAACAATTGACATTGTCTCAAAACAGCTTTACACAATCAAAAGAGTTATTTGAATTTGTATGGAATGTGAATGTGTATGAATCAAAATGTTCAGATAGTCCCTGGTGAGCAAGCCCGAGGGCGACAGTGGCAAGGAAAAACTCCCTGAGATGGTAATAGGAAGAAACCTTGAGAGGAACCAGACTCGACAGGGAACCCATCCTCATCTGGGTGAAACAGATAGCAGGAAATGATCTGCATTTATACAGTGTTAAATGTTAGGTTCAGCTATAATAGTTGATGTTAATTGATGTTATAATAGTTGATGTAAAATGGAGTCCAGTAGTTATTCGAGACTCAGATAGACTTGTAGAAAGTTCCAGTCCTGAACTATCGAATTGTCAAGTCCTCAGAGAAACAGCTGACAACACCAGTCGAGGCCAGAACCATCTTCTAAGTAGATAGAATCATCCCCAGACACCAGGCGCATCCTAAAGAGACACACGGGGCATCCATGCGACGAGACCTCCAACCAGAAACCGGGCACCAGGATGGATCAGACAGGTCCGGAGGACAGAGGGAGTCTGGATCACTTGCAGCTCAGGAACCACATGTGTAGCTCGACAGAGAGAGAGAGAAAGAGTGAAAGGGGGAGAGAGGAAAGAGAAAGAGGGGGAGGAAGAGAAGAGGAGGAGAGATTGCAATTAGGTATGGTCACAGTCACAATGTCTAATGTGAATGTACATTTACTGTAGAGTGCAAGCAGGGACTCCGGCAGGACTAACTATGACAGCATAACTAAAAGGGAGAGCCAGAAGGAAACACAAACATGAGGGCTCCCTGAGATGTAAAGCAAACAATCACCTCACCGTCAACAAACCTGAGTGATCAAATGAGACTGAGGAAGACAGCATCTAAACATACCAGTTCACCATAATACTCTACGTCCATGAGTCCCCCAGATCTGCTCCTTTACCTTATGGCAAATCTATTTATAAAAATGCTTGGCTAAATAAAAAGGTTTTGAGCCTAGACTTAAACACTGAGACTGTGTCTGAGTCCTGAGCACTATTTGGAAGACTATTCCATAATTTTGGGGCTTTGTAAGAAAAAGCTCTGCCCCCAGCTGTAGTTTTCATAATACGCGGTACTGATAAGCAGCCTGCATCCTTTGACCGAAGTAGGCGTGGCGGATCGTAAGACACTAGCAGTTCGCTCAGATATTGCGGGGCGAGACCATTTAATGCCTTATATGTCAAGAGTAGTATTTTAAAATCAATGCGAAATTTCACAGGGAGCCAATGCAGTGAAGATAGGATAGGGGTGATGTGCTCATATCTTCTGGTTCTAGTGAGGACTCTCGCTGCTGCATTCTGGACTAGCTGAAGCTTGTTTATGCACCTAACTGAACAACCAGACAGTAAGGCATTACAATAGTCCAACCTAGAAGTGATAAAAGCATGAACTAGTTTTTCTGCATCGTTTAGCGACAATATATTTCTTATTTTGGCAATATTTCTGAGGTGAAAGAATGCTATCCTGGTGATATTATCTACATGAGCTTCAAATGAAAGGCTGGAATCTATAATCACGCCGAGGTCTTTTACTGTTGCACTTGACGGAACAGAAAGGCCATCTAAAGTTACGGTGTGATCTAAGATTTTACTTCTAGCTGTATGCGGTCCTATGACTAGAACTTCTGTCTTATCCGGATTAAGCAGAAGGAAGTTAATTAGCATCCAATTTCTTATGTCCTGCATACATTGCTCAACTTTAGTAAGATGGTTTTTCTCATCAGGTTTTGTTGAGACGTATAGCTGTGTGTCGTCAGCATAACAATGAAAACTAATACCATGCTTACGGATTATGTTGCCCAGAGGAAGCATGTAAAGGGAAAAAAGCAGTGGGCCTAAAACTGAACCCTGCGGAACGCCAAACTCCACTAGAGAACATGCAGAATAATCACCATTTAAGTCTACATGCTGATAACGATCGGTCAAATAGGATCTGAGCCAGGAGAGGGCTGTACCCTTAATTCCTACTACATTTTCTAATCTGTGAAGAAGAATAGCATGATCAATGGTGTCAAAAGCTGCACTGAGGTCGAGTAATACAAGCATAGTTACACAACCCTGATCAGAGGCCAATAGGAGGTCATTTACTACTTTAACGAGTGCTGTTTCTGTGCTGTGATGAGGCCTAAATCCTGACTGATACAGTTCATGTATGCCATTTCTATGTAGATATGAGCATAGCTGCTCCGCTACTATCTTTTCCAGAATCTTCGAGATAAAGGGGAGGTTTGATATTGGCCTGTAATTGGACAGCTGACAGGGGTCGAGGTCAGGTTTCTTAATTCAACAAGCTTTTTATTTCAAATACTTTAGGCAGGATTTTTGTTCCATACATCACACTATGATGATCTTTAATGTAAATGTCTATTCACCTACAATCATTAGAATAACTCTATTCAGACAGAATATGGAGCTCAAAGTGCTTCACTACAGTTAAACAGTGACAGAGAAGAAATATAGTCAGAATAACAATACAGTTATTAAAATTGTAACTTATGTTACGTAAATAATGTTTCAGGTGTTTTTAACAATGTTCATATTATGTGAATGTGAAATAAATATTTTAAAATGTTATAAAACCTATTACGTATATCTAAATAAATAAATATATAAAAATATCAATAATCTATGTATAATGTATTTATTAAGACGGCCAAAGTATCACTTCAGGTGTTTTATAGACAGGAATAATTAACATCTCCACATATTCATGGACTAAAGGGAGATGAAACAGTTAACAGAGGTGTATTCATGCCCTCCCTCATTTTTAGCTCCTCCTCTCACACTCTCTCTCTCTCTCTCTCACACACACACACACTCACACACACAGAACCAGGAAGTTCTTCTCAAAGAAAACGAAACTCAGACTGTCTCTCTCTCAGTGTGTTAGTGCAGGAAAATGGCCGAGGCCAGTATTTCAGTAGATCAGCTTTCAGTGGATCAGTTCATCTGTCCAGTGTGTCTGGATCTCCTGAAGGATCCGGTGGCTATCCCCTGTGGTCACAAAGGGCTTATCGAGTAAACCCATTTAAGAAAGAGTTGATGAGAAAAGAAACCCAGTATCTGCTTGAACATAACCTAGCGTTCCCTAGTTCTAGTCCATGGTGTTCCCCATGTCTTTTACAGTAGTTCCCAAACCAGATGGTACTTCCCGGTTCTGTACTGATTATAGGAAAGTCAATGCGCTGACCAAAGCTGACTCCTTTCCAATGCCCCGCATGGAAGACTGCGTAGACCGAGTGGGTAATGCTAAGTTTGTAACTAAACTTGATCTACTAAAAGGTTATTGGCAAGTGCCACTTACTGAGCGTGCATCTGAAATTTCTGCTTTTGCCACTCCTGATGTGTTCCTGCAGTATTGTGTGATGCCTTTTGGCCTTCGAAATGCAGGAGCTACATTTCAACGGTTAATGTCTATCGTGCTATCTAAGGTTTCTAACTGTGAAGCTTATCTAGATGATGTTGTCTGCAATGCTGACACTTGGGATGACCATCTTAAATCTATAGATGAAGTTTTTGGAAGGCTTTCTGATGCAAACCTTACTCTAAATCTTGCAAAATGTGAATTTGGTTGTGCTACAGTCACATATTTAGGTAAGGAAGTTGGTAGCGGTCAGGTTCGTCCCCTAAATTCGAAGATCCAAGCTATCCTCGATTTTCCAGCCCCCAAGAACAAGAGAGAGCTTCGGCGATTTCTTGGCATGACTGGTTATTATCGCTGTTTTTGTAAAAACTTTTCTGTGGTGGCCAGTCATCTCACGGCGTTACTTTGTAAATCTGTTTCTTTTAAGTGGACACCTGTATGTCAGACTGCTTTTGACGCTTTGAAAACTCTGCTTTGTAGTGCTCCAGTGCTTGTAGTCCCTCATTTTGAAAAGCAATTTCTGTTGGAAGTGGATGCTAGTGGTACAGGTGCCGGTGCTGTGTTGTTGCAAACTGGAGACGATGGTTTGAACCATCCAATCAGTTTCTTTTCAAAAAAGTTCCTTAAACATCAAATGAGCTACAGTACTATTGAAAAAGAAGCCCTTGCTTTAATCCTTGCCTTGCAACATTTCGAGGTGTATATTGGTTCGACTGTACAGCCTGTTACCGTTTTCACAGATCATAATCCTCTTACCTTTCTCCAACAAATGTGAAATGCCAATCATCGTTTAATGCGATGGTCCCTGATTAGTCAGAGTTACAATTTGAAAATATGCCACAAAAAAGGTGTTGAAAATGTAATTGCTGATTCACTGTCACGTGTAAACCAGTAAAACATTACATGTTTTATGTTATGGTTGGGGGTGTTATGATTCTGATGTGCTTTGTTATTTGTATTTTGTATTTGTCTGTCAGATTTCTGTCTGCTCCTGTGTTGGACTTGTCTGTTTTAGGTGGGTGTGGCCTGTTAATCAGCTGGAGCTCCGGATTGGTCCTACTCTACATCATATCCTGATATAAGGACCACCCCAAACACTCAGCCTGGGCCCATTTTTGAGCCTCGTTGATTTTGACCTGTCATGTGCTTGTATTTTCGAAATTCTGATTGACTGTCGTATGTTTTGTCGTTTGTTTTTGAGTGTTGTGCCAGAGAGAAAGAGAGTTTGTGTGTTATAGTTTGTGTTGTCTTTGTTAAACTCCATATTGACTGACTCTCCTGTTTATCTGAACCTTTGCGTGTTTTGACTATGATATGGATTCCGATTTGGCTGCATGTAAGCTTTTTGTAAATAATTTGTAAATAATTTAACTCTTTTCATACGGGAAGTAGGGGGTTAGACGCCATTTCTTTTGTATATATTTTCACTCTGTTTATTGTTTAGGGAGACAGGTAAGCTAGTTTGTATTTTGTTTTGTTTCATTCAAATTCAGGTTATTTAGGTTTAAAACAAAGTCTGTTTTGTTTATTGTTTTGGCCTGGTCTTCCCCTGAAGATAAATCCCGTGCAAAGAAAAACTGAAAATAAACAAATTAAACATCTCTCTGGTGTAAGCTCATTTAGTTCTCTCTTTCTGTTACGGCTAACCCCTAGAGGTCGTAACAAATTATTAAACAAACTGAATATTTTGAACATGAACTTTGTGAGATGAATATTGATTACTGAATATTAACAATGAATATGTTTGTGAAATGTTTCCGTTTGAAATATTCACTATGTAAATATACAACCATGTTAAAATGCAGCGCATAAAAATATAAACCATGAAAATATAATGCATTAAAATGCAAAGACGGTTAATTACAATGCTGGGTTTTTTTCCTTCGATTTGTGGAATTCAATTCAATTCAATTCAATTCAGTTTTATTTGTATAGCGCTTTTAACAATTGACATTGTCTCAAAACAGCTTTACACAATCAAAAGAGTTATTTGAATTTGTATGGAATGTGAATGTGTATGAATCAAAATGTTCAGATAGTCCCTGGTGAGCAAGCCCGAGGGCGACAGTGGCAAGGAAAAACTCCCTGAGATGGTAATAGGAAGAAACCTTGAGAGGAACCAGACTCGACAGGGAACCCATCCTCATCTGGGTGAAACAGATAGCAGGAAATGATCTGCATTTATACAGTGTTAAATGTTAGGTTCAGCTATAATAGTTGATGTTAATTGATGTTATAATAGTTGATGTAAAATGGAGTCCAGTAGTTATTCGAGACTCAGATAGACTTGTAGAAAGTTCCAGTCCTGAACTATCGAATTGTCAAGTCCTCAGAGAAACAGCTGACAACACCAGTCGAGGCCAGAACCATCTTCTAAGTAGATAGAATCATCCCCAGACACCAGGCGCATCCTAAAGAGACACACGGGGCATCCATGCGACGAGACCTCCAACCAGAAACCGGGCACCAGGATGGATCAGACAGGTCCGGAGGACAGAGGGAGTCTGGATCACTTGCAGCTCAGGAACCACATGTGTAGCTCGACAGAGAGAGAGAGAAAGAGTGAAAGGGGGAGAGAGGAAAGAGAAAGAGGGGGAGGAAGAGAAGAGGAGGAGAGATTGCAATTAGGTATGGTCACAGTCACAATGTCTAATGTGAATGTACATTTACTGTAGAGTGCAAGCAGGGACTCCGGCAGGACTAACTATGACAGCATAACTAAAAGGGAGAGCCAGAAGGAAACACAAACATGAGGGCTCCCTGAGATGTAAAGCAAACAATCACCTCACCGTCAACAAACCTGAGTGATCAAATGAGACTGAGGAAGACAGCATCTAAACATACCAGTTCACCATAATACTCTACGTCCATGAGTCCCCCAGATCTGCTCCTTTACCTTATGGCAAATCTATTTATAAAAATGCTTGGCTAAATAAAAAGGTTTTGAGCCTAGACTTAAACACTGAGACTGTGTCTGAGTCCTGAGCACTATTTGGAAGACTATTCCATAATTTTGGGGCTTTGTAAGAAAAAGCTCTGCCCCCAGCTGTAGTTTTCATAATACGCGGTACTGATAAGCAGCCTGCATCCTTTGACCGAAGTAGGCGTGGCGGATCGTAAGACACTAGCAGTTCGCTCAGATATTGCGGGGCGAGACCATTTAATGCCTTATATGTCAAGAGTAGTATTTTAAAATCAATGCGAAATTTCACAGGGAGCCAATGCAGTGAAGATAGGATAGGGGTGATGTACTCATATCTTCTGGTTCTAGTGAGGACTCTCGCTGCTGCATTCTGGACTAGCTGAAGCTTGTTTATGCACCTAACTGAACAACCAGACAGTAAGGCATTACAATAGTCCAACCTAGAAGTGATAAAAGCATGAACTAGTTTTTCTGCATCGTTTAGCGACAATATATTTCTTATTTTGGCAATATTTCTGAGGTGAAAGAATGCTATCCTGGTGATATTATCTACATGAGCTTCAAATGAAAGGCTGGAATCTATAATCACGCCGAGGTCTTTTACTGTTGCACTTGACGGAACAGAAAGGCCATCTAAAGTTACGGTGTGATCTAAGATTTTACTTCTAGCTGTATGCGGTCCTATGACTAGAACTTCTGTCTTATCCGGATTAAGCAGAAGGAAGTTAATTAGCATCCAATTTCTTATGTCCTGCATACATTGCTCAACTTTAGTAAGATGGTTTTTCTCATCAGGTTTTGTTGAGACGTATAGCTGTGTGTCGTCAGCATAACAATGAAAACTAATACCATGCTTACGGATTATGTTGCCCAGAGGAAGCATGTAAAGGGAAAAAAGCAGTGGGCCTAAAACTGAACCCTGCGGAACGCCAAACTCCACTAGAGAACATGCAGAATAATCACCATTTAAGTCTACATGCTGATAACGATCGGTCAAATAGGATCTGAGCCAGGAGAGGGCTGTACCCTTAATTCCTACTACATTTTCTAATCTGTGAAGAAGAATAGCATGATCAATGGTGTCAAAAGCTGCACTGAGGTCGAGTAATACAAGCATAGTTACACAACCCTGATCAGAGGCCAATAGGAGGTCATTTACTACTTTAACGAGTGCTGTTTCTGTGCTGTGATGAGGCCTAAATCCTGACTGATACAGTTCATGTATGCCATTTCTATGTAGATATGAGCATAGCTGCTCCGCTACTATCTTTTCCAGAATCTTCGAGATAAAGGGGAGGTTTGATATTGGCCTGTAATTGGACAGCTGACAGGGGTCGAGGTCAGGTTTCTTAATTCAACAAGCTTTTTATTTCAAATACTTTAGGCAGGATTTTTGTTCCATACATCACACTATGATGATCTTTAATGTAAATGTCTATTCACCTACAATCATTAGAATAACTCTATTCAGACAGAATATGGAGCTCAAAGTGCTTCACTACAGTTAAACAGTGACAGAGAAGAAATATAGTCAGAATAACAATACAGTTATTAAAATTGTAACTTATGTTACGTAAATAATGTTTCAGGTGTTTTTAACAATGTTCATATTATGTGAATGTGAAATAAATATTTTAAAATGTTATAAAACCTATTACGTATATCTAAATAAATAAATATATAAAAATATCAATAATCTATGTATAATGTATTTATTAAGACGGCCAAAGTATCACTTCAGGTGTTTTATAGACAGGAATAATTAACATCTCCACATATTCATGGACTAAAGGGAGATGAAACAGTTAACAGAGGTGTATTCATGCCCTCCCTCATTTTTAGCTCCTCCTCTCACACTCTCTCTCTCTCTCTCTCTCACACACACACACACTCACACACACAGAACCAGGAAGTTCTTCTCAAAGAAAACGAAACTCAGACTGTCTCTCTCTCAGTGTGTTAGTGCAGGAAAATGGCCGAGGCCAGTATTTCAGTAGATCAGCTTTCAGTGGATCAGTTCATCTGTCCAGTGTGTCTGGATCTCCTGAAGGATCCGGTGGCTATCCCCTGTGGTCACAAAGGGCTTATCGAGTAAACCCATTTAAGAAAGAGTTGATGAGAAAAGAAACCCAGTATCTGCTTGAACATAACCTAGCGTTCCCTAGTTCTAGTCCATGGTGTTCCCCATGTCTTTTACAGTAGTTCCCAAACCAGATGGTACTTCCCGGTTCTGTACTGATTATAGGAAAGTCAATGCGCTGACCAAAGCTGACTCCTTTCCAATGCCCCGCATGGAAGACTGCGTAGACCGAGTGGGTAATGCTAAGTTTGTAACTAAACTTGATCTACTAAAAGGTTATTGGCAAGTGCCACTTACTGAGCGTGCATCTGAAATTTCTGCTTTTGCCACTCCTGATGTGTTCCTGCAGTATTGTGTGATGCCTTTTGGCCTTCGAAATGCAGGAGCTACATTTCAACGGTTAATGTCTATCGTGCTATCTAAGGTTTCTAACTGTGAAGCTTATCTAGATGATGTTGTCTGCAATGCTGACACTTGGGATGACCATCTTAAATCTATAGATGAAGTTTTTGGAAGGCTTTCTGATGCAAACCTTACTCTAAATCTTGCAAAATGTGAATTTGGTTGTGCTACAGTCACATATTTAGGTAAGGAAGTTGGTAGCGGTCAGGTTCGTCCCCTAAATTCGAAGATCCAAGCTATCCTCGATTTTCCAGCCCCCAAGAACAAGAGAGAGCTTCGGCGATTTCTTGGCATGACTGGTTATTATCGCTGTTTTTGTAAAAACTTTTCTGTGGTGGCCAGTCATCTCACGGCGTTACTTTGTAAATCTGTTTCTTTTAAGTGGACACCTGTATGTCAGACTGCTTTTGACGCTTTGAAAACTCTGCTTTGTAGTGCTCCAGTGCTTGTAGTCCCTCATTTTGAAAAGCAATTTCTGTTGGAAGTGGATGCTAGTGGTACAGGTGCCGGTGCTGTGTTGTTGCAAACTGGAGACGATGGTTTGAACCATCCAATCAGTTTCTTTTCAAAAAAGTTCCTTAAACATCAAATGAGCTACAGTACTATTGAAAAAGAAGCCCTTGCTTTAATCCTTGCCTTGCAACATTTCGAGGTGTATATTGGTTCGACTGTACAGCCTGTTACCGTTTTCACAGATCATAATCCTCTTACCTTTCTCCAACAAATGTGAAATGCCAATCATCGTTTAATGCGATGGTCCCTGATTAGTCAGAGTTACAATTTGAAAATATGCCACAAAAAAGGTGTTGAAAATGTAATTGCTGATTCACTGTCACGTGTAAACCAGTAAAACATTACATGTTTTATGTTATGGTTGGGGGTGTTATGATTCTGATGTGCTTTGTTATTTGTATTTTGTATTTGTCTGTCAGATTTCTGTCTGCTCCTGTGTTGGACTTGTCTGTTTTAGGTGGGTGTGGCCTGTTAATCAGCTGGAGCTCCGGATTGGTCCTACTCTACATCATATCCTGATATAAGGACCACCCCAAACACTCAGCCTGGGCCCATTTTTGAGCCTCGTTGATTTTGACCTGTCATGTGCTTGTATTTTCGAAATTCTGATTGACTGTCGTATGTTTTGTCGTTTGTTTTTGAGTGTTGTGCCAGAGAGAAAGAGAGTTTGTGTGTTATAGTTTGTGTTGTCTTTGTTAAACTCCATATTGACTGACTCTCCTGTTTATCTGAACCTTTGCGTGTTTTGACTATGATATGGATTCCGATTTGGCTGCATGTAAGCTTTTTGTAAATAGTTTGTAAATAATTTAACTCTTTTCATACGGGAAGTAGGGGGTTAGACGCCATTTCTTTTGTATATATTTTCACTCTGTTTATTGTTTAGGGAGACAGGTAAGCTAGTTTGTATTTTGTTTTGTTTCATTCAAATTCAGGTTATTTAGGTTTAAAACAAAGTCTGTTTTGTTTATTGTTTTGGCCTGGTCTTCCCCTGAAGATAAATCCCGTGCAAAGAAAAACTGAAAATAAACAAATTAAACATCTCTCTGGTGTAAGCTCATTTAGTTCTCTCTTTCTGTTACGGCTAACCCCTAGAGGTCGTAACAAATTATTAAACAAACTGAATATTTTGAACATGAACTTTGTGAGATGAATATTGATTACTGAATATTAACAATGAATATGTTTGTGAAATGTTTCCGTTTGAAATATTCACTATGTAAATATACAACCATGTTAAAATGCAGCGCATAAAAATATAAACCATGAAAATATAATGCATTAAAATGCAAAGACGGTTAATTACAATGCTGGGTTTTTTTCCTTCGATTTGTGGAATTCAATTCAATTCAATTCAATTCAGTTTTATTTGTATAGCGCTTTTAACAATTGACATTGTCTCAAAACAGCTTTACACAATCAAAAGAGTTATTTGAATTTGTATGGAATGTGAATGTGTATGAATCAAAATGTTCAGATAGTCCCTGGTGAGCAAGCCCGAGGGCGACAGTGGCAAGGAAAAACTCCCTGAGATGGTAATAGGAAGAAACCTTGAGAGGAACCAGACTCGACAGGGAACCCATCCTCATCTGGGTGAAACAGATAGCAGGAAATGATCTGCATTTATACAGTGTTAAATGTTAGGTTCAGCTATAATAGTTGATGTTAATTGATGTTATAATAGTTGATGTAAAATGGAGTCCAGTAGTTATTCGAGACTCAGATAGACTTGTAGAAAGTTCCAGTCCTGAACTATCGAATTGTCAAGTCCTCAGAGAAACAGCTGACAACACCAGTCGAGGCCAGAACCATCTTCTAAGTAGATAGAATCATCCCCAGACACCAGGCGCATCCTAAAGAGACACACGGGGCATCCATGCGACGAGACCTCCAACCAGAAACCGGGCACCAGGATGGATCAGACAGGTCCGGAGGACAGAGGGAGTCTGGATCACTTGCAGCTCAGGAACCACATGTGTAGCTCGACAGAGAGAGAGAGAAAGAGTGAAAGGGGGAGAGAGGAAAGAGAAAGAGGGGGAGGAAGAGAAGAGGAGGAGAGATTGCAATTAGGTATGGTCACAGTCACAATGTCTAATGTGAATGTACATTTACTGTAGAGTGCAAGCAGGGACTCCGGCAGGACTAACTATGACAGCATAACTAAAAGGGAGAGCCAGAAGGAAACACAAACATGAGGGCTCCCTGAGATGTAAAGCAAACAATCACCTCACCGTCAACAAACCTGAGTGATCAAATGAGACTGAGGAAGACAGCATCTAAACATACCAGTTCACCATAATACTCTACGTCCATGAGTCCCCCAGATCTGCTCCTTTACCTTATGGCAAATCTATTTATAAAAATGCTTGGCTAAATAAAAAGGTTTTGAGCCTAGACTTAAACACTGAGACTGTGTCTGAGTCCTGAGCACTATTTGGAAGACTATTCCATAATTTTGGGGCTTTGTAAGAAAAAGCTCTGCCCCCAGCTGTAGTTTTCATAATACGCGGTACTGATAAGCAGCCTGCATCCTTTGACCGAAGTAGGCGTGGCGGATCGTAAGACACTAGCAGTTCGCTCAGATATTGCGGGGCGAGACCATTTAATGCCTTATATGTCAAGAGTAGTATTTTAAAATCAATGCGAAATTTCACAGGGAGCCAATGCAGTGAAGATAGGATAGGGGTGATGTGCTCATATCTTCTGGTTCTAGTGAGGACTCTCGCTGCTGCATTCTGGACTAGCTGAAGCTTGTTTATGCACCTAACTGAACAACCAGACAGTAAGGCATTACAATAGTCCAACCTAGAAGTGATAAAAGCATGAACTAGTTTTTCTGCATCGTTTAGCGACAATATATTTCTTATTTTGGCAATATTTCTGAGGTGAAAGAATGCTATCCTGGTGATATTATCTACATGAGCTTCAAATGAAAGGCTGGAATCTATAATCACGCCGAGGTCTTTTACTGTTGCACTTGACGGAACAGAAAGGCCATCTAAAGTTACGGTGTGATCTAAGATTTTACTTCTAGCTGTATGCGGTCCTATGACTAGAACTTCTGTCTTATCCGGATTAAGCAGAAGGAAGTTAATTAGCATCCAATTTCTTATGTCCTGCATACATTGCTCAACTTTAGTAAGATGGTTTTTCTCATCAGGTTTTGTTGAGACGTATAGCTGTGTGTCGTCAGCATAACAATGAAAACTAATACCATGCTTACGGATTATGTTGCCCAGAGGAAGCATGTAAAGGGAAAAAAGCAGTGGGCCTAAAACTGAACCCTGCGGAACGCCAAACTCCACTAGAGAACATGCAGAATAATCACCATTTAAGTCTACATGCTGATAACGATCGGTCAAATAGGATCTGAGCCAGGAGAGGGCTGTACCCTTAATTCCTACTACATTTTCTAATCTGTGAAGAAGAATAGCATGATCAATGGTGTCAAAAGCTGCACTGAGGTCGAGTAATACAAGCATAGTTACACAACCCTGATCAGAGGCCAATAGGAGGTCATTTACTACTTTAACGAGTGCTGTTTCTGTGCTGTGATGAGGCCTAAATCCTGACTGATACAGTTCATGTATGCCATTTCTATGTAGATATGAGCATAGCTGCTCCGCTACTATCTTTTCCAGAATCTTCGAGATAAAGGGGAGGTTTGATATTGGCCTGTAATTGGACAGCTGACAGGGGTCGAGGTCAGGTTTATTAATTCAACAAGCTTTTTATTTCAAATACTTTAGGCAGGATTTTTGTTCCATACATCACACTATGATGATCTTTAATGTAAATGTCTATTCACCTACAATCATTAGAATACCTCTATTCAGACAGAATATGGAGCTCAAAGTGCTTCACTACAGTTAAACAGTGACAGAGAAGAAATATAGTCAGAATAACAATACAGTTATTAAAATTGTAACTTATGTTACGTAAATAATGTTTCAGGTGTTTTTAACAATGTTCATATTATGTGAATGTGAAATAAATATTTTAAAATGTTATAAAACCTATTACGTATATCTAAATAAATAAATATATAAAAATATCAATAATCTATGTATAATGTATTTATTAAGACGGCCAAAGTATCACTTCAGGTGTTTTATAGACAGGAATAATTAACATCTCCACATATTCATGGACTAAAGGGAGATGAAACAGTTAACAGAGGTGTATTCATGCCCTCCCTCATTTTTAGCTCCTCCTCTCACACTCTCTCTCTCTCTCACACACACACACACTCACACACACAGAACCAGGAAGTTCTTCTCAAAGAAAACGAAACTCAGACTGTCTCTCTCTCAGTGTGTTAGTGCAGGAAAATGGCCGAGGCCAGTATTTCAGTAGATCAGCTTTCAGTGGATCAGTTCATCTGTCCAGTGTGTCTGGATCTCCTGAAGGATCCGGTGGCTATCCCCTGTGGTCACAGTTTCTGTAAGGTGTGTATTAATGACTGCTGGGATCAGGAGGATCAGAAGGGCGTCTACAGCTGTCCTCAGTGCAGAGACACTTTCACTCCAAGGCCTGTTCTACACAGAAACAACATGCTGGCTGAAGTGGTGGAGAAACTGAAGAAGAAGCCTGAAGTCCAAGCTGCTTCTCCTGCTCACTGTTACGCTGAACCGGGAGATGTGGAGTGTGATTTCTGTACCGGGAGAAAACACAAAGCCATCAAGTCCTGTCTGACGTGTCTGGTTTCGCTTTGTGAAACTCACCTGAAACCTCATCTAGAACTTCCTGCTTTGAAAAAACACACATTAATTGAAGCTTCAGCAAAACTCCAAGAGAAGATCTGCTCTGAACATAACGAACTCATGAAGATCTACTGTCGTACTGATCAAACCTGCATCTGTTATTTGTGTACGATGGATAATCACAGAGGACACGACACCGTCACAGCCGCAGCAGAAAGAGCTGAGAAACAGGTGAGAATGAGAAAGATTTCCAGGATGAGGCTCTTAATTATAGTTTCTATTCAGTAATCAGAGGTGTCAAGTAACGAAGTACAAATACTTCGTTACCTTACTTAAGTAGAAATTTTGGGTATCTATACTTTACTGGAGTAATTATTTTTCAGCCGACTTTTTACTTCTACTCCTTACATTTTTAAGCAATTATCTGTACTTTTTACTCCTTACATTTTGAAAATAGCCTCGTTACTCTATTTTTATGATCAGAACGCGCAACCCGCCCCCCCGGTTCGCATGATAATGACGCGCACAACACTCCCCCCCCCCCCCCGGCATGATCAGATAGCGAGACCTTAAAGCTTTTTTTCGCCCCTCACGGTACTTTTACTTTTATACTTTATAAGCCCAGGTTGCTCTGATGCATTGTTGGGTCTGGTGTCTCACATCTTCTTTTTTACAAGAGTCCATAGATTCTCTGTGGGGTTTAGGTCGGGTGAGTTTCCTGGCCAAACAAACACAGGTACACCATGGTCCTTAAACCTGCTGGAAAATGAAATCAGCATCTCATAAAGCTGGTCTGCAGAGGGAAGCATGAAGTGCTCTAGAACTTCCTGGTAGACGCTGTGCTGACCTTGGACCTGATAAAACACAGTGGACCGACACCAGCAGATGACATCGCTCCTCAAACCACCACTGACTGTGCAAAGTTTATACTGGACCTCAAGCAACTTGGATTCTGTCCCTCTCCTCTCTTCCTCCAGACTCACGGACAATGATTTCCAGATGAAATTATCCCTGTAGCTTGTGCACCTTTTTCTACCACCTTTCAGCCAGCCTACTGAACCTGACTGAGAGACCATTTAAAGGCTCAGGAAACCTTTGTGTGTTTTAAGTTAATTATCTGATTAGAGTGTGACACCATGAGTCTCCAATATTGAACTTTTTCACAATTTATTTGACTAAAGCGCCGTCATTGAAACCCAGTTAACATGAGTTCAGTAGTTTTTACATGATGTGTGCACAAACAAAGAGACAACCATACATTCCAAAAAACATATTGGTGTTCTATTCCTCATTTTACCCAAATGTCTTTCACAAATAACTTAAATTATATACACTGTACATATCATTATGGTATCGTATTATCGACATTATGGTGTGAAGCTGTAACCCACGTAGGTGTTATACTCACCATATCTCCTTTTACAATGAGATGAATAACTTTTTACATACACACATTTATAAACTGGGCATCTTACATGGACTTTACATGGATTTTTCTGTCCTCAGAGTGAGTTAAAGGAGAAGCAGATGAAATCCCAGCAGAGAATCCAGGAGAAGCAGAAGAAGGTGGAGGAGCTGAAACAGGCTGTGGACACTATAAAGGTGAGCAGTGAGCAGAGACAGAGCTGCTCCTAGAAACACACACAACATGGACAACATGGAGACATTTAGAGTCGCAGTAAGAGAGGGAATGATAGATGTGTGTGTGTGTGTGTGTGTGTGTGTGTGTGTGTGTGTGTGTGTGTGTGTGTGTGTGTGTGTGTGTGTAACAGCTGAGTGCACAGACAGCAGTGGAGGACAGTGAGAGGATCTTTACTGAGCTGATCAGCTCCATGGAGAAAAAGCGCTCGGAGGTGACGGAGCTGATCAGAGATCAGGAGAAGACTGAACTGAGTCGAGCTGAACGACTCCTGGAGCAACTGGAGCAGGAGATTGCTGATCTTCAGAGGAGACTCACTGAGCTGGAGAAGCTTTCACACACACACGATCACATCCAGTTCCTCCAGGTAACACTCACTGTCTGATCTACACACACAGCTGTTCCTCACACACTCTCTAAAACACCTCCTGTTAATGGAACAGTGAATGTCCTCTGATGTCACAAGGGTGTTTTACATCTAATCTGCTTTCTGTAGGCTTTACCTTCTGGACGTCACTCTCCTTTATTGAACAGACCAACATTTCAGACCTCCAGCATCAGTGTCCATCAACATCTCTCATTTGATGGAGTGAGGAATTCTCTCTCAGATCTGAAGAAGAGACTCGAGGAATTCTGTGAGGAGGAATTCAACAAAATCCCTCCACATGGTAAGAGGAGCTGTTCCTGCTGGAGAAACACAATGATGGACGTCTTTACTCGCTCTGTCAAGTCTTATTTCTTAGTGATGCTCCTGCTGACCTTCCTGCAGACAGTTTGAACTAAAATACTGACTTAAAATGAATAAACTGACTGTATCACTTTAAACTGTTTCCATCTTTTACAACCTGATGAGGCTTTTTGTCTTTATTTCCATTTTTCTCTCCACAGCTGCAGCAGTTCAGATCTTTTCACCACCAGAGCCGCAGAGCAGAGAAGAGTTTCTGAAATGTACACACACACACACACACACACACACACACACACAGGTTTATTAGGTCTATAGAGTACCGTTTTCTTTAAAAGCAGCTTAGAAAATATTAAATACAGACGAGTGATTTGGAGGAATGTTGTGTGATTTAAAATATGAATTTAATTGTTTTTCAATTTATAATTTAATTTAATTTAATTAGTTTATTTGTGTGTGTGTGTGTGTGTGTGTGTGTGTGTGAGAGAGAGAGAGAGCAGAGCAGATTTGCTGAATGTAAATTACACACATAAAAAAATATATGGATCATAATAATAATAATAATAATAATAATAATAATAATAATAATAATAAACTATATCTTCCATAAGCAGAATAGAAAACACTAAATATTTACAAATTAAAATAAATAACAGCTTTTTATTTCTTTAGATTAAATTCTGAATGAACATTGAGACGGGGCGGCGCGGTGGTGTAGTGGTTAGCACTGTCGCCTTGCACCTCCAGGGTCTGGGTTCAATTCCCTGGCCAGGCTCGAGTCCCGTCTCTGTGTGCATGGAGTTTGCATGTTCTCCCCGTGCTTGGTGGGTTTCCTCCGGGTACTCCGGTTTCCTCCCACAGTCCAAAGATATGCAGGTTAGGCTAATTGGCGTTCCTAAATTGCCCGTAGTGTGTGTGAGTGTGTGTATGTGTGTGTGCCGTGCGATGGATTGGCACCCTGTCCATGGTGTACCCCGCCTAGTGCCCGAAGTCTCCTGGGATAGGCTCCAGGTCCCCAGCGACCCTGAACACAGGATTAAGCGGTATAGAAAATGAATGAATGAATGAACATTGAGACGTTTCTCCCTTAGATATCAGCGCACACAGACAGCTGTCTCACTCTTCACATGAATATACAGTATTGTGTGAATTAAACCCAACATGTTCACATTGTTCAGTTAGTTTTTCTCTTTTATTTTAGATTTCTGTTATCTGACTCTGGATCCCAACACGACACATCGTCTCCTCATTCTGTCTGAGAAGAACCGAGCGGTGAGACTCAGTGGGAGACACCAGCAGTACTCTGATCATCCAGAGAGATTTGATTTATGGGAACAGGTGTTGTGTAAGGAGAGTGTGTGTGGACGCTGTTACTGGGAGGTGGAGTGGAGCGGTGGTGTTGTGTACATATCAGTCTCATATAAAGACATCAGCAGGAAAGGACAGGGTAATGAGTGTGTGTTTGGACGCAATAATCAGTCCTGGAGTCTGCGTTGTCGTTCTTCTTCTTCTTCTCTCTCTTTCTATCACAACAACATTAAGACTGAACTCAGAGTTCCATCATCCTCCAGAATAGGAGTGTATGTGGATCACAGTGCAGGAACTCTGTCCTTCTACAGCGTCTCTGACACGATGAAGCTCCTCCACAGAGTCCACACCACATTCACTCAGCCTCTGTGCGCTGGGTTTGGGGTCTACAGGTCATGTGACTCTACTGTGAGATTGTGTGATCCAGAATAAAGTTTGTAGTGTTTTGTGTAAAATTCCTGCACATTGTCACATTGTTGCTCAGTCGTCTGTCTCACTAACACACAATCCAGCTGCACAAACAGCTCAGTAATTTAACACAGCAACAATTAAAGAGTAAATATTAACACTGAATATAGTTTAATCAAAATAAACAGATGTATTATTAAATGTATTAAATGTATTAAATGTATTATTATAAAGTTGTATCTGTGTGAAGAGTCGTGGTGAGATTCAGCAAATCAGACGTCACTTTAGAATAACTTTATATTTACATTATTGAAAGTACAGTAGATGTTTAAAACTGACCACACACACACACACACACACACACACACACACACACACACACACACACACACACACAGAGCTAAAAAAAATATTATGGAAAATACTTTTTTTTAATCTTTTAAAAAAAATCACAAGTTTGAAAAAATATCAGAAGTAAATTTTTGTAATGCAGTGAATTTTTAAATCTTGTAAATAAATATCTTTATACTGTATGTGTGTAACACCGTGTAAACACAGACTGGTATTATTATGGGTCACTCATGAGATAGTTATCTGTGTTTCGAGTAGCTGCTTGAGAGAAAATATTGAAACACAAAGACTCAGAGTTAAAGTTTAATCCGTATTTAAGACACTTTTACAGTGATGTCTGTTCATTTCAAGTGGCTGTGAGGAGAAATGAATAAATGGCGTCCAGCACCTCTCTACTTCTGCTCTCTAAATCTGCTGTAAAGATTGCAGTATGGGAATATACTGATATGTTCGGTTCTCTTTAAAATCAGGAATGTATTCAATTGGCTGTACAAGATGAAAATGATCTTTGTAATACTTCTTGTGCAGGTAATCAGAGCTAAGGAGACGCCCCTTACTAATAGCTCTGAACAAAGGGGTAGAGGACGAGGCTGCTGCAGCAATTTCCTGTAGAACTGCTTCATCTACAATAATGTTACGGCTGTGCAACACTTCTTGAATATTATTAATCGAGAGGGGCACCGATGCAGATGTACGCAGAAAAAATACAATTCCTCTAAAATTCACTGACTTCAGTAGCTGTCACATGACTAACAGGCTGTAATTTTAACAACGCGGCAGCAAAATTATTCTCAACTATTTTGGACAAGTCTAATTCTACAGAACCACTGCTGTGATGAACACTGACTGTTTCATCTACACTACATGTGATGTCATCCTCCAAAACCTGCTCTCGCAAGTCAGCAAAACCCCTTGCAGTTGTAACGATGCTGGACGTGAAATCTTTGACTGAATGTGAATTATGCTTTCTGTTCTTGTGAGACTGAAAAGTTGCATCTATATTTGTCTCAAAGCTACAACCAATAAATACACACTGGACCGTCTCATTACTCCGTAAATGTGTATTATGCTGCAGGAAAAATGTCCTTTCAGATGTAAGATCACTACACACACATACAGGGAGACTAAACGTTGACAAAGTGATTTGTTCTTGTGACGTGTGTGTGTTTTGTGGACTCTACTTAAATGTATACAAAGGCTATTCCATGTTTTGAAGGTACAACGACAAGTCAAGTATGGACATGGATAACACCTGCTACAAGTATAATGTCTCTGCTTTAGTCTGTAATGTTTAAGCAACACAGACCTACTGGATTCCACAACAGGACACTCTTTACACTTCCACATGCACTGTGGGACAAACATTAAGTAAAGAATTAGGGGGGAACATTTTTCAGAATTTCTGGACCAACATTACATAATGGATTTTCAGCGTCTAGTCAGTTAAAATCAATTCCAACACTTTAAATGATGACAGTGTACTTAAACCTAAAATAGACAATGAGAACAGGACAGAAGTTATAACCAAACCTAAATATATAAAGAGACTGATAACACTAGGTTGTAAAAGTATTACACAAATCCTAAAACATTTAAATGTACAACTTAATATAAACATTAAATGAAATGTAATATTTTGCAAATATAATATACAGAGTGCCTTATATGATTATATCGCTAGATTGGAGTTATTTCTGCTGTAAATTTCATCCAACTAGACGATCGTTACTCTCTCAGGTTACACATTAATGTGTGAACGGGTGTCTGGTTCAAATCTAATCATATCTATCTAATTGGTATGTAAATGAGAGGTCTAAAACCTTGATCAGGTGATAATTTGTGTGAAAGCAGCGAAGAAACCCTGTTTGTAATTGTTGGTGTGTAACAGGCAGTGAAGAAACCCTGCCACACACATCTTTGGGCTGCTAATTTGAACAAATCCTAAAAGTCAAACCACATTGTACTTGTGATGCTGCAGTAAAACTAAAGTCGCTACAAAAAGCGCACAGAGAGAAGACCAAGCGTGTTCCTTGTTCTTTCTCTTATAAGAGGCCTCCATAGTGAACCTGCCTGTGCGTGTTCCACTTGCAAATTCATCTACTGTATGTGTTTAAATCTCCCCGGTACCGAGCTTAGAGTAACTAACTAACGTCTCGATACCATTTGATTCGCTGAAACTAGTGAACTCAATGCGCTGCTCAGAGAGAGTGGCCAAATGCGTTGCATGGGAGATTGCTAATCTTGATCAAGGAAAATGTGCAGTTAAAAGCCACGTGTGTGTTTGTTTGTTTAACTAGTGTTTTTCGGGTTGTTCAGTATTAAATGCGCCGATGTTTCACTGATGACCCATAACTGTATTGAACTCGCACACATTTAAGCGGTGTACATAACCATAGCGACGGTCGTGACCCGGAAACCCTAAACAACCTCTTCAGGATAACTTTTCAGTGCGCACGCGTAGTTCGCCAGCTCGCAAGTTGTAAATGAAGCCTAGCATAAGATACGCTAGTTAGCAAACCTAGCGCGTTTATATTGTAGCCTGTGCGCATGTAGCATCTATGCTAGTAGCATCAAAGGCTAGCGGTTAGCACGTAGCATCTTTCAGTTGTGAATGCACTGTTCGAAAGTTGTTAAAGTGACCTAACATCCTTATCTCTAACTTTAACTCACACCAGCGGGTCCTTTCCCCTTTTTCTCTTCTGACCCACTCCTAAAACTTGAATTCAATTTCTTAAATTATTACAGTTTAGTTGTTCATCGTACAGATACTGGTGGATTATCTTAACTGTAAATACTGTATGATTTTGATGATAAATATCTTTCAAAATTGATCATCAACCATCAATACTTATTAACCAACAATAAAAGTCATTAAGCAATAAATTAGAGTTCGTACCACATAGAAATGGTATGAAGCCCCTGGCGCGTAACCCTTATTGGGGATTGGCCCTCGAGTGAAATTGCCTGGTGCTTAGTCACAACTGAAATGCTCTCATGTGCAGAAGGCCCAAAGGGATCACAGTGGATGCAGCTGCCATGAGAGCTAAGATCTCTGAAAGTGATGAACAGTCACTTACTGGTCTAGCTTGATTTCCTTGAGTGATATTCCTTGAGTCCAATATATAACATAAACAGTTTATTTTTTAAACAAAGTGCATATTCTTTGACAAAATATTAATCTAAAATCTTAAAGATGCAGAACAATCTTCTTATTTACAGTAATGGATTATCACCTTAAAAATGGTGCTTACGAGCCTCAGCTACAGCAAATGCTGTCAAAGGTATCTTCTGTCTGAAGCAGTGGTGATGGGGGCTTAAGCAATGCTCCTATTTATAGAAATATATGGTAATCATCTTCATTTATTATTTATTATCAGTTTATCAACTGGCTATGTTAATTAATTTTCTAGAGTTGTAAATGTATTGATATAGTAACACTAACATGCTGAGCTTACCATTTTCCCAGTCAGAAGGATGGACTGGAGGATCTCCCTGAGGTGGTGGTGGTGGTGGCAGGAACGTAAGCAATGATCCTGAAGGCAGAAATATATGATTAGCATTTTAATTTAATAATTTTAATTTAATTTACAGTTTAACTATGATAATTTACAAAAAACTAGATTGGTCAAACACTTCCATCACACTGGAGGGAGCTAAAGTCATAGTGCTTCAAAAACAATGAACTGAAGGTGAGATTGATCCCCATCAGCAGCGCCGGTCAGATTTTAGGTAAACATTAACATTATTTAAATACTTTAAAAAAGTAATACTGAGCTCATTCTAGCATAGAATCCAGTGAGACATACTTTTTTCCAGTTATATCCCACCTTCTGCATTATGACATTTATTTATCTCTAATCTCCTCTCTGATTGGTTAGATCCTCACATATGATCCTACATTATAACATGAAGGCGGGACTTAAACTAAAAGTGTGTTTAGTGCAGTGAAGCTTCAAATCCAGTATAGTAACGGTGTAGCTACTTGTTTTAAAGCTTGTGGTTTTGGGCTGAACTTTTTTAGGCTACAATCTGGTCTAAATAACAACATGTCTATGAGGAGTATGAGATAACAATGAGATATCTAGCTTTTAACATTTACATGACTGACGTTGTAATAATTGATTTTACACTCCCAGTCCTTTTAAATAAAATCCTCTTCACATTTCATGGTTATCCCAAAGCTCCTGTTAACTGGGATTTTACATCTCATTCGTAAGGCTTCATCAGTTCTATCTTCCTGCCTTGAGATGTTGTGTAGAGTAACGTTGTAGAGTTAAATTAGTTGGACAGCTCATGATTGGACAGCATCACATAGCAGCATTGTGTTGTTTGCTAAGTGGGATTGAAGCTGGATGAGTAAATGAGAGATGCCAAGACCATGATCAGTGTGTAAGGATGCTTCATTCCTGCATCATCTGTAGAGAGACAGAGATGAGTTTTATTTAAATAAACTTGTACACACATCAGAGACAAACAAAGAGAGAGAGTGGGAGAGTGAGAGAGAGACAGACAGATGCATTTAGTGCAGTTCCAGAGATTTGTAGTTTCAATGCTAAAGCGCCTTAAAACTATTCTGGTAAAAAGGTTGATATTTACTCACCTGTGGGACCTGATGAAATATGTCTATCTGTTCCTTTAAGTAAGAAAAAAATATATTGTCATAGACTATAATTTTGGCACTACCATAAGTCATAACTCCTCTGGAGTGATGTACAGCTACATTAATTAAATTATATAACTTTCTAAACTTATTACTGTTGAACCTTAGATTGTGAGCATAATTTGTGCCAGAAGTGTCCTTGTATATCAAAACACTCGTATATCACAGAAAATTTCCCCAATGATATCCAGTGAAACCTTGCACTGCGAGTAACGCGGTTTACGAGTGTTCCACAAGACGAGAAAAGATTTGTAATAAATTTTGACTTGAAAAACGAGCTGGTATAATTAACATTCATGCACGCACGTACTGTTTACTATAACACTGTGACCATGCGTGTGTGTGTGTGTGTGTGTGTGTGTGTGTGTGTGTGTGTGTGTAAAACATATTTTATTTTGTGTCTGTAAGCACATGTGTAAATCAATTTCCTTCCTCAGCCTGTGTGTGTGTGTGTGAAGCAGAGACACACACACTAAAGGCGCGAGAAAGAGTAATTTACGGAAACGGAAACACTTATCTGTCAGGATTTAATTTGACTTTTTTGAAAGGTAAAGTGCAGGTTAATTTGTTTTCTTTTTACTTTATATTTTGTGTTAATGATTCTTATGTTGTTGTTTTTTTTTGTGGGGGGGGGCGCTGTGGAATGAATAAATTGAGTTTCCATTATTTATTATGGGAAAATGAAATGTGGTTTACGAGTGTTTTGGAATAGGAGCCCACTTCCGGGAACGAATTATGCTCGTATTCCAAGGTTCCACTGTATAATGGTAAATCTGATGATTTGTTCCACAAACCAGAAATCTTCATATAAAAATAATTATACAAAATCTTAAGTAAAAATGAAACAAATTAACCTACACTTTGCCTTTGAAAAGAATCATAGCGAGGAGGAGAGGAGGACCTGGTATAAGATGAGAGAGGAGAGAGGAAGTGTGACGTTGCATCGTCGTTAAACAGATTCATCTTCCGCACTGCTACAGCCTTTTAAACTTTTTTTTTTTCACGAGGGCCATTGTTGCAGTACAGTTACTAAAGAACAGTCACTACACTTTTTTGAATTAATTTTTTTTACGTGCACACACACGCGTGGTCACAATGTTATAGTAAACAGTAACAGCACGAATGTTGACTAAACGAGTGACACATGCGCACTGAGACGGAGCACAAACAACGATTACCCACAATCTCAAAGAGCGAGAAAGAAGAACCATTGGCTCAGGTGTAATCATTTGACACTCAGCAGACAAAACGCATGTGCATTACTTGTATATCAAGACTTTGGTCATTCAACCAATTAAAATTTATAAAAAGATTTCGCTTGTCTTGCCAAACGCTCGCAATCCAAGGCTTCACTGAAGTTCGAAAAATTTATAGCGTTGAAATAGAATTTTAAAGTGGATAAAATGTACAAATGTCCAAGACAATAATTCCATTGTTATGATCCCCCTCTCCAGGAATGACTACTCTCTCTCTCTCTCTCTCTCTCTCTCTCTCGCTCTGGTGCACACTTTCTCTTTTGCAAGAAATCTTATAAAGAAATGGAGGACTGGTCAAACCGGTTTGAAGAAGTTAATTTTGCGCTCCCTGTTCCATTCTCAGCTTGTGAGTAGACATGCAGGCACAGGAATTGATAAGAAAACCAAGCCAAATCTTACCGTTGACAGTGAGTTTAATACGGCTGATCAGGACTGCTTTTGGTTTAACACGGGGAGATCTCTTGGTGTGTCTCACTGTCTGGTAGCTGGTGTAGACTCCTGTATCAGTAAATGTCAGATTGTGTAACACCAGCTCCTCCACAGGAACGCCCACACGACCCTCATATCCTCCAGCCTCGTATTTGGCTCCATTCTGTCTCTCAAACACAATCTCAGACTCAGTGTTCCATCTAATATACAGTGTGTCAGTGTCTACACTCGTCAGTTGACACGGCAGGACAGCTGTAGAACCCACTGGACCAGATACACTGATCTCAGGTTCTGCAGAGAGGCGGTCTGAGACTGGAAATTATAATATAGATTAATCTGGACAGTGCAGTTATTTTAACAACATTATGTTTCATCTGTTTTATGAAAGATTAAAATGTGACTTACACACACAGACGCTGATCCACACGATGCAGATGTAGGAAAAGTTGGTCATGGTGCGTCAGTGTGTGTAGATTCACTACAACAAACAAATATATTCATACAACCGAGTTCTTCTTGAAATCTGTCTATAATTTCTCATTCAAGATTCAAGATTCAAGATTCAAGATTCTTTATTTGTCACATGCATAGTTATACAAGTACAACACGCAGTGAAATGTATCCTGAACCGCTCCTACTTTGTGCAAATAGCAAGAAACAAAAGAAATAATCTATAAATAGAAATAGAGAAAAGAAAAAAAAAAAAAAAAAAAAAAAAGGTGCAAATGTAAACATAATAATAAAGTGTGTATCTGAGCAGGATAAAGGTGTTAGTGCAAGTGATGCTTACAGTCCAGACTAAAGTGCAGTGTGCAGTGTGGAATGTCAGCACAGCAGTGTGTGGGTGAACTGTTACCAGTCCTATGAATGGGAGAGTGGCCCATCATGGTTGAGGAGTCTAATCGCCTGTGGATAAAAACTCCTCCTGAGTCTCTCCGTTTTGGCCATAATGACCCGGAACCTTCTGCCTGAATGCAGAAGTTTGAACAGTCCGTTATTGGGGTGCGACAAGTCCTTAATGATACGAGCTGCCCTGGTTTTACATCTCCTGGTGTAGATGTCCTGCATGGAGGGGAGAGTTAACCTGCAGCAGCGTTCAGCTGCCCGGATCACTCTCTGGAGGGCTTTCCTGTCCTGTACACAGCTATTCCCAAACCAGGATGAAATGTTCTGTGTTAGGATGCTCTCAACAGCACCCGAGTAGAAAGCCTTAAGGACAGCAGGGGAAACCCCAAACTTCCTCAACTGCCTCAGGTGGTACAGACGCTGCTTTGCCCTTTTCGTCTGAGCACAGATATGCTCAGTCCATGTCAGATCCTCGGAGATGTGGACGCCCAAGTACTTAAAGCTGCTCACCCTCTCCACTGGAGCTCCATTGATGATGAGGGGTTTGTGGTCCAGTTGTCCCCTTCTGAAGTCCACCACCAGCTCCTTCGTCTTACTGACGTTCAGTCGGAGGCAGTTTTCTTCACACCATAGTGCCAGGTTCTCCACTTCATCTATGTAGGCCGACTCATCGTTGTTGGAGATGAAGCCCAGCACCACCGTATCGTCAGCAAACTTAACGATGGTGTTGGAGTCGAACATGGCCACACAGTCTGAAGTGTAGAGAGAGTATAGCAGTGGAGAGAGAACACATCCCTGTGGAGCACCTGTGTTGATGGTGATGCTGCTGGAGAAGCACTTGCCCACTCTCACCGCTTGAGATCTGTCCGAGAGGAAGTCCAACACCCAGGCACACAAGCGTTTGTTAAGTCCTAGATCTCTCAGCTTTGTGAACAGTCTGTTAGGCACTATTGTGTTGAAGGCAGAGCTGTAATCTATAAAAAGCAATCTCACATAGTTACCTTGCATCTTGTCCACGTGGCTGAGAGTGGTGTGCAGAACATGGGAGATGGCATCCTCTGTGGATCTGTTGGGGCGGTAGGCGAACTGAAGTGGATCTATGGAGCTGTTAATAGATCTGTGGATCTATTAATTCATTTAATTTGAATTGTTAACTAATTATGTATAATACAGTATTTTAACAAATATTATAACCAACACGAAAGATTACATTCAAAGCCGTTTCAGCTGCTTCACACACAGAATGTTAAAATAAACAGCACTGAGGAGACTCGATTAACAGGAGACACATTAATCATTCAGACATTACAGTAGTGTTTCTGACACAAACTATACACACCCCTGTTACACTCTCCTGATACGACAACAAGAGAGAGGCAGCAGCTGGAGTTAGTTATTAGTTATTGCTGAAGACCAGGTTTAATACAGAACACACAGAAAACAGCATTAGATGTCTGATATCAGGAGTCAGTAATGTTAGAGTGTTACACACACACACACACACACACATGTTTATAACCTTCTTAAACCACAATATCATAACCATGGTGTACAATATCTTCCTCCACTTCATCATCTATAATCATTGTTCTCATTGTACAGAACTCCTTCTCTGTGAGCTGCTGAGTGACACTTCTGGTTAGATGATAACTGGAGTCTGATGCCTCGTACCGAACACCTGCAGTGACAATAAAGTTCAATCTAATCTAATCTAATTCATCTAATCTAATCTAATTCATCTAATCTACTCTAATGCCATAATCCAGAGTGTTTCTGTAGATGATTAACAGTTTGCTCGACTTTGATGTTCCTTTACAGCATTTCTGTAGTTAAACACAATATTGTGGAAGCAGCTAGAATGTGTTTACTGTTTCTATTGATGATGAATGTTGAATATAAACATTAAATTTACACAAATCCTTCAACAAAACATCCAGCAGATCCGAGTTTCCTCTTCTTCACCACTTCACACACACTTACAGCAGCAGCAGCTCTTCGGCTAGAGGAGGAGGAGGAGGAGTGTGTGTGTCTCAGCAAGTATAACCCAGCCGGGCGGGAACGTGCAGAATGTTACCAGACGAGATGTAAAACTTCACACACACTTACAGTACAGCAGCAGCAGCTCTCCGGGGGGAGGAGGTGGAGACGGAGATGGAATTCACTCACTGTGGAACTCACTTCAATTTTATTTGTATAGCGCTTTTAACAATTGACATTGTCTCAAAACAGCTTTACACAATCAAAAGAATTATTTAGATTTGTATGGAATGTGAATGTGTATGAATCAAAATGTTCAGATAGTCCCTGGTGAGCAAGCCAAATCGTTCCGCATATATGGACTGCACGTACTGTACAGTACAATCAGTTGTGCCAAGTAACCTCAGGTTGCCAGATCCTCGGTTTTGGCTCTAAATTTAACATCTTTGAAACCAGGTTTATTTTCCTAAATAATAAAACCCCACATTTAAAAACTGCATTTTGTGTTTACTTGTGTTATCTTTGGCTAATAGTTAAATGTGTTTGATGATCAGAAACATTTTCTGTGACAAACATGCAAAAGAATACGAAATCAGGAGGGGGGCAAATAGTTTTTCACACCACTGTAGATAAACATGCCGATTTTTCTGAAACAATGAGGTGGCTCTTAAAAGAGCCTTTGTGAGGTTTAGACGGAGTTTAATGTTTAAGCGCGCTCTTCGCGAATACGGCGGGCCAGCTGGATGTCCTTGGGCATGGGCGCGGTCTGCTTAGTTCTTGCCATCGCTTACAAGCTGTCTGTGCTTCATCAAAGAAAAACAGAATTAGTGATATGAGAGAACGCGGCCTATTTACAGCCTAACGCTCGGCTGCGCTGATTGGGCGTCTTGAAAGCGCCGCCTGTCTTCTTCGCCTTCTTTGCTTTGGATGCGGTTTTCTTGGCTTCGGTCTGCTTCTTGTTCAGCTTGAAAGAGCCAGACGCGCCGGTGCCTTTGGTCTGAACCAAGACCGCTTTTTCCACCAGATTCTTGACGGCAAGCTTGACGCGGGAATTGTTCTTCTCCACATCGTATCCACCGGCAGCCAGAGCTTTCTTCAGGGCAGCGAGAGAGATGCCATTCCTCTCCTTGGACGCGGAAACCGCTTTGACGATCAGCTCGCCGACGCTAGGCCCGGCTTTCTTTGGCCGCGAAGCTGCTTTCTTCTTGGGCGCTTGGGAGCCACTTCTGCCATCTCTCAGGGAGCTAAGTAGAATAAACGAGTATAACGCTGATCACGCTGTAGAACACTGGAACCTCCCCTCTGATCTTAAAGCACACATGAGAACGGTGTAGACTCAACCCGGCAGCCGCTGAATGCCTGCGCTTCCGCCACATGATAGCGAATGTGTTTCCTCCGGACATTTCTCTGCGAATATCCGAGTCCTGACAGCAGGTCTCAAGCGTTCAAGCACACGTTTAGTGAGAAAGGTCTTTCCTCTTTCTTCCGAGGCCCGACACGGCCAGCTAGACAGCCGCAGTCTCGCGCAGTAGCCATAAAAGTGCGCGGCGCGCCTGCAGCTCGAGCCGGCGGACTGCGCATTTCGTGCGTGTCGTGTGTAAAAACCGGACAAAAACAGGTCGCACCGGTGTAAGAACTCTGGTCCGAACTGAAGGCGAGTCCTGTCAGTGAGCTCGGTGTGTGAGCACTGGCCGAGCGCTGTGTGTAGGATTTGAAACGGAGCTTGTTTTGGTCTTTGTAAAGCACAGCTTAGGGAGACAGGTTGAGAGAGTGAGTGTGTTCGTGTGTGTGTGTGTGTGTGTCAGGTGTGTGGGGGGAGGTTTTGTTTTTGTTTGTTAGCCAGCACCCATTTAAGAAATGTCCCTCACTATTCTGTCCTATGATCACATGGTGGACCTTCAGTTAGTAAAGTGATTCACTGTTGCAGGTGACTGTGTGCTGTTTATCACATGTTTCGAATTTCTTGTCGACATGTTGAGCTTAACATCAAACTACAATCACAATATAATGAAAATGGTAAAATATATGTGTGAACACGTAATGTACTTACAGTGTTATTCTTTCCAGTGAAGGTGATGCTGGTGATGTCAATGATTATATTGTAGCGTTTTTCGACGCTAGCCCCTCGGGTCCTTTAAAGCTAAGCAGCCAAACTAGCGAAACGTGATTGGTCCGCAGCAAGAAGGTTTGCCCGTATAAGTACGGCCGGAAATGTTTTAACGCTGCGACGACAGCTAACGGCTCGCGCCGCGTGACGCAATAATTCCGCTCGGGCCCAGACAACGCGCGGCTGAAATATGCGACAACCCGCTCTTGGTTACCGGAACCCTGAGACAGTACGGCCCCCAGCCCTACATCGCTCGCGTCTGTGTCAAGGATGAACACGCGCGATGCATCCGGATAACTGAGGACGGGACACGTGACCAAGGCTTCACGCAACTGGGCGAACGCGCGCACATGTACAACCTCCCAGCGGAATGGCTGGTTCTTCTTCAACCCGTGCAACGGACTTGCGACGGTGGCGAAGTCTTTCACAAACCGACGGTAGTACGAGGCTAACCCGAGGAAAGTGCGAAGCTGCGACACATTTACCGGTTCTGGCCAATTCTGCACTGCGGCGATTTTAGGTGGGTCGGTAGCAATCCCGTTAGCACTAATTATGTGGCCCAGAAACGTGGTCTCTCGCCGCAGCAGCTGGCACTTCCTGGGATTAAGCCGCAGGTTCGCCCGCCGACTAGCCACAAATACCTCCCGGAGATTAGCTAGCGCGACCTCAAACTCCTTGCCGTGCACCAGTAAGTCATCTAGGTAGACGACGCAACGGTTCCGAGGGATATTCACCAGCACTTTCTCCATCAGCCGTTCAAACGTAGCCGGGGCGTTGCACGGGCCGAAAGGCATACGCCGAAATACGCTAGCCCTTGCCCGATCGAGAACGCGGTTTTAGGGCGGTCTTCCGGAGCGAGCTCTACTTGCCAGTATCCGCTACGCAGATCCAACGAGCTAAACCAAGCCGAGCCTGCGACATGTTCCAGCGCATCGTCTATCCGCGGCAACGGGTATGAGTCCTTTTGCGTCACCTCGTTTAATTGCCGGTAATCGACACAAAACCGCCAAGAATCGTCCCTCTTACGCTCAAGCACAACCGGTGAAGACCACAGTCCGGACTATCTGCGTAAGCTACAATCCACCACACGCTTTAAGATCACAAAGCTCCGGACTTCTGGTAGTTCCCAGAATTTCTAAATCTACAAAAGGGGGTAGGGCATTTTCATATTTAGCTCCAACGCTTTGGAATAGCCTTCCAGACAGTGTTCGGGGAGCAGACACAGTTTCTCAGTTCAAAAGTAGACTCAAGACGCATCTTTTTAATCTGGCATACACATAACTCATCCCATAATCTCATACTCCAGTACACCTACTGTATACCGAATGGCAACTACGCTAATTCTCCCCATCTGTTCTGTATTTCTCTACCCATCCCGAGGCATCGGGAGATTTTGCCAGCTTCAGTAGACAAAGGCCGACCCTGCGAGGTTCCTGAGGCATCCAGAGAAGGACCAGCTCCAGCTGGATTCAGCTTTATGATGGTTGGAGCTACACATGCTGCTCCTGTGCTTCCAGTGATCCAGACCTCATCTGCCCTCTGCACCTACCGACTCGTCCCTATGCTGAACTGGTCTTCATGTCAATTTAAATAATTTCTGTCATATTGAATTTTCACCTGCACAACACACAAGATGTTATATAATTTCTATCTGTTATCGCCCAAATGAGGATGGGTTCCCTGTTGAGTCTGGTTCCTCTCAAGGTTTCTTCCTAATTCCATCTCAGGGAGTTTTTCCTTGCCACCGTCGCCGTCACCCTTGGCTTGCTCATCAGAGAAATTTCATTCATTCGTCTCATTATTATTATCTGCACATTTTTCTCACACATCCACACTTCCAATTATTTTCTTTTCTATTTATTTATTTATTTATTTATTTATTTATTATTATTATTCATTTATTTATTTATTTATTTATTTTTTTTTTTGTAAAATTTCTTTAATTTTTGTGAAGCTGCTTTGAGACAATGACCATTGTTAAAAGCGCTATATAAATAAAATTGAATTGAATTGAATTGAATATCTAATTACAAAAGTCGTCTTCTCTGTCTTTCGGCTGTTAAAAGAATACCTAGCCAGCTTTCGTCAAACTCGATTTTGACAGTTTTATTACCCCCTTAAGTGCTTTTTTGACCTTTAGATGACCTTTAGGAGATTTTATGGCCGGGAGGTTTCGTGATAAAAAGGGAGGGGGTTTATGCGTTAGACATTCATTTATTTATATACGTATTTATTTATATACGTATTTATTTCATTTATTAATTCATTTATATACGTATTTATTTCATTTATTTATATACGTATTTATTTCATTTATTGTAAGAATTAGCACAGTGGGTTTTTATTTGAAAAATATGCTTGGTGAGGGGATTCATTTCAAGGTGTTTGTGCGTAACTATTAAGGCAGGGAGAATGTATTTATTACCAAGGGGGCAAACAGTGAAACATTTATTCACTTTGGTAAAAACTTGGAGCATTTTTAATGATTGAGGACTAGCGAAGTTACTTTTAAAGAGAAGAAGCATAAACGTTACCAGAGGGCGAGAGCCCCAGAGTCGTTGAAGAAGTAGAATGGTCTCGATGATACGACTAAAAAACGTTGTTGCGGGAAAAAATAAATTACAAGAGACATAAGCGAGGTCCGAGCGCGCGTATGAGTTTGTCCGATGTCAAGAGCGTGTAGCGCTTGAGTAGCAAAGTCTTGTCTGGAGCGGGAGGCACGCTGAGTTTGAGTTTGTGAAAGGGGAATCGAATGGGGTTCCTCCCGGGCCTTGTGATTGGCCGGATCTGCGCGTGACGAAACCCCGCCTCCGCCTTTTCAGCTTAGTCATAAAATGTGTTTTTTTTTTGAGTGCTCATCTAAATCTGTTGTTTTATCCACATTATTTTTTTTTAGGTAGGACTGTGTTTATTTTGTCTTTTTAAAAAGTTCCCTAAGACTAAAGCTGGGGTGACCGTGTGTGTAGTGATTAGTAATAATGTAATGGAAGAAAACAAAAAAAGCTGCTCCGTGACTCATCAGTTCACTGTGTGCCATGATCATTTAGTTAGGAATTACATGCTGAACTGATCCAACAGATCGGTTAAAAGTCTAGCCGGTTTTACATATGCTTATATATACGAGGACCATGTGTTAAAAACCTGGTCCTTTACTTTTCTTGAAAAGAAAAAAAAATCTGTTTTTCTGGTTGTCATAGCAGGCCTTGTAATGGCACAGGGGTGTTAGTTAACATCTATTATCAGATTAGGATGTAATAAACGTTTGACCAGATATTTTTCAACGGGGAGATGGGGCTAATGTTTAATAGCTTTGTTTTAGAAAATGTTTACGCCAGGTGAGTGTGTGTGTGTGTGTGTGTGCATATGTGTTTACGTCCATGCATGTGGAGCAGATACTATATTTACATATATTTTAACTCAAAATCTGTCTTTTTTGGTTATTTCTTTCATATTTTTGATATTTTATACTTTGGAAATCATTATTTTATTGCTAATTTATTTATTGTTTTGCACTAGTGTTAAAATATTCGGTTATGCTTGTGACTGCTAAAAAAAAATGGGACACGGCCCCTTTTAGAGTTACCGCTTCTTCCGGTTTCGGCTGGTCTCCTTCAGTGCGCGCGCGGTAAGCGTAGCTGGAGAGAGGTGAGTTCTGACGGAGCTCTAGCTTAAAAATAAATAAAATGTTTAGTTAAAGTTGGTTTATTGCGAGTAAGATGTATGTTTGGTGATAAAAAAAAATGCAGTTTATTTGTAAGGAAGCACAAATAGAGGTTGTTTAACGCATGTTTTCTTTGGAAGTGACACTATGTATGCATGTTTGAACTCCATGGCTAAAATTATCTGTTTTGACTCGCAAACACAGAGTTATAAGCAAACATGAAGTTTTTTATTCATTTGGTTTTTAATTCATTCATAATAATAAAAGTGGCTTGTGGAATATTTGTTGTCCGGCCTCGTTAAATCCACAACACAGCGCAGAGTTTGGGACAAACCGGTCACACATGGGGGTTGTATTATTATCATCTCTGTCAGGAGAGTTGGCCGGCCAATTGAGCAGGTACCATGTCAGCTGCTGGTGTTGGTCCACTGACCATGGTATTATTGTGCTCAATTGGCCGGCCAACTCTCCTGACCTGAACCCCATAGAGAATCTGTGGGATATTGTGAAGTGAAAGTTGACACAAGAATCTGCAAAAGGATTCCCGACCAAGTATTGAGTGCTTAACTGAACATAATTATTTGAAGGTTGACTTTTTTTTTGTATTAAAAACACTTTTCTTTTATTGGTCGGATGAAATATGCAAATTTTTTTTAGATTTTGGGTTTTCATGAGCTGTATGCCACAATCATCAATATTAAAACAATAAAAGGCTTGAACTACCACTTCCAAAGAAAACATGCGTTAAACAACCTCTATTTGTGCTTCCTTACAAATAAACTGCATTTTTTTTTATCACCAAACATACATCTTACTCGCAATAAACCAACTTTAACTAAACATTTTATTTATTTTTAAGCTAGAGCTCCGTCAGAACTCACCTCTCTCCAGCTACGCTTACCGCGCGCGCACTGAAGGAGACCAGCCGAAACCGGAAGAAGCGGTAACTCTAAAAGGGGCCGTGTCCCATTTTTTTTTTAGCAGTCACAAGCATAACCGAATATTTTAACACTAGTGCAAAACAATAAATAAATTAGCAATAAAATAATGATTTCCAAAGTATAAAATATCAAAAATATGAAAGAAATAACCAAAAAAGACAGATTTTGAGTTAAAATATATGTAAATATAGTATCTGCTACACATGCATGGACGTAAACACATATGCACACACACACACACACTCACCTGGCGTAAACATTTTCTAAACAAAGCTATTAAACATTAGCCCCATCTCCCCGTGGAAAAATATCTGGTCAAACGTTTATTACATCCTAATCTGATAATAGATGTTAACTAACACCCCTGTGCCATTACAAGGCCTGCTATGACAACCAGAAAAACAGATTTTTTTTTCTTTTCAAGAAAAGTAAAGGACCAGGTTTTTAACACATGGTCCTCGTATATATAAGCATATGTAAAACCGGCTAGACTTTTAACCGATCTGTTGGATCAGTTCAGCATGTAATTCCTAACTAAATGATCATGGCACACAGTGAACTGATGAGTCACGGAGCAGCTTTTTTTTGTTTTCTTCCATTACATTATTACTAATCATTACACACACGGTCACCCCAGCTTTAGTCTTAGGGAACTTTTTAAAAAGACAAAATAAGCACAGTCCTACCTAAAAAAAATAATGTGGATAAAACAACAGATTTAGATGAGCACTCAAAAAAAAAAAAATAAACACATTTTATGACTAAGCTGAAAAGGCGGAGGCGGGGTTTCGTCACGCGCAGATCCGGCCAATCACAAGGCCCGGGAGGAACCCCATTCGATTCCCCTTTCACAAACTCAAACTCAGCGCGCCTCCCGCTCCAGACAAGACTTTGCTACTCAAGCGCTACACGCTCTTGACATCGGACAAACTCATACGCGCGCTCGGACCTCGCTTATGTCTCTTGTAATTTATTTTTTCCCGCAACAACGTTTTTTAGTCGTATCATCGAGACCATTCTACTTCTTCTTCAACGACTCGGGGCTCTCGCCCTCTGGTAACGTTTATGCTTCTTCTCTTTAAAAGTAACTTCGCTAGTCCTCAATCATTAAAAATGCTCCAAGTTTTTACCAAAGTGAATAAATGTTTCACTGTTTGCCCCCTTGGTAATAAATACATTCTCCCTGCCTTAATAGTTACGCACAAACACCTTGAAATGAATCCCCTCACCAAGCATATTTTTCAAATAAAAACACACTGTGCTAATTCTTACAATAAATGAAATAAATACGTATATAAATAAATGAAATAAATACGTATATAAATAAATACGTATATAAATAAATGAATGTCTAACGCATAAACCCCCTCCCTTTTTATCACGAAACCTCCCGGCCATAAAATCTCCTAAAGGTCAAAAAAGCACTTAAGGGGGTAATAAAACTGTCAAAATCGAGTTTGACGAAAGCTGGCTAGGTATTCTTTTTGCTGTTCCCTTTCAGGGTGGCGAGAGCGAATTATCTGCCTCCGTCTCTTCTCTCACACCAACTAACTTCATGTCCTCTCTCACTGCATCCATAAATCTCCTCTTTGGTCTTCCCCTAGACCTCCTGCCTGGCAGTTCCAACCTCAACATCCTTCTACCGATATATTCACCATCTCTCCTCTGAACATGTCCAAACCACCTCAATCTGGCCTCTCTGACTTTATCTCCAAAACATCTCACATGGGTCGTCCCTCAGATGGACTCATTCTTGATCCTATCCATCCTTGTCACTCCCAAAGAGGTAATGATAATAAAGTTCTGCTGTAACTATGCAGTGTAACAGCAGCTTAACTCGGAGTAAAGTGCAGATGTTTGGATCATTTGATACACCACGCTGTGAGAAGAACAAACTGGTTCCTCCAGAACAAAATCCTGTTCAAGTTCAGTTCTGGAAGAAAGTCCAGTCTCACTAATGCTGAGTTCACTCAATGGATAGAGTTCAATGGATAGATACACTGAATTTTCGGAAGCGAATTTGTGAAGTGAAATAAAAATACCCGAAAGTTACCTGACGGATATTATTGCTGGAATTATTAAACAAACTGAATATTTTGAACATGAACTTTGTGAGGTGAATATTGATTACTGAATATTAACAATGAATATGTTTGTGAAATGTTTCCGTTTGAAATATTCACTACGTAATTATACAACCATGTTAAAATGCAGCGCATAAAAATATAAACCATGAAAATATAATGCATTAAAAGGCAAACACGGTTAATTACAATGCTGGGTTTTTTTCCTTCGATTTGTGGAATTCAACAAGCTTTTTATTTCAAATACTTTAGGCAGGATTTTTGTTCCATACATCACACTATGATGATCTTCAATGTAAATGTCTATTTACCTACAATCATTAGAATAACTCTATTCAGACAGAATATGGAGCTCAAAGTGCTTCACTACAGTTAAACAGTGACAGACAAGAAATATAGTCAGAATAACAATACAGTTATTAATTACTATTTAAAACTGTAACTTAATAAATAATGTTTCAGGTGTTTTTAACAATGTTCATATTATGTGAATGTGAAATAAATATTTTAAAATGTTATAAAACCTATTACGTATATCTAAATAAATAAATATATAAAAATATCAATAATCTATGTATAATGTATTTATTAAGACGGCCAAAGTATCACTTCAGGTGTTTTATAGACAGGAATAATTAACATCTCCACTTATTCATGGACTAAAGGGAGATGAAACAGTTAACAGAGGTGTATTCATGCCCTCCCTCATTTTTAGCTCCTCCTCTCTCACACACACACACAGAGCCAGGAAGTTCTTCTCAAAGAAAACGAAACTCAGACTGTGTCTCTCTCTCAGTGTGTTAGTGCAGGAAAATGGCCGAGGCCAGTATTTCAGTAGATCAGGATCAGTTCATCTGTCCAGTGTGTCTGGATCTCCTGAAGGATCCGGTGACTCTCCGCTGTGGTCACAGTTTCTGTAAGGTGTGTATTAATGGCTGCTGGGATCAGGAGGATCAGAAGGGTGTCTACAGCTGTCCTCAGTGCAGAGACACTTTCACTCCAAGGCCTGTTCTACACAGAAACAACATGCTGGCTGAAGTGGTGGAGAAACTGAAGAAGAAGCCTGAAGTCCAAGCTGCTTCTCCTACTCACTGTTACGCTGAACCGGGAGATGTGGAGTGTGATTTCTGCACCGGGAGAAAACACAAAGCCATCAAGTCCTGTCTGATGTGTCTGGCTTCTCTTTGTGAAACTCATCTGAAACCTCATCTAGAACTTCCTGCGTTGAAAAAACACACATTAATTGAAGCTTCAGCAAAACTCCAAGAGAAGATCTGCTCTGAACATAACGAACTCATGAAGATCTACTGTCGTACTGATCAAACCTGTATCTGTTATATGTGTACGATGGATAATCACAGAGGACACGACACCGTCACAGCCGCAGCAGAAAGAGCTGAGAAACAGGTGAGAATGAGAAAGATTTCCAGGATCAGGCTCTTAATTATAGTTTCTATTCAGTAATCAGAGGTGTCAAGTAACGAAGTACAAATACTTCGTTACCTTACTTAATTAGAAATTTTGGGTATCTATACTTTACTGGAGTAATTATTTTTCAGCCGACTTTTTACTTCTACTCCTTACATTTTTAAGCAATTATCTGTACTTTCTACTCCTTACTTTTTAAAAATAGCCTCGTTACTCTATTTTTATGATCAGAACGCGCAACCCCCACCCCCACCCCGCCCATTCGCATGATAATAACGCGCACAGCACTCCCCCCCCCCCCCCCCCCCCGGCATGATCAGATAGCGAGACCTTAATGCTTTTGTCGCCCCTCACGGTACTTTTACTTTTATACTTTAAGTAGTTTTGAAACCACTACTTTTAAACTTTTACTTAAGTAAAAAGCTTGGGTTGATACTTCAACTTCTAAAGAAGTATTTTTGAACCCTAGTATCTATACTTCTACTCAAGTAATGAATGTGAATACTTCTGACACCACTGTCAGTAACATGTGCACAGTGTTGTGGTAGTTACTCATAAAAGTGATATAACTATTACTAGGTACTATATAAAATCAGAGGTGGAAAGTAACGGATTACATTTACTCGCGTTATTTACTGTAATTGAGTAGCTTTTTTGTGTATTTCTACTTTTTAAAGTAGTTTTTAGAATCTGTAAGTTTACTTTTACTTAAGTACGTTTTGTTTGAATTATTGTAATTCGCTACATTTTAAATCATATTCGCTACTGAGTAAAAAATAAATGAATGAAAATGATAAAATAATAAAAATATTATGCTTTGTATGAATGCTCCGTTGCGCCGCGTGTGTGTATCATGTCCTGGTCGCGCGCCGCTCCAGACTCCACTCCCGGTTTTCTGACATCGGCATCTTCCTGACCTTCCACACGGTCGCTTCCGCCCTGAGTGACGTCATCGACTAGCGCCACCATATATAAACCGGAGAGAGACGCGGGAAAGATGAAAGAGGTTGTGATTGTGATGTTTTGATATTTGGTTGTGTATTCTGGTTTGACTTTTTGCCTCCAATTGACTTTGATTATTGCTTTGTCCCTTTGGTTTGGTTGGTCTTTGTATATATTTGTAGATAATTTCACTGTTTTTGGTTTAGGGAGTCCGGGAAGGTACCTGTATTTTTGTTTGTGTATTTTTATTTTTTTGCAGGTAATCTAGCTACTAAATATAAATACCATTTTGTTTATTATTTTGGCCTGGGTCCATCCTGAATCTGATCCTCCTCCTGGTGTGTGTGTGTGTGTGTGTATATATATATAAACCTCATTATTTCATCAGTTAATCACTGGATCTAGTTCTTTCTGCCATATACCACCATTTCCATACAGTTTAAAATAGAACCCTGAACCATTCTTTTGCTGTATGACCCTAGACTGGGACGTAACACCATATTTAAGTGACCACTTTGATTTTCAAGCACAACAAAGACAACAGCTTTATTATGCAAAGGTGTTCCTTCAGTTAAAAACCACTAGTTTGAGATTTATATCTGCTCATCTTTTTTGAACTACGCTAGAATGCCTCATACCCCCCCATAAAATAATAAAAATAAAAAAGTAACTCGGTAACTTTTACTCTGAGTACATTTTTTAATGAGCTACTTTTTACTTTTACTTGAGTAGATTTGTATAATGGTAACTTTACTTGTACTTAAGTAAAATTTCACTGAAGTAACAGTACTTGTACTTGAGTACAAAATTTTATTACTCTTTCCTCCTCTGTATAAAATATGAAATATTAGAATGTGTGATTTTTTGGCGGCGGCGCGGTGGTGTAGTGGTTAGCACTGTCGCCTTGCACCTCCAGGGTCTGGGTTCGATTCCCCGGCCAGGCTCGATTCCCGTCTCTGTGTGCATGGAGTTTGCATGTTCTCCCCGTGCTTGGTGGGTTTCCTCCGGGTACTCTGGTTTCCTCCCACAGTCCAAAGATATGCAGGTTAGGCTAATTGGCGTTCCTAAATTGCCCGTAGTGTGTGATTGGGTTTGTGAGTGTGTGTATGTGTGTGTGCCCTGCGATGGATTGGCACCCTGTCCAGGGTGTACCCCGCCTAGTGCCCGAAGTCTCCTGGGATAGGCTCCAGGTCCCCCGCGACCCTGAACACAGGATTAAGCGGAATAGAAAATGAATGAAATGAATGAATGAACACATTTTTTGGCTAGATAATGTTTGTGATACATGAACACACACACACACACACACACACACACACACACACACACAGTTGCATCTCAGTGAATTAGAATATCAGCAAAAAGGTGATTAATTTCAGTACTTCAGTTTGAAAAGTGAAACTCATATATTATATAGATTGATTAAACACAGACTGATATATTTCAAGTGTTTGTTTCTTTTAATTTTGATGATTATGGCTCATAGCTAATGAAAACCCAAAATTCTGTACCTTAGTAAATAAGAATTTTACTTAGGATCAATAAATAAAATAAAGATTTTGAACAGAGAGATGTTGGAGTAGTGAACAGTATGAACATGTACAGCACTGAGTACTTGGTCAGGGCTCCTTTGCATGAATTACTGCAGCAATGCGGCATGGTATAGAGGTGATCAGTCTGTGGCACTGCTGAGGTCTTACTGTATGGAAGCCCAGGTTGCTCTGAAAGCATTTTTTATTTCTTCTGCATTGTTGGTTCTGGTGTCTCACATGTTCTTTTTTACAATAGTCCATAGATTCTCTGTGGGGTTTAGGTCGGGTGAGTTTCCTGGCCAATCAAACACAGGTACACCATGGTCCTTAAACCTGCTGGAAAATGAAATCAGCATCTCATAAAGCTGGTCAGCAGAGGGAAGCATGAAGTGCTCTAGAACTTCCTGGTAGACGCTGTGCTGACCTTGGACCTGATAAAACACAGTGGACCGACACCAGCAGATGACATCGCTCCTCAAACCACCACTGACTGTGCAAAGTTTATACTGGACCTCAAGCAACTTGGATTCTGTCCCTCTCCTCTCTTCCTCCAGACTCACGGACAATGATTTCCAGATGAAATTATCCCTGTAGCTTCTGTACCTTTTTATACCACATTTTTGTCCTTCATCCATTGTTTCAGCCAGCCTACTGAACCTGACTGAGAGACCATTTAAAGGCTCAGGAAACCTTTGTGTGTTTTAAGTTAATTATCTGATTAGAGTGTGACACCATGAGTCTCCAATATTGAACTTTTTCACAATTTATTTGACTAAAGCGCCGTCATTGAAACCCAGTTAACATGAGTTCAGTAGTTTTTACATGATGTGTGCACAAACAAAGAGACAACCATACATTCCAAAAAACATATTGGTGTTCTATTACTCATTTTACCCAAATGTCTTTCACAAATAACTTAAATTATATATACACACACTGTATATATCATTATGGTATCGTATTATCAACATTATGGTGTGAAGCTGTAACCCACATAGGTGTTATACTCACCATATCTCCTTTTACAATGAGATGAATAACTTTTTACATACACACATTTATAAACTGGGCATCTTACATGGACTTTACATGGATTTTTCTGTCCTCAGAGTGAGTTAAAGGAGGAGCAGATGAAATCCCAGCAGAGAATCCAGGAGAAGCAGAAGAAGGTGGAGGAGCTGAAACAGGCTGTGGACACTATAAAGGTGAGCAGTGAGCAGAGACAGAGCTGCTCCTAGAAACACACACATCATGGACAACATGGAGACATTTAGAGTCGCAGTAAGAGAGGGAATGATAGATGAGTGTGTGTGTGTGTGTGTGTGTGTGTGTGTGTGTGTGTAACAGCTGAGTGCGCAGACAGCAGTGGAGGACAGTGAGAGGATCTTTACTGAGCTGATCAGCTTCATGGAGAAAAAGCGCTCGGAGGTGACGGAGCTGATCAGATATCAGGAGAAGACTGAACTGAGTCGAGCTGAACGACTCCTGGAGCAACTGGAGCAGGAGATTGCTGATCTTCAGAGGAGACTCACTGAGCTGGAGCAGCTTTCACACACACACGATCACATCCAGTTCCTCCAGGTAACACTCACTGTCTGATCTACACACACAGCTGTTCCTCACACACTCTCTAAAACACCTCCTGTTAATGGAACAGTGAATGTCCTCTGATGTCACAAGTGTGTTTTACATCTAATCTGCTTTCTGTAGGCTTTAGCTTCTGGACGTCGATCTCCTCCAATGGAGAGACCAGACTTTCAGACCTCCAGCATCAGTGTCCATCAACATGTCTCATTTGATGGAGTGAGGAATTCTCTCTCAGATCTGAAGAAGAGACTCGAGGAATTCTGTGAGGAGGAATTCAACAAAATCCCTCCACATGGTAAGAGGAGCTGTTCCTGCTGGAGAAACACAATGATGGACGTCTTTACTCGCTCTGTCAAGTCTTATTTCTTAGCAATGCTCCTGCTGACCTTCCTGCAGACAGTTTGAACTAAAATACTGATTTAAAATGAATAAACTGACTGTATCACTTTCAACTGTTTCCATCTTTTACAACCTGATGAGGCTTTTTGTCTTCATTTCCATTTTTCTCTCCACAGCTGCAGCAGTTCAGATCTTTTCACCACCAGAGACACAGAGCAGAGAAGAGTTTCTGAAATGTACACACACACACACACACACACACACACACACACACACACACACACACACACACAGGTTTATTAGGTCTATAGAGTACCGTTTTCTTTAAAAGCAGCTTAGAATAAATACAGACGAGTAATTTGCTGGAATGTCGTGTGATTTAAAATATGAATTGAATTGTTTTTAAATTTATATTTTAATTTAATTTAATTAGTTTATTTGTGTGTGTGTGTGTGTGTGTGTGTGTGTGTGTTTGAGAGAGAGAGCAGAGCAGATTTCCTGAATGTAAATTACACACATTAAAAAATATATGGATCATAATAATAATAATAATAGTAATAATAATAATAATAAACTATATCTTCCATAAGCAGAATAGAAAACACTAAATATTGATAAATTAAAATAAATAACAGCTTTTTATTTCTTTAGATTAAATTCTGAATGAACATTGAGACGGGGCGGCACGGTGGTGTAGTGGTTAGCACTGTCGCCTTGCACCTCCAGGGTCTGGGTTCGATTCCCCGGCCAGGCTCGATTCTCGTCTCTGTGTGCATGGAGTTTGCATGTTCTCCCCGTGCTTGGTGGGTTTCCTCCTGGTACTCCGGTTTCCTCCCACAGTCCAAAGATATGCAGGTTAGGCTAATTGGCGTTCCTAAATTGCCCGTAGTGTGTGATTGGGTGTGTGAGTGTGTGTATGTGTGTGTGCCCTGTGATGGCTTGGCACGCTGTCCAGGGTGTACCCCGCCTAGTGCCCGAAGTCTCCTGGGATAGGCTCCAGGTCCCCCGCGACCCTGAACACAGGATTAAGCGGTATAGAAGATGAATGAATGAATGAACATTGAGACATTTCTCCCTCAGATATCAGCGCACACAGACAGCTGTCTCACTCTTCACATGAATATACAGTATACTGTAGTGTGAATTAAACCCAACATGTTCACATTGTTCAGTTAGTTTTTCTCTTTTATTTTAGATTTCTGTTATCTGACTCTGGATCCCAACACGACACATCGTAAACTCATTCTGTCTGAGAAGAACCGAGCGGTGAGATGCAGTGAGATAGACCAGCAGTACTCTGATCATCCAGAGAGATTTGATTACTGGCCTCAGGTGTTGTGTAAGGAGAGTGTGTGTGGACGCTGTTACTGGGAGGTGGAGTGGAGCGGTGATGGTGTCGACATATCAGTCTCATATAAAGACATCAGCAGGAAAGGATGGGGTAATGAGTGTTGGTTTGGAGGCAATAATCAGTCCTGGAGTCTGTGGTGTTCTTCTTCTTCTTCTCTCTATTTCTATCACAACGACATTAATACTGATCTCAGAGCTCCATCATCCTCCAGAATAGGAGTGTATGTGGATCACAGTGCAGGAACTCTGTCCTTCTACAGCGTCTCTGACACGATGAAGCTCCTCCACAGAGTCCACACCTCATTCACTCAGCCTCTCTACGCTGGGTTCTGGTCATGTGACTCTACTGTGAGATTGTGTGATCCAGAATAAAGTTTGTAGTGTTTTGTGTAAAATTCCTGCACATTGTCACATTGTTGCTCAGTCGTCTGTCTCACTAACACACAATCCAGCTGCACAAACAGCTCAGTAATTTAACACAGCGACAATTAAAGAGTAAATATTAACACTGAATATAGTTTAATCAAAATAAACAGATGTATTATTAAATGTATTAAATGTATTAAATGTATTATTATAAAGTTGTATCTGTGTGAAGAGTCGTGGTGAGATTCGGCAAATCAGACGTCACTTTAGAATAACTTTATATTTACATTATTGAAAGTAGATGTTTAAAACTGACCACACACACACACACACACAGAGCTAAAAAAAATATTATGGAAAATACTTTTTTTTAATCTTTTAAAAAAAATCACAAGTTTGAAAAAATATCAGAAGTAAATTTTTGTAATGCAGTGAATTTTTAAATCTTGTAAATAAATATCTTTATACTGTATGTATGTAACACCGTGTAAACACAGACTGGTATTATTATGGGTCACTCATGAGATAGTTATCTGTGTTTCGAGTAGCTGCTTGAGAGAAAATATTGAAACACAAAGACTCAGAGTTAAAGTTTAATCCGTATTTAAGACACTTTTACAGTGATGTCAGTTCATTTCAAGTGGCTGTGAGGAGAAATGAATAAATGGCGTCCAGCACCTCTCTACTTCTGCTCTCTAAATCTGCTGTAAAGATTGCAGTATGGGAATATACTGATATTCAATTCAATTCAATTTTATTTATATAGCGCTTTTAACAATGGTCATTGTCTCAAAGCAGCTTCACAAAAATTAAAGAAATTAAAAAAAAAAAAAAAAAAAAAAAATTATATATTATATATAGAATAATTATATATAAAATAATAAAATTATAATAGAAAATAAATGAATAAAAACAAATAATAATAATAATTATAGAAAAGAAAATAATTGGAAGTGTGGATGTGTGAGAAAAATGTGCAGATAATAATGAGACGAATGAATGAAATTTCTCTGATGAGCAAGCCAAGGGTGACGGCGACGGTGGCAAGGAAAAAGTCCCTGAGATGGCATTAGGAAGAAACCTTGAGAGGAACCAGACTCAACAGGGAACCCATCCTCATTTGGGCGATAACAGATAGAAATGATATAACATCTTGTGTGTTGTGCAGGTGAAAATTCAATATGACAGAAATTATTTAAATTGACATGAAGACCAGTTCAGCATAGGGACGAGTCAGTAGGTGCAGAGGGCAGATGAGGTCTGGATCACTGGAAGCACAGGAGCAGCATGTGTAGCTCCAACCATCATAAAGCTGAATCCAGTTGGAGCTGGTCCTTCTCTGGATGCCTCAGGAACCTCGCAGGGTCGGCCTTTGTCTACTGAAGCTGGCAAAACCTCCCGATGCCTCGGGATGGGTAGAGAAATACAGAACAGATGGGGAGAATTAGCGTAGTTGCCATTCGGTATAGGTGTACTGGAGTATGAGTACTGGGATGAGTTATGTGTATGCCAGATTAAAAAGATGCGTCTTGAGTCTACTTTTGAACTGAGAAACCGTGTCTGCTCCCCGAACACTGTCTGGAAGGCTATTCCAAAGCTTTGGAGCTAAATATGAAAAAGCCCTACCCCCTTTTATAGATTTTGAAATTCTGGGAACTACCAGAAGTCCGGAGTTTTGTGATCTTAAGGCGCGTGGTGGATTGTAGCGTATCAGAAGACTGGTTAGGTATGTGGGGGCTAAACCATTTAAGGCCTTGTATGTAAGTAATACTATTTTGTAATTTATTCTAAACTGACCAGGTAGCCAGTGCAGGGATGATAATATTGGGGTTATATGATCATATTTTCTGGATCTAGTGAGAACCCTGGCAGCTGCATTTTGGATTAACTGAAGCTTGTTTATTGAGGATGCAGGACAACCACCTAGTAATGCATTACAATAGTCCAGTCTGGAGGTCATGAATGCATGACCTAGTTTTTCTGCATCAGATACGGATAAGATGTTCCTAAGTTTAGCAATATTTCGAAGATGGAAAAAGGCTGTTTTTGTGATATTTGAAATGTGATTTTCAAAAGACAAGTTACTGTCTAATATTACTCCCAGATCTTTTACTGCTGAGCTGGTAATAACAGTACATCCTTCTAAGCGCAAGCTGAATTGTGAAAGCTGTTGTGTGCTGGTTTTTGGGCCAATAAGTAATATCTCTGTCTTATCTGAATTTAATAAAAGAAAGTTATTGGTCATCCAATCTTTTATGTCCTGGACACACTCAGTTAATCTAGACAACTTAGGTATTTCGTCTGGTTTAGTTGAGATATATAATTGGGTATCATCAGCATAACAATGGAAACTAATCCCATGTCTTCTAATGATGTTACCCAAGGGAAGCATGTATATTGAGAACAACAGAGGTCCTAAAACTGACCCTTGTGGGACCCCATATTTCACTGGCATTATACCAGACGGTTCTCCATTTAGATCTACAAAATGGTAGCGATCAGACAGGTAAGATCTAAACCATTTTAGTGCCTGTCCCTGAATACCTATATAATTTTGTAAGCGATCTATGAGAATATTATGATCTATAGTGTCGAATGCAGCACTAAGATCAAGCAGGACTAGCAATGAGATGCAGCCTTGGTCTGAAGCTAAAAACAAGTCATTTGTAATCTTAACTAGTGCAGTTTCTGTGCTATGATGGGGCCTGAAACCTGACTGAAATTCTTCAAGGATGTTGTTATCCTGCAAGAATGTGCAAATTTGAGCTGATACTACTTTTTCTAGTATTTTTGATATGAACGGGAGGTTTGAGATCGGTCTGTAATTTTTTATTTCATTCGCGTCCTAATTAGATTTTTTAAGAAGCGGCTTAATAACTGCTACCTTGAAAGGTTTAGGGACGTGACCTAGATGTAATGAAGAATTAATAATGTTTAGAAGTGGCTCTCCAACCGTAAGCATCACTTCTTTTAAAAATCTGGTTGGGATTGGGTCTAACAGGCACGTTGTTGATTTAGCCGAGGTGATGAGTTTATACAGCTCTTCCTGTCCTATACCTGTAAAGCAGTGAAAATCTAAATGTGAAGCTATAGGCTGAACTGGATCGTGAGATACTATTAGAGGTTGAACCTCCATTATTTTCTTCCTGATATTATTGATTTTTTCATTAAAGAAGTCCATAAAGTCTTCACTTCTAAACTGTGATGGGATACTCTCTGCGGGCATCTTATGTTTTGTTAGGCGAGCTACTGTACTAAATAAGAACCTGGGATTGTTTTGGTTTCTTGTTCGGTTCTCTTCAAAATCAGGAATGTATTCAATTGGCTGTACAAGATGAAAATGATCTTTGTAATACTTCTTGTGCAGGTAATCAGAGCTAAGGAGACGAGCCTTACTAATAGCTCTGAACAAAGGGGTAGAGGACGAGGCTGCTGCAGCAATTTCCTGTAGAACTGCTTCATCTACAATAATGTTACGGCTGTGCAACACTTCTTGAATTTTATTAATCGAGAGGGGCACCGATGCAGATGTATGCAGAAAAAATACAATTCCTCTAAAATTCACTGACTTCAGTAGCTGTCACATGACTAACAGGCTGTAATTTTAACAACGCGGCAGCAAAATTATTCTCAAGTATTTTGGACAAGTTTAATTCTACAGAACCACTGCTGTGATGAACACTGATTGTTTCATCTACACTACATGTGATGTCATCCTCCAAAACCTGCTCTCGCAAGTCATCAAAACCCCTTGCAGTTGTAACGATGCTGTGCGTGAAATCTTTGACTGAATGTGAATTATGCTTTCTGTTCTTGTGAGACTGAAAAGTTGCATCTATATTTGTCTCAAAGCTACAACCAATAAGTACACACTGGACCGTCTCATTACTCCGTAAATGTGTATTATGCTGCAGGAAAAATGTCCTTTCTGATGTAAGATCACTACACACACATACAGAGAGACTAAACGTTGACAAAGTGATTTGTTCTTGTGACGTGTGTGTGTTTTGTGGACTCTACTTAAATGTATACAAAGGCTATTCCATGTTTTGAAGGTACAACGACAAGTCAAGTATGGACATGGATAACACCTGCTACAAGTATAATGTCTCTGCTTTAGTCTGTAATGTTTAAGCAACACAGACCTACTGGATTCCACAACAGTACACTCTTTACACTTCCACATGCACTGTGGGACAAACATTAAGTAAAGAATTAGGGGGGAAAATTTTTCAGAATTTCTGGACCAACATTACATAATGGATTTTCAGCGTCTAGTCAGTTAAAATCAATTCCAACACTTTAAATGATGACAGTGTACTTCAACCTAAAATAGACAATGAGAACAGGACAGAAGTTATAACCAAACCTAAATATATAAACAGACTGATAACACTAGGTTGTAAAAGTATTACACAAATCCTAAAATATTTAAATGTACAACTTAATATAAACATTAAATGAAATGTAATATTTTACAAATATAATATACAGAGTGCCTTATATGATTATATCGCTAGATTGGAGTTATTTCTGCTGTAAATTTCATCCAACTAGACGATCGTTACTCTCTCAGGTTACACATTAATGTGTGAACGGGTGTCTGGTTCAAATCTAATCATTTCTATCTAATTGGTATGTAAATGAGAGGTCTAAAACCTTGATCAGGTGATAATTTGTGTAAAAGCAGCGAAGAAACCCTGTTTGTAATTGTTGGTGTGTAACAGGCAGTGAAGAAACCCTGCCACACACATCTTTGGGCTGCTAATTTGAACAAACCCTAAAAGTCAAACCACATTGTACTTGTGACGCTGCAGTAAAACTAAAGTCACTACAAAAAGCACACAGAGAGAAGACCAAGCGTGTTCCTTGTTCTTTCTCTTATAAGAGGCCTCCATAGTGAACCTGCCTGTGCGTGTTCCACTTGCAAATTCATCTATGTGTTTAAATCTCCCCGGTACCGAGCTTAGAGTAACTAACTAACGTCTCGATACCATTTGATTCGCTGAAACTAGTTGTAAAGTTTTTCTAAAGTTTTGTAGTAGAAGAGGCGAGTTGCTCGGTCTGTCCGCTGTGCTTCGGTAAGCTTTTCTGGCGCCAGGAGAGACTCAGTCAAACACACACACACACACGTTGTCTGTCAGAAAGGTCTCTGTTTATTAATAGCAAAAGATGGGGTTTAAATATATTTGAATAAATATATTTGGGCCATAAACATATGTTACTACAAAGAGCATGAACCATTGTAAATGTCCTGGTGAGATCCTGAAGAATCAAAGGAGAGGAAGATAGAGGTGTCCGTGCAGAGACAGATCACAAGATGTTGGCTCGAGTTAGGGGGAGAGGGGGAAGGAGACAGAGGGAGATAGAGAGAGAGGGGGAGAGAGAGAGAGAAAAAGAGAGTATGGGAAGGTGAGCGTGGGAGCGTTCACACCTTTAAGAACAGATGCAAGAGGAGACAGGAAGATAGCAGCAGGAAAGATTTAACACGTTAGTATCAGATCTATGAGGAAGAGAACTAGAGAGTAGAAACAGCTCCTTTATATATAAAATAATTCTAACACTAGTGAACTCAACGCGGTGCTCAGAGAGAGTGGCCAAATGCGTTGCATGGGAGATTGCTAATCTTGATCAAGGAAAATGTGCAGTTAAAAGCCACGTGTGTGTTTGTGTGTTTAATGTCGTGGTATTCTTTGTCTGTCAAAGGGCTGAGATCTGCCGAGATCTCAGCAATGTTGTTGTGTAAAGTTTAGTAACTACTAATTTGTGTCGAGGTCGTTTAGCTATAAAGAACTAACTAGTGTTTTTCGGGTTGTTCAGTATTAAATGCGTCGATGTTTCACTGATGACCCATAACTGTATATAACTCTCTCTCTCTCTCTCTCTCTCTCTCTCTCTCGCTCTGGTGCACACTTTCTCTTTTGCAAGAAATCTTATAAAGAAATGGAGGACTGGTCAATCCTGTTTGAAGAAGTTAATTTTGCACTCCCTGTTCCATTCTCAGCTCAATCAAATCAAATTATTATATATTCAAAGAATTCAGTTTCAATTCAATTCAGTTTTATTTGTATAGCGCTTTTAACAATTGACATTGTCTCAAAACAGCTTTACACAATCAAAAGAATTATTTACAGTAAGTTTGTATGGAATGTGAATGTGTATGAATCAAAATGTTCAGATATTCCCTGGTGAGCAAGCCCGAGGGCGACAGTGGCAAGGAAAAACTCCCTGAGATGGTAATAGGAAGAAACCTTGAGAGGAACCAGACTCGACAGGGAACCCATCCTCATCTGGGTGAAACAGATAGCAGGAAATTATCTGCATTTATACAGTGTTAGGTTCAGCTATAATAGTTGATGTTAATTGATGTTATAATAGTTGATGTAAAATGGAGTCCAGTAGTTATTCGAGACTCAGATAGACTTGTAGAAAGTTCCAGTCCTGAACTATCGAATTGTCAAGTCCCCAGAGAAACAGCTGACCACACCAGTCGAGGCCAGAACCATCTTCTAAGTAGATAGAATCATCCCCAGACACCAGACGCATCCTAAAGAGACACACGGAGCATCCATGCGACGAGACCTCCAACCAGAAACGGGGCACCAGGATGGATCAGACAGGTCCGGAGGGCAGAGGGAGTCTGGATCACTGGCAGCTCAGGAACCACATGTGTAGCTCGACAGAGAGAGAGAGAGAGAGAAAGAGTGAAAGGGGGAGACAGGGGGAGAGAGGAAAGAGAAAGAGGGGGAGGAAGAAAAGAGGAGGAGAGATTGCAATTAGGTATGGTCACAGTCACAATGTCTAATGTGAATGTATATTTACTGTAGAGTGCAAGCAGGGACTCCGGGAGGACTAACTATGACAGCATAACTAAAAGGGAGAGCCAGAAGGAAACACAAACATGAGGGCTCCCTGAGATGTAAAGCAAACAATCACCTCACCGTCAACAAACCTGAGTGATCAAATGAGACTGAGGAAGACAGCATCTAAACATACCAGTTCACCATAATACTCTACGTCCATGAGTCCCCCAGATCTGCTCCTTTACCTTATGGCAAATCTATTTATAAAAATGCTTGGCTAAATAAATAGGTTTTGAGCCTAGACTTAAACACTGAGACAGTGTCTGAGTCCCGAACACTATTTGGAAGACTATTCCATAATTTTGGGGCTTGGTAAGAAAAAGCTCAGCCCCCAGCTGTAGTTTTCATAATACGCGGTACTGACAAGCAGCCTGCATCCTTTGACCGAAGTAGGCGTGGCAGATCATAAGACACTAGTAGTTCGCTCAGATACTGCGGGGCAAGACCATTTAATGCTTTATATGTCAAGAGTAATATTTTAAAATCAATGCGAAATTTCACAGGGAGCCAATGCAGTGAAGATAGGATAGGGGTGATGTGCTCATATCTTCTGGTTCTAGTGAGGACTCTCGCTGCTGCTTTCTGGACTAGCTGAAGCTTGTTTAAGCACCTAACTGAACAACCAGACAGTAAGGCATTACAATAGTCCAACCTAGAAGTGATAAAAGCATGAACTAGTTTTTCTGCATCGTTTAGCGTATATTTCTTATTTTGGCAATATTTCTGAGGTGAAAGAATGCTATCCTGGTGATATTATCTACATGAGCTTCAAATGAAAGGCTGGAAACTATAATCACGCCGAGGTCTTTTACTGTTGCACTTGACAGAACAGAAAGGCCATCTAAAGTTACGGTGTGATCTAAGATTTTACTTCTAGCTGTATGCGGTCCTATGACTAGAACTTCTGTTTTATCCGGATTAAGCAGAAGGAAGTTAATTAGCATCCAATTTCTTATGTCCTGCACACATTGCTCAACTTTAGTAAGATGGTTTTTCTCATCAGGTTTTGTTGAGACGTATAGCTGTGTGTCGTCAGCATAACAATGAAAACTAATACCATGCTTACGGATTATGTTGCCCAGAGGAAGCATGTAAAGGGAAAAAAGCAGTGGGCATAAAACTGAACCCTGCGGAACGCCAAACTCCACTAGAGAACATGCAGAATAATCACCATTTAAGTCTACATACTGATAACGATCGGTCAAATAGGATCTGAGCCAGGAGAGAGCTGTACCCTTAATTCCTACTACATTTTCTAATCTGTGAAAAAGAATAGCATGATCAATAGTGTCAAAAGCTGCACTGAGGTCGAGTAATACAAGCATAGTTACACAACCCTGATCAGAGGCCAATAGGAGGTCATTTACTACTTTAACGAATGCTGTTTCTGTGCTGTGATGAGGCCTAAATCCTGACTGATACAGTTCATGTATGCCATTTCTATGTAGATATGAGCATAGCTGCTCCGCTACTATCTTTCCCAGAATCTTAGAGATAAATCTGTTTAAGAAAATGTGTCGGTATAGGATCTAATATACAGGTTGATGAATTTGCAGGAGAGATTAGAGAAATTAGTTCATTCTCTTCAAGAGGAGTAAAGTATTCTAGGTTTGAATCTGACATGGCTAGGTTAACATCTGTATCAATTACATTGTTCGGTTTCAAAGCCTCAATTTTATGCCTGATATTTACAATTTTATTATTAAGTTCATGAAGTCCTCACTATTGCATGATGTTGTTGTGGAGATTTCTGTAGTGGTCTTATTTCTGGTTAATTTGGCTACGGTATTAAATAAAAATCTAGGATTATTTTTATTTTCTTCTATAAGAGTGGAGAGATACGTTGATCTAACTACACTAAGAGCTTTCCTATAGTTCAGGATGCTCTCTTTCCATGCTATAAAGAATTATTTAGATTTGTATGGAATGTGAACGTGTATGAATCAAAATGTTCAGATAGTCCCTGGTGAGCAAGCCGAATCGTTCCGCATATATGGACTGCATGTACTGTACAGTACGATCAGTTGTGCCAAGTAACCTCAGGTTGCCAGATCCTCGGTTTTGGCTCTAAATTTAACATCTTTGTAACCAGGTTTATTTTCCTAAATAATAAAACCCCTCATTTAAAAACTGCATTTTGTGTTTACTTGTGTTATCTTTGGCTAATAGTTAAATGTGTTTGATGATCAGAAACATTTTTTTGTGACAAACATGCAAAAGAATACGAAATCAGGAGGGGGGAAATAGTTTTTCACACCACTGTAGATAAACATGCCGATTTTTCTGAAACAATGAGGTGGCTCTTAAAAGAGCCTTTGTGAGGTTTAGACAGATTTTAATGTTTAAGCGCGCTCTCCGCGAATACGGCGGGCCAGCTGGATGTCCTTGGGCATGATGGTCACTCTCTTGGCGTGGATAGCGCACAGGTTGGTGTCTTCGAACAGACCGACCAGATAGGCCTCGCTCACCTCCTGCAGGGCCATGACAGCAGACCTCTGAAAGCGCAGGTCGGTCTTAAAGTCCTGAGCGATTTCTCTCACAAGGCGCTGGAACAGCAGCTTACGGATGAGCAGCTCGGTAGACTTCTGATAACGGCAAATCTCCCTCAGAGCCACAGTGCCGGGATGATAACGGTGAGGCTTCTTCACGCCGCCGGTAGCCGGCGCGCTCTTGCGGGCAGCTTTAGTGGCGAGCTGCGTCCTAGGCGCCTTACCACCGGTGGATTTACGCGCGGTCTGCTTAGTTCTTGCCATCGCTTACGAGCTGTCTGTGTTTCATCAAAGAAAAACAGAATGAGTGATACGAGAGAACGCGGCCTATTTACAGCCTAACGCTCGGCTGCGCTGATTGGGCGTCTTGAAAGCGCCGCCTGTCTTCTTCGCCTTCTTTGCTTTGGATGCGGTTTTCTTGGCTTCGGTCTGCTTCTTGTTCAGCTTGAAAGAGCCAGACGCGCCGGTGCCTTTGGTCTGAACCAAGACCGCTTTTTCCACCAGATTCTTGATGGCGAGCTTGACGCGGGAATTGTTCTTCTCCACATCGTATCCACCGCCAGCCAGAGCTTTCTTCAGGGCAGCGAGAGAGATGCCATTCCTCTCCTTGGACGCGGAAACCGCTTTGACGATCAGCTCGCCGATGCTAGGCCCGGCTTTCTTTGGCCGCGAAGCTACTTTCTTCTTGGGCGCTTTGGCCGGCGGGCTCGGGAGCCACTTCTGCCATCTCTCAGGGAGCTAAGTAGAATAAGCGAGTGTCACGCTGATCACGCTGTAGAACACTGGAACCTCCCCTCTGATCTTAAAGCACACATGAGAACGGTGTAGACTAAACCCGGCTGCCGCTGAATGCCTGCGCTTCCGTCACACGATAGCGAGTGTGTTTTCTCCGGACATTTCTCTGCGAATATCCGAGTCCTGACAGCAGGTCTCAAGCGTTCAAGCACACGTTTAGTGAGAAAGGCCTTTCCTCTTTCTTCCGAGGCCCGACACGGCCAGCTAGACAGCCGCACTCTTGCGCAGTAGCCATAAAAGTGCGCGGCGCGCCTGCAGCTCGAGCCGGCGGACTGCGCATTTCGTGTGTGTCGTGTGTAAAAACTGGACAAAAACAGGTTGCACCGGTGTAAGAACTCTGGTCCGAACTGAAGACGAGTCCTGTCAGTGAGCTCGGTGTGTGAGCACTGGCCGAGCGCTGTGTGTAGGATATGAAACGGAGCTTGTTTTGGTCCGTGTAAAGCACAGCTTAGGGAGACAGGTTGAACATCCCACCCAGGGTGAACATCAACAGAATGCTGGCCCCAAACCGGCGGTCGCCAGCCCCGCCCACGCCACACTGCCCCCACCCGAGCTGTGACCGTCCCCGGTCACCCCTAATTCTTCAGTATCTGAGACGTGCAGGCAGTCGGCGCTGGCGCTGTGAACGCCGGAGCCCTGCTGTAGAAGAAACGTGAACATTAGCCTGGTCCGGCCTCCACAACAGTTGCCGTCTCGCCGGCATGTGGCTGGTAGGGAGTGAGATGGTCTCGGTGAAGCACAATCATCTGCGCTCGCCCCGCCAGCCGCACCCGGTAGACAACATCCGAAAGCTGAGCGAGCACCGTACAGGGTCCCACCCAGTGGGACATAAGTTTGGGTGATAGCCCTCTCTTCCTTCTCGGAGAATTAACCCATAACTGCTCTCCCGGCTCAAAGTCTCGCCCCCGGCTGTTAGTGTCATAAACCCAGCGCTGCTTAACACCGGCGTCCGCCAAGTGTTTGCGCGCTAACTCGTGAACACGGAACAGTTTTTCTTTCAAAGAACAAAAATAATCCAACCCCGTTTCCGTAGGTGAATCCGATTGTGGAGGTGGTCCGAAAACAAGGTCCACTGGAGTGTGCAGCTCGCGGCCAAACATGAGAACAGCTGGCGTTAGCTGCGATGACTCCTGTACTGCTGTGCGATATGCCCAAAGTACGAGAGGCAAATGTTCGTCCCAATCGCGTTGCCGATCGCTGGTAAGTAGGGCGAGTTGTGTGGTGAGCGTCCGATTAAAGCGGTCCACGAGGCCGTCACTTTGTGGATGAAGTGGCGTGGTGCGGGTCTTTTTCACCCTGAGGCGTTCGCACACCGCCTCTGCCTCGAAGTTGCGCCCCTGATCGCTGTGTAACTGCTCTGGAGCGCCGAACCGGCTGAACACCTCATCCACTAGTACTCGGGCCGTGGTGGAGGCGCTCTGATCAGGCACAGCGAAAGCCTCCGGCCACTTTGTGAAGTAATCCACGACGACCAGCACATAACGGTTACCCCGATCGGAAACGGGGAACGGTCCAAGAATGTCCATGCCCATACGCTCCATGGGTGCCCCCACCTGAAAGTCCTGCAGCGGGGCTCGCGAGCGCTGGGTAGGGCCCTTCTTCGCCGTGCAGGAGTCGCATCTGTTGGTGACGTAGCTTCCTGTTTTCGTATCGTTGCCGCGAAAGTCTCGCAGAACGCGCGAGTTTCCTCGTCTAAGAACAACAAATGGAATTCATCTCCAAACAACTAAAACTCCGACTCAGGTACGTTATCATGTCTACCGTTGAGCTTGTTCAGTGTGTGGAGTGCAGGATGTTTAGACATTCTTCCTCCGTCATTAGCGATAACTTTATTTGTGATAGGTGTGTGTTAGTGAGCACTCTGACGGAGAAGATATCAGAATTAGAGGAGCGCATCCAGGCTTTAGAGAGTGTTAGAGAATGTGAGAGCAGCATTATTCCCGTAGCGGACAGTCTGGGTGCCACAGGCGGAGATAAACAGCCCCCGACTCCGGCATTAGAGCCCTCACAGCGGGGCGAGTGGGTGACGACTCGGCGGCATACTCGTTCAGCCAAAGCTAACGCTAAGGCTAGCCCACCGGAGCACACCTCCTCTGTGCTTCACGTGTCCAACAGGTTTGCTCTCCTCAGTGCTGCACCCGCTGAGAAACCTGAAAGAGCTCTGGTTATAGGAGACTCTATACTAAGGCACGTGGCATTAGCCAGACCTTTAGGGGCGCCAGCGGCAGTGGTTAGGTGTATCCCGGGAGCCAGAGCACCGGACATAGCAGGTAATCTCAGGGCTCTAGGACAGCACAGGTTCTCTAAGATAGTGGTACATGCTGGAGCTAATGATATACGCCTTCGTCAGTCAGAGGTTAGTAAGAGTAACTTTACAGAGGTGTTTAAATTAGCGAAGGCGATGTCCGATGAAGTAATATGCTCTGGTCCCATCCCAATGAGACGTGGCGACATAGCTTACAGCAGGTTATGGTCGCTGAACCACTGGATGTCCAGGTGGTGCTCCAAAAATAATGTGGGCTACATAGATAATTGGAAGACCTTTGAGGGCAAAGCTGGCCTGTTAGGGCGGGACGGTGTCCATCCCACTCGGGAAGGTGCTGCTCTCATTTCCTGTAGTATAGCTCATAGTCTCAGTAGAGGTCTAGTTAATCGGTGACAATCCAGAGCCCAGGCCAGGGAGCAGACAGACAGGCTAAACCAACCGTCTGCTAGCTGCATAGAGTCGTCACTCAGGGTTCACCATATTGAGACTGTGTCTGTTCCCCGATCTAAGCAAAAATATAGAAAGACTCAGAAAGTCTGTTTTAATAATTTAATTAACATAAAGACCACAAACTCGGATCATACTGAATGCGCAGCCGGCACCTCTGATCTGAAGCTAGGATTGTTAAATATTAGATCTCTCGCATCAAAAGCAGTTATTGTTAATGAAATTATCACAGATCAGGCGTTTGATATACTCTGTTTAACTGAAACATGGGTTAAACAGGACGAGTATGTAGCTCTAAATGAAGCTAGTCCTCCTGGATACAGCTACATACACCAGCCTCGGTTAACTGGTAGAGGAGGAGGCGTCGCAGTTATTCATAATGATAATCTGTCTATCGTACAAAAACACGGACACAAATTTAACTCATTTGAAATTCTTTATAGTAACATAAGCGTACTTAAGTCAGCTCAGTTGATTCCACTAATTATAATTTACAGACCTCCAGGGCCGTATTCTGAATTTCTTAGTGGATTTGCGAATTTCATCTCAGACCTGGTCATTTCTGTAGACAAACCGTTAATTGCCGGAGATTTTAACATTCATTTTGAGAATACAGAAGACCCTCTGAGAACAAGTGTGTCACAGTGATAATGTATGCACAGCACCGCGCTACCGTATTAAACGTACTTTCACATCAACTACCACACAGAGTTTTATCAGTAATCTCCCAGAGTTACCAACTTCGATTAGGTCACCGTCTGACCCCACAGAACTCGATCAGGCGACTGAATATTTAGAGTCGACATTTCGTTGTACCTTAGATAATGTAGCTCCAGCTAAAAGAAAAATTATTAGAGATAAGAAACTCGCTCCCTAGTATAACGATCACACGCGCACTTTAAAACAGACCGCTCGGAAATTAGAGCGTAAATGGCGTCAAACTAAATTGTTAGTGTTTCAAATAGCATGGAAAGAGAGCATCCTGAACTATAGGAAAGCTCTTAGTGTAGCTAGATCAACGTATCTCTCCACTCTTATAGAAGAAAATAAAAATAATCCTAGATTTTTATTTAATACCGTAGCCAAATTAACCAGAAATAAGACCACTACAGAAATCTCCACAACAACATCATGCAATAGTAAGGACTTCATGAACTTTTTTAATAATAAAATTATAAATATCAGGCATAAAATTGAGGCTTTGAAACCGAACAATGTAATTGATACAGATGTTAACCTAGCCATGTCAGATTCAAACCTAGAATACTTTACTCCCCTTGAAGAGAATGAACTAATTTCACTCATCTCTTCTGCAAATTCATCAACCTGTATATTAGATCCTATATCGACACATTTTCTTAAACAGATAGTACCAGTAATAACAGAACCGCTGTTGAGAATAATTAATTCCTCACTCAGCATTGGTTATGTTCCAAAATCTTTTAAATTAGCAGTTATCAAACCAATAATTAAGAAACCTGACCTCGACCCCTGTCAGCTGTCCAATTACAGGCCAATATCGAACCTCCCCTTCATCTCTAAGATTCTGGAAAAGATAGTAGCAGAGCAGCTATGCTCATATCTACATAGAAATGGCATGCATGAACAGTATCAGTCAGGATTTAGGCCTCATCACAGCACAGAAACAGCACTCGTTAAAGTAGTAAATGACCTCCTATTGGCCTCTGATCAGGGTTGTGTAACTATGCTTATATTACTCGACCTCAGTGCAGCTTTTGACACCATTGATCATACTATTCTTCTTCACAGATTAGAAAATGTAGTAGGAATTAAGGGTACAGCTCTCTCCTGGCTCAGATCCTATTTGACCGATCGTTATCAGTATGTAGACTTAAATGGTGATTATTCTGCATGTTCTCTAGTGGAGTTTGGCGTTCCGCAGGGTTCAGTTTTATGCCCACTGCTTTTTTCCCTTTACATGCTTCCTCTGGGCAACATAATCCGTAAGCATGGTATTAGTTTTCATTGTTATGCTGACGACACACAGTTATACGTCTCAACAAAACCTGATGAGAAAAACCATCTTACTAAAGTTGAGCAATGTGTGCAGGACATAAGAAACTGGATGCTAATTAACTTCCTTCTGCTTAATCCGGATAAGACAGAAGTTCTAGTCATAGGACCGCATACAGCTAGAAGTAAAATCTTAGATCACACCGTAACTTTAGATGTCCTTTCTGTTCCATCAAGTGCAACAGTAAAAGACCTCGGTGTGATTATAGATTCCAGCCTTTCATTTGAAGCTCGTGTAGATAATATCACCAGGATAGCATTCTTTCACCTCAGAAATATTGCCAAAATAAGAAATATATTGTCGCCAAACGATGCAGAAAAATGAGTTCATGCTTTTATCACTTCTAGGTTGAACTATTGTAATGCCTTACTGTCTGGTTGTTCAGTTAGGTGCATAAACAAGCTTCAGCTAGTCCAGAATGCAGCAGCGAGAGTCCTCACTAGAACCAGAAGATATGAGCACATCACCCCTATCCTATATTCACTACATTGGCTCCCTGTGAAATTTCGCATTGATTTTAAAATACTACTCTTGACATATAAAGCATTAAATGGTCTCGCCCCGCAGTATCTGAGCGAACTGCTAGTGTCTTACGATCCGCCACGCCTACTTCGGTCAAAGGATGCAGGCTGCTTATCAGTACCGCGTATTATGAAAACTACAGCTGGGGGCAGAGCTTTTTCTTACAAAGCCCCAAAATTATGGAATAGTCTTCCAAATAGTGTTCGGGACTCAGACACAGTATCAGTGTTTAAGTCTAGGCTCAAAACCTATTTATTTAGCCAAGCATTTTTATAAATAGATTTGCCATAAGGTAAAGGAGCAGATCTGGGGGACTCATGGACGTAGAGTATTATGGTGAACTGGTATGTTTTAGATGCTGTCTTCCTCAGTCTCATTTGATCACTCAGGTTTGTTGACGGTGAGGTGATTGTTTGCTTTACATCTCAGGGAGCCCTCATGTTTGTGTTTCCTTCTGGCTCTCCCTTTTAGTTATGCTGTCATAGTTAGTCCTGCCGGAGTCCCTGCTTGCACTCTACAGTAAATATACATTCACATTATACATTATGTGACTGTGACCATACCTAATTGCAATCTGTCCTCCTCTTCTCTTCCTCCCCCTCTTTCTCTTTCCTCTGGTCCCAACATTCCGTTGCGGAGTAGCGAAACAGTGGATCCGGTGTCCACAAGCGCCCGCAGCGGGACGCCGTCCAGCACACAATCCACATAGATCCCAGCGCGCTGTTTGCTCCAACTCGGACATCTCCATCCCACTTCTGACACCAATGTAGCGTTTTTCGACGCTAGCAGGGATCTTGGAGGACGAGTGAGCTTGGTGGCTACCCAATGTAATGACTAATCTAATGACAGAAATCATCATTCCAGCACTGAACCTGCATCACCACCACCAGCTCTGGGTCTCTTTCTGCTCGGCACCTTTAACAATCACATCCCCAATGACGTCACAAAAACAGAATGCGCGTTCACGTGACGCCGACCCTCATCTATGACGCGCTGAGACCCTGATCATCAGCTGATACTGCTCTTTTATAAACGTTTATTCACTTTTTATTCACTTTCTATTACTCTTTTTTTTATTATTAATTATGCTTAATTATCTAAATTAAATATGTCAAGTCGTCAGAGTTAAACACTCAGTTAATCCTTTCCTGATTATGTACAATCTTAAAATCCATACCAGATAAAAATATGATTTTAATATATACTCCCCAATTAAGCCGTGTGCTTGTAGCTGTCTGTCACAGGTTTGGTGTAAAAGTCTCTTCCTTTAGAATCAGGCAGACACTTTATGATCACTTTATGACTTTATGATCAGCCATATTATAAAGATGACTTTACTGTGCTGATATAATTTATCTTTCCTAACCAAAAAAGACACTTTACTTTGACCAGTGGAGGAGATTTACTAGATTTACTAGATGGTAACTGAGATGTTTTTAGAAGTTGTTAAGAAAGTTTAAAGCATGACATAGTTTGACCACTAGATGTCGCTATAACATAGAACTTCATTAGAAAATTTATTATATTATATAAATCTATATAATATAATATAATATATATTATATTATATTATATTATAAAAAAATCTATATAATCTATTTAAATTTTAATACATTTTCAATCCCTTTATTAAAAACATTAAAATATTTACTGCAAAAAAAAACATATATATATATATATATATATATATATATATATATATATATATATATATATATATATATATATATATATATATATATAATTTTTTGTAACACAAAATTGCACTCTGTAAAATTCCCCATTGTACATTTCATTCCTTTTTTTTTTTTAGAAAATAGTGACTTGTATAAACACTCTCCATCTCTGTCTCAAGACGGGTCACTCCTCACTTCTAAATTATTTATTTGTTGTTTTAGGATTTCACACTCCTTCTAATTTAATATCCCTCCCCCCCCCCTGCCTGTGACTTATTTTATACACTCTAGAACAATACTGGAGAGTTACAAACTATTAAGTACCACATATGGCATTGGGTAATTAAGTAACAACAACAACAACACAAGGCATTGCATTACATTCCCTCTGATCCTCCAGCACTGCTCAACTGGTCCCATCATCTCTCAGGGATGGAGGAAGACATGCGTCTGGACTCTTAACTTCTGGCTCCTAGGTTGTGGAATTAACTTCCTCAATCTGAAACCTCAAAGCACCTCTGTAAGTCATTCTGGATCAGAGTGTCGGCCAAGTGCCTAAATATAAATGTAAATGTATTTTAAGACACAAAGGTCAGCTGTTCTGGCATACAGTAATTCTTGCAAGAACAGTATTGTGTCAAGTGCAATTATTTACGAAACCCATCAAGCACCATGATGAAACTGTCTCTCATGAAGACGTTCCGGGGAAAGCAAGACCAAAACTTAGTTACTCTACTGCAGAGGAGACGTTCATTTAGAGTCACCAGCCTCAGAAATCACCAATAAACAACCAGCACCTCAGATTAGAGCCGTTGATGTATGAAGGCTTTAGATTCGATTAGATTAAATTCAACTTTATTGGACTTGAGCAATGTATATAAAATGCAGCTTAAGAAGCAATCAAGCAAGTGACTCTGGTGAGACTCGAACCCACAACCTTTGAATAGCTCCACCTCTGTGTCTAGAAGTCCAAAGTGCTAGCCATTGCGCCACACAGACCTTAAATAAAACGAGTACAGTATATACACTTTTTTGGACGCCTTCAGCATTGATTTACAAAGTAGAAAGAAATAAAAATCAGAAAAAACTATGGAGTTGCCAAACCTTTGACTGGCAGTGTATAACTTCAGCTAAATAAAAAAAATTCTAAATGATCACACTGTACGTAGACGACTGCGCATTCATTATCCAGCCTTACTCTCTGTACTTAATCTAATTTTTACTTCTCCCTCATTTAATTTTCCTCTTTTCTCCATCATCGATTTTCCTTTTCATTTCAATCCCATCTGTAGGTATTTCTATTATCTTTCTATCTGTTCTGCTCTTTAATTGTCCATCATATCCTGTCTTTCTCTCTTTCTCTTCTGTCTTTCTTCTGCTCATTTTCTTCTTCTTCTTTCTTTGTATTTGTATTCTTGTCTATTTTTCCTTTCTTTTAAGTCGCATCTTTCCTTATGTATTGGTCCTTCTTCTTCCTCCATCACTACAGATGTGTTTTGTGACAGTGACAGGGAGACCAACTCACCAGCCGATCACATGACAACAGATGACATCGTTCCAAACTGAGCAAGGGAATTTAGGCTTTAACATTTAACTGGAACTTGAACACTGATATTAGGCGCTGTCAATCATGATTACCCCTAATAAGACAAAACAACAACAACAACAAAATTCAGATTGGAGGCTCCTTCCATACATCTTAAACATTCCCTGACTGAAACGTTTCTTCAATTCAAATCTGCTGTTATAGAAAATTAATCAGTACCTTCTGACCAATCAGAATCCAGAACTCAACAGCGCTGTGATATAAACTGTACTAATGATCGCTATTACTACTGAAACTTAAACACTAATTAAATAAACATTAATTGTGTCTTTTTGCATAACATGGTCATGTGATCAACACCGGTGACACTTTATTGTTGACTGAAGTGTCACATCACAAAAATAAACTGCTGCAGTTCAGAACACAACATTTAACACACGCACATTTCTAACTATAATTTGCTTCCGATTTCTATGAGTTTTAGTGTAATTTAAATGGTTAAACAGTCAGTTGTGGTTATATTATAATCGAATGCCCTCTGATTCCATTTTAATCATTTAAAGCAGAGATCAGAGAGAGAGAGAGTCTCTGTATTCAGTCCTAATCTGTGGTGTGTTGTTTCCTGTTCATGGTGTGTGGTTAGTAACATCACCACAGAGCTGCATGTGTGCTGTCATTACTCTCTCTCCAAAGCAGACCGTCCTCAGTCTCTGTATCCTAAACTCTCTATAAGCAGCTTTAACATGTTTCATTTGTTGAGTTGTGTTTGGGTTCAGACTTCAAGGAAACAGATTTGGCTGTTAGATGACACAATAGATGAGAGTCGACATGCACAGAGTTCTGTAGTTCCAAAAACACACAGCATCCTATCTTAGAATCTCGTCCCACGTAAAGTGGACACACAGAGGTGACTTTTCCCTCGTCCACTGGTGTTGCTGTTAAAGTGCCTCTGTTATGCCATTTTAAAGGTTGCTGATCTTTAATATTGCTTAATGAGTCTCTTAAAATAGGTTTACATGCATACAAGGTCAAAAAACACTCTAGTTCGAAGCAGTTCGAAGAATCAGTCTGTCTAAACCCCTCCTTTCCGTGAGCCCTCACTGCTGTGATTGGTCAGATGGCTACAATGTGTGTCGGAAAACGAAACGCCCATTACCAGAACTGAACGACGGCTCTGGAGACCCGTCTATACATAGAAAAGATGGCGTCGGTTTTACCGTATCGATTCGAGCCGGAGTCTGAGGATGAAACGGTTGAAGTGGCACATCGACAAGAAACTGGTTCGCAAGCATGACTGATGCCGGACGTTTCTCAGTGGTAAGTGTCATATGGTAATATAACTGACCTAATTTGTTAAATTGTGCTAATGTTAGATGCACAGGCTCGTGATGTGCTTATGTGTGTGTGTGATGCATTTTCCCCCTCGGGGCTTGCCGTAGAAGGGTAAGGGGTATGTGCACTTCCTGCTCTGGAGAGTCGCGAGTGTTAAGTTCAGTTTTGGTGAATGGTGGAGAATAAACAGTTAAAAAGGATTTCGTGTGCTCTCGTTTTTATCGTGTTTTTATTTTACTTGGTCACATTCACAAGAGTGTGGTAACGTTAATTGTACGATGGCAAGCGAGTTGTTCGCGACATAAAACGTGTGCGGACATTATGCAAATATGTTACGTAGTGACGTGGATTCGTAACAGAGAAATATTATAATTGCTAACGACTCGTTTAGGCGAATGTGAGCCGACTCTTTTTTTTAATAGACAAAATCTTCACGTTTTAAGTTTGCTTTAAGTTGAGCAATAATAATAAGACACAGTCAAGGGAGATGCATCAGTGAACCTATCTGAGTTCAACTGGGGGCCTTACTGTACAGTATGTGGTGGCAGCGTCATTTTAAGGTAAAGTGTAGGTTAATTTGTTTTATTTTTACTTTACAGCAGTGATTCGGTTAGTGTGCGCTCACGCGAGTGTCATTAGCCTTGTTTCTTGTGTGTGTGTGTGTGTGTGTGTGTGTGTGTGTGTGTGTGTGTGTGAGAAAGTTGTCCCACACAGTAGTCCTCCCCCTCTCAAATAAGAGAGGAGGAAAGGTTATTGTATGCTTCACACACATACATACTGTACACAGCGCATGTGCGCACAAACACACACACACACACACAGCGCGTGAGTGTGCTCACAATCCAAGGTTCCACTGTACTGTATGTGTATCATGGCAACAAAGCTGATTTACAATTAACAAATAATAAAAGCTCTACAGTATCTTCAGTGGTCTGTTAATTAAGTGTAAATGTACAATTTATTAAAAAATAAAACAATTCACATTGTTTTAAAATTTACACATTTTTGTGGCAAATATATTTTTTTATTTGTTTCAGCCTGCTATGCTTTTTTTATTATAATTATTTGTAGAGCTGTCAATACAGAATAAACCTATACGATGTATTGGGGTCAGTTTGCAACAGCAGTGACATAGACAAGTAAAATCCAGAACAGGATGTAGCGTGTAGCTTGTGGCTAAAACCAGGCAGTTACTGAGTGTGAAGCAGTAGCGCTGGAGAGAGTGTGTGAGAAATGGCCAAACTCCGGTCTACATTTATTCTACAGACGCTGTTCGGTGAGTCCATACACACACTTAGTAAATAAACAGATAGTAAAGTGTAAATGATGAATAAATCCTTGTAGCTGTGAGAGTGTGTGTAGTGTTCAGGTGATTATGTGCTGCTCTTTCAGCTTTCTTTACTCCGTGTCTCCTGGAGATCACTTCAACAGATGTCAGATCTGTCCATCCTGGAGAGAACATCACCCTGCAGTGTAACATCACTAATTATCCTGAGATATCGTGGTATCGACTGAGATCTGACGAAGTGAAGCTGCTGATATCTGCTGAGGAATTGAAGCTGGAGAAAACATTTCCCCTTCGTTATAATGTAGACAAGAGTCACTTTAATGTAACAGAAAGCAGCAGTTCAGTCAGTTTAGTGGTTATTGGAGTTAGAGAGACAGATCTGGGAGTTTATTACTGTGGAGGTCGAAACAAGACACACACTCAGTTTGGGAAACCCATCAGACTAACAACAGGTGGGTGCCAATATTTTATTTACTCTGATTGCAGCTGATAAGTTTAGTTTTACCATGTGTATTTTTTTCTCATGATTTACCGCTATGCAAAAATTATTTCCTAATTTATTTCCTAAATCCTAAATATTTCCTATATATATATATATATATATATATATATATATATATATATATATATGGCCGGACATTTTCCCCATCAGGATTTTCTAGTAGATTTATGGTTCCATCAATTATGGCACGTCATCCAGGTTCTGAAGCTGCAAAGCCCCACATCATCACACTACCACCACCATGTTTCAATCTTAGTATGAAGTTATTTTGTAATGAGACGCATGAAACAAGACGCACACCTTCCAAAACATTAAACTTTAGTCTCATCAGTCCGCAGAATGGTTGCCCAGAAGTCTTGGGGATAATCCAAATGTCTTTTGGCAAATATGAGACGAGCCTTTTGTTCTTTTTGGTCAGCAGTGGCTTTCGTCTCGGAACTCTCCCATGGATGTGATTTTTGCCCCCAGTCTCTTTCTTATTGATGAATCATGAACATTCAATTCAATTCAATTCAATTTTATTTCTATATCGCTTTTAACAATGGTCATTGTCTCAAAAAAAAAAATGAAAAGAGAATTTATTGAAGTGTGTATGAGTAAGAAAAAATTAGTTTATAATAATGAGATGATAATATATACCTGATATACCTGAGTCCCTGATGAGCAAGCCGAGGGCGACGGTGGCAAGGAAAACCCCCCTGAGATGGCAATAGGAAGAAACCTCGATTAATTAAAAAAAAAAATGTAATTTGGGTGATAACGAATAACAGGAATTATACTGTATAACGACATCATGTGTGTTAGGCTGCTGGAAGTTCAGTAAAACAGTAGTTGTTCAAGTTATCATGGAGTCCAGGTCAGCACAGGGACGAGTCAGCAGGTGCAGAGGGCAGATGGGGGTCTGGATCACTGGGAGCTCAGGAGCAGCATGTGTAGATCCAAACCATCATGAAGCAATACTTAACTGATGTGAGTGTGGCCTGGAGTTCTTTAGATGATGTTCTGGGTTCTTTTATGAGCTCCTGGATGATTTGTCATTGCGCTGTTGGACTTTTGGTGGGCTGGCGACTCCGAGGAAGGTTCACCACTATTCCAAGTTTTCTCCATTTATGCATAGATAATGGTTCTCACCATGGTTTCCAGTCAGTCCCAGTAAAGGGAAATGACTTATTTCCCTTAATAAATGGAATCATTTAAAAACAGTTTTTTTGTATTTACTCAATTAATTTATTTTTTATTTTATATTAAATACATTTTATATTAGAATTTGTTTGATCTGAATCATTTAAGTGTGTTTCATGACAAATATGCAAACAAAACAATTCTCAATTCATGTCTAAATGTGTTTCAGATAATCAGAATCATGAGACTGATGGTTCAGACACACAGCAGTCTGACGCTCATACACACTGTGGAGTTATTATTATAATCCTATCGTGTGTGTGTGCGCTCTTTGTTTCACTCAGCATCACCTGTTCCACACTACAGGGTGAGAACTTACAACTTAAAAACCAACATTCACACACTTCACTCTCTCTCTCTCTCTCTCTCTCTCTCTCTTTCTCTCTCACACGTGTGCACACACTCACACACGCACAATTACCTTTATTTATTACACTTCCTGTTGTTTAGCAGCTCTTTAAAACATATGAAGTGAAATGTGTGCCTGCTGAAACTCACATCTGTGTGTGACATTTTTTTCAGATAAGTGTTCTTCCAGCGAGGGCTCAGATGAGAAGGTAACAGTAAAACACTGAAATGGTGAAATGTAGCTGATGGAAGTCAATGCTGAGATCATGTCTTTATTAAAGCAGAATAAAAATGTCACATGATCAGATGTTTCTCTCTACAGGACGTGGACCTGCACCTGTCTGATTCGACCTCTGTGACCTACACAAGTGGCTCCTGACGGCCCAGGAAACATCAGCAGCAGTTTAGTCCTGTATAACGTGTAACACTGTACTGTGTGTAAAGAGCAATACGGAATAAAAGGCTGATATAATCAACGTTAAATAAATGACTTCCTGAAGATCTATTACTGTTTTTATTTCCGTTAAAAACCCAGAGCTTTATATAAGCACATGATGAACATAGAAAGAGACGTCTTCACTTCTTATACACTTTATAATGCTGATAGTTGCACATCATGTACACTACACTGATTTTATAGTGCTACTGTACTGTGCTGCTATTTTTATTGACTTGGCCAAGGCCTTTGATTCTGTCAATCATAAACGTCTTATTGATAGGCTTTATGATACTGGCTTCTCTGACCAATCCTTGTCTTGGTTTTCTAATTATCTAAGTGATAGAGTACAGTCTGTGAAATCTGAACAACTTCTTTCCCAGCCTCTCCCAGTCACCAATGGTGTCCCACAGGGATCAATACTTGGTCCTACACTTTTTTCTATTTATATTAATAATGTAGCTAATTCTTTTACAGACTCATTTATCCATCTTTATGCCGATGATACAATTCTTTACTCTACAGGTCCTTCTCCTGCTGCAGTTTTGCAGCAACTTCAACTCAGTTTTAATAGATTGCAACAGACCTTTTCCAATTTGCATCTTCAGCTAAATACTTCCAAAACTAAAGTCATGTGGTTTGGAAAAAAAGGTCACGTTTCATCTAGCTTTCCAAGTATCTGCTCCCTTGATGGGACACCATTGGAACAGACTACTGAATACAAATATCTGCGTATTTGGCTAGATAACACCCTGTCTTTTTCAAAGCACATTGATAATTTGAAGACCAAGATCAAATTAAAACTTGGGTTCCTTGTGTTCTGCATTTACATTATCTGCTAGGAAAACTCTCGTGCAAATGACCATTCTCCCCATGTTTGATTATGGGGACGTTATTTATAGATCAGCATCCAAAGGCCTGCTTCAAAAGCTTGATGTTCTCTACCACTCTGCCATCCGGTTTATATCGAATGCTCCTTTCAAAACACATCACTGTACCCTGTATTCTTCTGGTCTTCATTGTATACCCGCTGTAAAATCCATTGGTATATGGTCATTTACAAAACTCTCCTCGGTTTGTACCCTCCTTACCTACAAGAACTGTTACACTCCTTTTCTTCAGGGTATAACACTCGTTCTGCTAACCTGATTCAGCTGACAGTTCCTAAGGCTTCTTCTGCATTTGGCCTGTCGTCTTTTCACAACGTTGCTGCTAGAGATTGAAATGACCTGCAAAAAACGTTAAAACTGGACAATCTCATTCCTAAGTCGGTTTTTCATTCTCGGATCTCAGCTCACTTTAAAGACGTCTGTAGCTGTTATTTAGACTAGCTGCTCTTATTCATTGCTGCTCCACTCTTCACATGTTTGTATCTGTGTATGTATGTGTATGTATGTATGTATATGCATATGCTTGTACATATGTGTGTATATATATATGTGCATGTGTGCCTATGTATGTACTGTATGTACAGTATATGTATGTATATATATATTTTTTTTCGTAATTTCGTTTATATTTCTTAAAATGTTTTATTTTTTTATCAGTTCCCCTACTTCCCCCAAAAGGCTCAGCCTTTGCCAGGCCACAGTTGTAAATAAGAAACCTGTTCTTAATCTGTCTTGCCTGGTTAAATAAAGGTAAATAAAAAAAATATATATATAGATCTTTAATCTGTTTGTGTCTATGAGATTAAATACCAGCAGTAATAGTATATTTTCTATTACGCAACAGTGTTACACGTTAGAGAGTGTACCTTTAAACAGACCATGTGATCTACAAACACTGATACAGTATGTGATTAAATTCAGGGCTTCAGCTTTCAGGTTAAGAGGTTTAACTAACCAACAGCCCTTTTAGCAGCTGCCTTTAAAGTCCCGGGGGAACATGGCATCGCCCCACTTACATGCCATGCTCTGCATTCAGGTGCCGAACACCTTCTCCAGCCTAAGCCCCAAAAAGAGCGGAGCAAGTCTGAGGTTGATTATTTGCCCCCAGTCGTGCCAGATTTAGCCTTAGATTTTCACATACCTGCTGAAGGGGAGGTCGTCTAACAAGTGATCTCTTTGCAAAAAAGCTATAACGATTTGGGCGCATGCCTGTCACCGATGCATCTGTAACATTCATTCATTCATTTTCTATACCGCTTAATCCTGTGTTCAGGGTCGTGGGGGACCTGGAGCCTATCCCAGGAGACTTCGGGCACTAGGCGGGGTACACCCTGGACAGGGTGCCAATCCATCGCAGGGCACACACACATACACACACTCACACACCCAATCACACACTACGGGCAATTTAGGAACGCCAATTAGCCTAACCTGCATATCTTTGGACTGTGGGAGGAAACCGGAGTACCCGGAGGAAACCCACCAAGCACGGGGAGAACATCCAAACTCCATGCACACAGAGACGGGAATCGAACCCAGACCATGGAGGTGCAAGGCGACAGTGCTAAGCACTACACCACCGCGCCGCCCAAACCAGTTTATATAAGAGCTTAATGAGGTTAAGGTTAGCGGTGTGGTTAGCATGGTGGTGTTAGCGTTAATAAGACACACAATCTCGGCAGCATATTGCACCTGTGGCTTAATCAGGGAACTGTAGTATAAAGACGTACTGTACTGGTAATATAAGAGTTTACTAAACATCGTAAGGTCACTGGAGGATGTACAGTAGGCAAGGAACATCAACGTCAATGCTTAGCAGCCGTATATAGACTATATATGTGATTAAACAGAATTTATGTATTTCAGGTGCCTTTAGACTGATATTGTTATATAATGTATAAGATATTTTGCTCGAGGCGTACCACAGACACACAGGTCTTACAGAACAGGATAGTTTTATTAGGAAAATGGGCAAAGGAAGACATTTTAAGGCAGTAGAGAGAATAGAGGAATAGGAGTGAGGATGTGCATGTGCAGGTCGGTGGCACAGCTGGCAGGCGAGCACTCAGCTGGCGAGCAATGGCAGTGGCGGAGAAATGTAATGGGCTATTGTAAATTGTTCTCAGTGGCTCCTCGGTGAAACGTTTAAGTCAGATCCCATTCTAAACATTCGACTGGAGTAACTGGAAATGTACTCGACTCTTTTACTAAATTCTATCACTGCCTAGATAAGCTGTTGTTGAGTCTGTGTATGATTTCTAACCTCTAAACTCTTAGCAGGTTATTGAACAAAGGCTGTAGGACAGGAAGTCAGCTTTGTGGTAGAGCAGGTTGTGGGGACACCAGAGACAGACAAGGCTTGTATTTATGCACATGTGTGTAGAGTGTGTGTGAGAAATGGCTGAACTCCTGTTTACTCCACAGCTGCTGTTTGGTGAGTTTATAGACTTATATTTATGCATAGAGAGACAATGTTGTCGTCTCAGTTGTACCGACATGTGTTTAGTGGAAGGTTAAGGGTTTATTCCATGAATGAAGTAATGCAGCTGTGTGTGAGTTTCTCCAGAGCGGTGATGAAGCTGATCTCTTAATGTGCTGTTGTTCTTTCAGGTCTCATCAGTCTGAGTCTCCTTCAGATCATTTCAGCTGATCTCAGATCTGTCGATCCTGGAGAGAACATCACTCTGCTCTGTAACATGACTCAGTATACAGAGATATCGTGGTATCAGATGAACTCAGCAGGCGTGAGGCAGATTATATGGGCCAGACAAAGGAAAATAGGCAAACGCTTTTATATTGATTATAATGTAGACGAAAGTCACTTTGGTGTAACAGAAAGTAGCAGTTCAGTCAGTTTAGTGATTATTGGTGTTAGAGAGACAGATCTGGGGTTTTATTGCTGTGGAGGTAAAAATGATGGAACACACACTCAGTTTGGGAAACCCATCAGAATCAACTTCACTACAGGTGGGTGCCAATACTTTATTTACATTGCTTGTCGATGCTGTGCTTACTTCCTCTGTGTTCACGTACATGTTTCTATTTAATCACCTAGATCAGGCCTTTCTCTGTACTGTACTGAGATCTCTGTGTCACTGTGTGTCTCTGTTTCAGATTATCACAATCATAAAGCAGGTAACACACCTGAGCCTCCTGATCCTGAGCAGCCTGCAGGACCTGGACTCCTGCTGTGTGTGTGTTCAGTCTCTGTTCTTATTAACATCATCTGCATGTGTGTGTTCTGTTCCAGGAACCCAGGTGAGAACTTTAACCCCATTTACCATCACTGTGAAGATCCACTTTCCTTATTTATCTTCATTCCTGGTTAACAGCAACACTAAGACCAGCGAGCATGTATAAAACTGTGTGTGTGCGTGTGTGCTGTTTATATCAGTTATGAGATATCATTTAATGTAGATTGAATTCTGTTTATCTTCCAGACGTGTGTGTTATCAGCAGTGACTCGGATGAGAAGGTACCACACACATACACTCCTGATTAATCCTAGTAAAGTCAGTAATGTGTCTCATTATTAACACCATCTCTCTGTCTGTCTCTCTACAGGACGTCGCCCTGCAACACACTGCTGATTGGACCTGTGTGACCTACACAAGAGTCTCCTGATGGCTCTTTTAATATTTAACATCACAAACCATCACCATCAGCAGAGACGCTGTGATCTGATCTACACCTGAACATAACATTTAGTACACTGATTTTCAATGAGCTTCATTAAACTGATGGATATTTGGGATTTAATTTAAACGTTGTGGTCAGTTTCTGTTTAAAAACATTTTAGAAACATTTTTGAAATTGTCTGTTTTCAAGTAAATTAGATGACATTTTATTTGTATAGCACTTTTACCAATAGTCATTGTCACAAAGCAGCTTTACAGGTTAAAAAGTAAAAGTGTCTGTGTTTTCTGAGTAAAGGTGTAAACCTCATGTTTTTCCTGAGCTGTGTGTCATGTCCTGTTCAGAGTGTGTGGGTAACACCATAAATAGACCTCACCATCGTTTAATGTTAGTATGTATGTGTGTGTGTATGTGTGTGTACAGTATGTGTGTGTATGTGTGTGTGTGTATATGTGTGTATGTATGTAGGTGTGTGTGTGTATGTGTGTGTGTGTATGTATGTATGTGTGTGTATGTGTGTGTGTGTGTGTGTATGTGTGTGTGTGTGTGTGTGTGTGTATGTATGTATGTAATGGGGCAGGAAAGACAATGCCATTACAGAAAGACCATCACTACCAATGCAATAACCAGGGACAGGTTTTTTTTAAACTTCGCCAGTCCATCAAATGACCTTGCCATCCTGGATGACCAGAAAAAAGAGGATGATCTTTGGAAGGTCAGGTTTCTTTTAAACAGAGACCAACAGTCAATAAGGCTGCCTCAATTGATCAAGATCCCTCAAAGCTGACAAACATGAGCAAATGATTCCTTTTACAGGCCAGTGTCCTGTGTGCCAATGTGAGCCTGGGAAACCAAATCTCGATCGGGAATGGTGTGCTATGACTTTTGGTAGGGATTCTTCACACGAAGTTCGCAAGGTTCCCAAAAAAAAACGCCGCAAAAAGTACCATAGACTTAATATTAGACAGTATTAGACAGTAACTTGTCCTTTGAAAATCACAAATCACAAAAACAGCCTTTTTCCATCTTAGAAATATTGCCAAACTTAGGAACATCTTATCCGTATCTAATGCAGAAAAGCTAGTCCATGCATTCATGACCTCCAGACTGGACTATTGTAATGCATTACTAGGTGGTTGTCCTGCATCCTCAATAAACAAGCTTCAGTTAGTCCAAAATGCAGCCGCCAGGGTTCTCACTAGATCCAGAAAATATGATCATATAACCCCAATATTATCATCCCTGCACTGGCTACCTGTTCAGTTTAGAATAAATTACAAAATAGTATTACTTACATACAAGGCCCTAAATGGTTTAGCTCCAACATACCTAACCAGTCTTCTGATACGCTACAATCCACCACGCGCCTTAAGATCACAAAACTCCGGACTTCTGGTAGTTCCCAGAATGTCAAAATCTACAAAAGGGGGTAGGGCTTTTTCATATTTAGCTCCAAAGCTTTGGAATAGCCTTCCGGACAGTGTTCGGGGAGCAGACACGGTTTCTCAGTTCAAAAGTAGACTCAAGACGCATCTTTTTAATCTGGCATACACATAACTCATCCCAGTACTCATACTCCAGTACACCTATACCGAATGGCAACTACGCTAATTCTCCCCATCTGTTCTGTATTTCTCTACCCATCCCGAGGCATCGGGAGATTTTGCCAGCTTCAGTAGACAAAGGCCGACCCTACGAGGTTCCTGAGGCATCCAGAGAAGGACCAGCTCCAGCTGGATTCAGCTTTTTGATGGTTGGAGCTACACATGCTGCTCCTGTCCTTCCAGTGATCCAGACCTCATCTGCCCTCTGCACCTACTGACTCGTCCCTATGCTGAACTGGTCTTCATGTCAATTTAAATAATTTCTGTCATATTGAATTTTTAAAGTAGTAGAAGTATAGTAGACGTCCTGTGACCTGGGAGGTCGGAGCCTTACCAGGAATAACAGTCTACACCTTCAAAGGCAATATTAGCAATGCCGCCTTTCTTCAGGGAACACTCTCTCCATGAAGGGGTGTAACTCGGTCTGTAGTGTTCAGGTAGGTGGGACTTGTTCGAGTAACACCCACATGAAGGGCAGGACCTGAGGTTTCTCAGTAAAGCACCACCCAGAGGATCGCACCACCAGCATGTCTTCTTCTCAACTTATTTGTAAAAGCTCCATTGTTCAATGGGGAAAAAACAATGTGCAGGATCTTGCAGTACCTGAACCTTTTGTCTGATAGCCATGAGTCTTGAATGATACTAGCCTTCAGCCTAATTTGAAGAAGAAGAATTGTTCTATGCTTTACAGCGCAGTGATTTTTTTTCTTCATAGATTCCAGCTTGTTATGAAGCTAGGTTTAGACACAGGGTCACCCATAATATCCTCCACAGGAGCAAAAAAAAGAGTTTAGGGCCCAACAGCCCTGTTGCTCTAGAGCCCAACAGTGACAGCTTGTCAGGGCTGCGGCTCGAACCCCTGACTTAGACCCACTGACTAACCAAAGTTTATAATCTTCAGTATGTCTTAGCTATAAATCTGGCTATAAATCACATAGTAAAGAAGACTGAAATTGCTCTGACCTGAGAGAACTAAATAGCATAGACTGACAGACCAAACGACAATACTAAAGACATATGATTGGATCCAGAGTAATGTAGAAGATACACACAGATCAGAAACCATTAAAGAATAAATCACAATTAGAACTTAAAGCACGCTTCAGCAATCTCTCAATCCCAGGAAGTGAATAATAATAATAAATGTGATGTTGAGGTGGAAGATACTCATAAAAAAAACAAATAATAATACAATAATCATCTACAGTATGCTTTTTCTCAATGTTTTACTTTTCTAATATATATCCTATGATATACAGTAAAAGATATTCATAGTCTTTACCTTACATTTTAATTTTAAAACAGTTAATATATTATCATTTGCCTGCATGGCAGATTAAGTACCAGCTCAAGACAATGAATTTGAGCAATGTTTGGTTAAAACTGAAAACCAGAGTGCTGTTTGGTCGACATTATATACGTTTCTATGTTTAGCACCAAACAATCCCAAAACATTGTTGTATTTTTCATTTACAATTACATTTGTGTTCATTTTTCTCAGGTTCAATTCCAGACGTGGGGTCTGTGTGCATGGAGTTTGCATGTTCTCTATAACTCTATAACTCTTCCTCCTCCCTCTTCCCCCTTCATTCGGGAGCTGTCATGACAGAATAATCAATAGATCATGTGCAATATATATATATATATATATATATATATATATATATATATATATATATATATATATATATATATATATCCGGTGTGCAATATCATTCCTACTCTACATGCAATATCAAATATTATGTTCAATATAAATCCTGGGTGCAATAACATAAATGTAAATTACACAACAGAGACAATTCAGCACCTTTCTGAACAGTCTGTAGTTCCCTTTCAAGGATTTCACTCAATGCTGCGTTAGAACGCTTATGGGAACTATCTTGTCGCATTGCCGGCCGTGAAGCATGCGTGCAAATCGCCATTATCTGGCTATATGTAACCTCGGTCAGGTGACGTCATCTGATTAGATCAGGTGGAGGTTATAAATACCGGAGAGCCGGCAACAAAACCTCAGATCATTTGTCTTCATGCTGACTTGTGATCGCGTGTGTGCAGCAAGCATTTAAAAAAAGCCATTCTAAACAGAGAGAGAAAAAAATACAATAAAACTCACCAGATATAATGGCCGAGTTTAGTGTTTCATGCCCGTGCGGTAACCGTCTTTCTCAAGACGATAGTCATAGCCTCTGTTTTGAATGTTTGGGTGAAAGCCACGCTCTCCTTGGACTTGAAGGAGAGTGTGAGCACTGTGATAATCTCCAGATGAAGGTGCTACGAGCGCGTCTCGCGTTCTTTAGGGTTGCCAAGAGCCGCTCTGCACTCCTGGGGCTCACAGGTTGATTTGGCTGAGGCACGAGAGACGGAGCCCCTCCTTTCTCTCGCCTCCTCCCCGGATCACGCTCTCTCTCCCTCCACTTCGCGAGCGCACTTCGGTGCTTCTCTGGAGTGTTTGGGAGAGACTCACTCTCTTGCTTCTTTTGATATGGATTTAGCTACCTCAGAACAATCCTCTAGGGATGATAAAGAGTATGAAGAGTTAATTGAGGTTATAACACGCGCAGTCGAACGTTTACACATTGACTGGCCACAGGAGCCACCTCATACAAAACGTTCCAAACTGGATGACAGATTTCTGTCGGGTGGCCAGGAGATGGCGCCACAACGCCACTCTCTCCCCTTTTTTGATGATCTCCACAACGAGTTATCTCGTTCATGGAGATGTCCTTTTTCTTCCCGTATCTTTGTACCTTCGACTTCATTTTATTCGAACATCGTTGATGCAAAGGCACAAGTTTATGTGATGATGCCCCAGATTGAGGAGATGCTCACGGGCTATCTCGCTCCTGGAACATCATCCTCACTAAAAAAGCCAACCCTTCCCTCCAAGACATGTAGAACTTCTTCTACCCTGTTAGGGAAGGCGTTCCAAGCAGCTGGTCAGGCCGGTGCTTCCTTGCACACCATGGCGGTTTTGCAGGTGTATCAGGCTGACCTGCTGAATGATCTGAGCACGAGCGGCAATATGAATCAGGAAGCGTTCATAGAATTACGCCGGGCTACTGATTCAATTCAATTCAGTTTTATTTGTATAGCGCTTTTAACAATTGACATTGTCTCAAAACAGCTTTACACAATCAAAAGAATTATTTAAGTTTGTATGGAATGTGAATGTGTATGAATCAAAATGTTCAGATAGTCCCTGGTGAGCAAGCCCGAGGGCGACAGTGGCAAGGAAAAGCTCCCTGAGATGGTAATAGGAAGAAACCTTGAGAGGAACCAGACTCAACAGGGAACCCATCCTCATCTGGGTGAAACAGATAGCAGGAAATTATCTGGATTTATACAGTGTTAAGTGTTAGGTTCAGCTATAATAGTTGATGTTAATTGATGTTATAATAGTTGATATAAAATGGAGTCCAGTAGTTATTGGAGACTCAGATAGACTTGTAGAAAGTTCCAGTCCTGAACTATCGAATTGTCAAGTCCTCAGAGAAACAGCTGACAACACCAGTTGATCTGTCCTGATCTGTCCCTGCGTGCGACGAAACAGACAGCCCGTGCTAATGGCCGTTCTATGGGCTCCCTGGTGTCTGCAGAGAGGTGTTTCGGACAACACCGGTCTCCGACACGTTAGTCCTTCGGTCGCATCCTGCTATATTCCAGGACACCGAACCACTAACACCCCCCATCCCAGTAAAAGTACTTGCACCCCTTTCGGAGAAGCTGGCAGCATGGAAGCTACTGCCAGGCATATCCCCCTGGGTTTTAAAGACTATAGAGAAAGGATACAGGATCCAGTTTGCATATCGCCCTCCACGTTTCAATGGCGTGGTCTCCACTTCCGTGATACCGGAAAAGGCGCATTTTCTGAAGTCTGAAATTACTGCAGAAGGGAGCCATAGAACAGGTTCCTCCTCCAGATATGGAGTCAGGTTACTACAGTCGGTACTTCCTGGTCCCCAAAAAGGACGGGGGTCTGCGTCCAATTCTGGATCTTCGCGGTTTGAACCGCTATCTCAAAAAATGCAACTTCAAAATGTTGACCATAAAAACTATTGTTTCACAAATCCAGCCACAGGATTGGTTTGTGACAGTAGATTTAAAGGACACATATTTCCACACAGAAAGTTCCTGAGGTTCGCTTTTGGGGGAAAAGCCTACCAATTTCGGGTTCTTCCATTCGGTCTAGCCTTATCACCTCGCACATACACAAAATGCGTGGATGCACTTCTGGCTCCCTTGAGACTCCAGGGCATCCGCATTCTGAATTACATAGACGACTGGCTAATCCTGGCCCAGTCTCAGCAGCTAGCACTTCGACACCGGGATGTTGTCCTAGCTCATCTTCATTCGCTGGGATTGAGACTCAACGCCACGAAAAGCGTTCTCTTTCTGGCACAAGTGACAACCTACTTGGGCGTCAGGTGGAATTCGATCGCTATGCAGGCACATCTGTCTCCTGCTCGCGTCAAATCCATAAACAACGCTCTGAAGGAAATCAGACTGGACCAAGAAGTGACTGTACATCACAAAAATGTTTAGGCCTCATGGCAGCTGCATCCATGGTGATACCTTTGGGTGTGCAGGAGAGCTTTTCAGCTGTGGTTAAGAGCCAGGGGAGTTCACACGAGAACAAATCCCCGAAGGCGTATAAGGGTTACGCGCAAAGGACTTCGTACCCTTTCTATGTGGTTCAGACCCCGGTTTCTCGCCTTGGGTCCCACTCTAGGTCCGTCTTGTCGTCGCAAAATGCTAACGACAGCCGCTTCCCTTACCGGCTGGGGCGCGGTCTTGGATGGCCGTCCAGCCCAAGGGGTCTGGAGAGGCCACCTTTTCGCATGGCACATCAATTGGATCGAAATGATGGCTCAATTTTTGGCTCTACAGCATTTCCTCCAGCAGCTGAGAGGCTACCATGTCCTAGTGCGGGTGGACAGCACGTCGGTAGTCTCCTACATGAATCGCCAGGGCGCCCTGCGTTCGCGATGCTTGAACCAGCTAGCACATCAGGTTCTGCTCTGGGCTCAGGACAAGTTCCTGTCCCTCAGGGCGATTCACATTCCAGGGTACAGGAATGTGGGAGCAGACTTTCTGTCCAGACAAGCTGTGAATCACGCAGAATGGAAACTCCACCCCGAAGTAGTCACTCAAATCTGGGAGAGATTCTCTACAGCAGAGGTGGACCTCTTTGCCTCACAGGAGACTGCACAATGTCCCCTTTACTACTCTCTGACTCATCCAGCTCCCCTGGGTCTGGATGCGATGGCCCATACGTGGCCCAATTTATGCGTTTTTAATCTATGCGTACCCTCCGATAGCTCTGCTCCCGGGAGGCCTGGCGAGGTTCCGTCAACACGGTTTGCGCCTCTTATTGATAGCACCCCGTTGGCCGGCCCGAGTATGGTTCTCAGAGATAATATCGCTTATCATCGAGATAATAATTGACACCATCCTAAGTCCTAGGGCTCCCTCCACTAGAAGGATTTATGCCTTCAAATGGAAGGTATTCGAGAGCTGGTGCATGGCAAAGCAGGTGGACCCAGTCCACTGCCAAATCGTTTCAGTGCTGGAATTCCTGCAAGAGAAATTGTCCTCGGGCTTGTGCCCTAGTACTCTCAGAATGTACATGGCCGCTATTTCAGCCTGCCACGTCCTGACTGAAGGGGTTACTGTGGGAAATCACCCTTTTAGTTGCTCGTTTCATTCGTGGAGCTAAACGGTTGAGGCCACCCACTAGAGTCACGGCTTCCTCATGGGATTTATCTATCGTGCTCGAAGGTCTGATCGACACTCCTTTTGAACTGTTAGAATCAGCGCCCGACAAGCTTCTGACTCTCAAAATGGTTCTTCTTATGGCCATTACCTCTCTAAGAGGATCGGAGACCTGCGTGCATTGTCAGTCTCCCCATCTTGCCTGGACTTTGCCCCTGGGCTAGTCAAGGCCATTCTGCATCCTCACCCATACTATCTACCTAAAGTTCCTTTCTCAACCATGCACCCTGTCGTCCTGGAAGCCTTCTGTCCTCCACCTTTTGCGGATTCGGAGCAGGAGAAACTTCACCTACTGTGCCCAGTACGTGCTCTTCAGGCTTATGTCCACCGCACCAGCCAGTGGCGTAAGTCAGAGCAACTCTTTATATGTTATGGAGGCCGCAACCGGGGGCGGCCACCACCACACATACTCTGTCACACTGGGTGAGAGATGCTATTGCCCTCTCCTACGAGGCGCATGGACTCACTTCGCCCCTAGGAGTTAGGGCTCATTCAACCAGAGGGGTCGCCTCATCTATTGCTCTTGCAAGAGGTACTCCCCTGCAACAAGTGTGTGACGCGGCGGGTTGGTCCTCTCCGCACACATTTACAAGATTTTATAGTCTGGATGTCCATGCCACTCCGGGCTCACGAGTCCTCGGGTCAGCTTCCCGGACATGAATCTGAGACCTTCTTGGTCTTGTGCGCACATGCTACACAACCTTGGGGTCCAGACTCCTGTAGTGTGGCTGCGTTGGTATTCTCGTTCCCATAAGCGTTCTAACGCAGCATTGAGTGAAAGCCTTGAAAGGGAACGTCTCGGGTTACTTTGCTGTAACCCTGTTCCCTGAAAGGCGGGAACGAGATGCTGGGTCCGAACGCCGCACTACCATGTGACCGGACATCCATTCAGACAAATTAATCTGAGGTTTTGTTGCCGGCTCTCCGGTATTTATAACCTCAACCTGATCTAATCAGATGACGTCACCTGACCGAGGTTACATATAGCCAGATAATGGCGTTTTTGCACACATGCTTCACGGCCGGCAATGCGACAAGATAGTTCCCATAAGCGTTCTAACGCAGCATCTCGTTCCCACCTTTCAGGGAACAGAGTTAGAGCAAAGTAACCTGAGATATATTTATATTATATATAATAATAATAATTATTATTATTATTATTTTATCTTCTTCTTATCTTATTGTATTTGTATCTTTTAAATATGCAGCCACTGGAGAAACAATTTCCTTCTGGATTAATAAAGACTTAGTTCTGTATAATATGCCGGTTTCCTCCCAGAGTCCAAAGACATGAAAGTAGGCTAACTGGCGTTCCCAAATTGCCTGTAGTGTGTGAGTGAGGGATTGTCACCCTGTCCAGGGTGAACCCTTTCTCCTGCCTTAAATTTCCTGGATAGACTCCAGACCCCCCATGGCCTGTATACAGGATAAAGTGGTATATAACCAATGAGGGTGTAAGAGTTGGTGACCTGGAAATTTACTTGAGGTTTATTTGCTTTTATTTCTCTCTTCTCTGACAGGTGAAAGATGACATCCGATTCTTCAGTAGCATTTTTTCAGTATCGAGTGCTGACTGCCTTTGTGCTTTTTTTCTTGGGAGCATTATTGTACACTTTCTGCAAGCCCACTAAGAGCTGGTTATCATTTCCAAATGCTCCAGTCAAAACACAAGAAGACTGCCCAGAAGAGTGCCTCAGTACATTAATGGAAATCTTTAACCATGTTATAAACACCACGGGTACCCACAACTACACTTTGGTAAAGCCGCAATTACCACAATTACCAGTCACTAAACCACCTGCAGAGGAAAAAATCCAGGAGAATCATGGCAAGGACATCATCATGTTAATCTGGAAGTGGCCGTTTGGTTTTAAATTTGATGTGAGAGCCTGTAGCCCAAAGTTTGGTATTACAGGATGTCACATTACAGATGACAGAAGCCAATATGACAAAGCCGATGGTGTTCTGTTTCATCACAGAGATATTGATGGTGATATCGCAAACCTGCTAAGCAAGCCGAGACCTCTACATCAGAAGTGGGTGTGGATGAACATGGAGTCTCCTGCTAATACAGGCAGACAAAACTGGCTAAATGATGCATTTAATTTGACAGCAAATTATCAGAGAGATTCTGATGTCTGGGTACCTTATGGGAGAATCAGAAAAACAACGGACAAAGACAAAACCTTTGAAATACCACCAAAAGATAAAACCGTCTGCTGGATCGTCAGTCATTGGAACCCCAACTTTAGGAGAGTAAAATATTTTAATGAACTCAGCCAGCACATCAAAGTAGAGACTTACGGCAGAGCCTTCAACAGGTACGTCAGCAAGGATGATTATAACAAGATTTTACAGAGCTGTAAATTCTACTTATCGTTCGAGAACTCCATCTACCAGGACTACATCACTGAGAAGCTGTTTAATCCTATGAACGTCGGCACTGTTCCTGTGGTTCTTGGGCCACCCAGGGAGAACTATGAGGAGTTCATGCCTGCAGATTCATTCATTCATGTGGACGATTTCCAATCTCCTTGTCATGCACACCAAATACACGACCAGCACTAGGACCCGGAAGTAATGCGGTCGCGAACCAGAAAGTATAAGAGGAGTAAACAAACCTCAGTACGACGCTCAGTCATTGAGTTTCGGCCCATGTCGGTTCAGAGTGTCCGTCTTCTAAACTGTGAGTACTCACCAATTCTGGGGTTTTACTTTCTGATCTTTGAGTGTGTATTTTAGGACGCGGGTTAAATTTGCGTTTTTCCCTTGCTCCTCTTTCGGGAGAGTCCTTAGAATAAATCGCGTGGTTATCCTATCCACTCGCTTCTCACCGCGTTTGGGTTCACTATCCACGCTACATTGAGCTAACGGCTAAGCTACGTCTTCTGGTCACCGAGGTTAGTTCATTTATGACACTCCAGGAACCAGAACCAGGAGACGTATGAGCAGTTCTTCAACTGGAGAAAACACTTTATTGCTGAAGGTTCATTTTTTGGTCTTGAACATGCTTGCCGAAGTTGTAATTATATAAGAAGCTACCAGGGCTACAGAGTATTTAAAAGTATCAATAAATGGTACTGGGGTTAGCTAGCCGCTGGAAATCCAACCGTTCTTCTAAAGATGTCATGAGGAGTTTTTCCCCCACCAAGAAACTTGATCTAATTTTCTTTCCAAACAGAATTATTGCTAACACAAAGAGTTCATTTTCATCTACCATTTTATGGTACAAAATCTCTGTCTTTTTGTCCAGGAAAGCATTACTAATTTACCCGAAAGCATTCACATTCACTTTATAAACTAGTCTACAGTTTTCTTTTATTATAATAAGTAGAATTAATCAACAAATCATCATATGAAGCTGATGTTCTCATTAAGATTATAATTAAGTCATAAAGCATAGTCATCTATACATTATGGTTCACAATGGGTTTTGGTTTCTCAGGCTTCTGTTTGTGTGGAATTTGATGTGTTGTTTTTGTTTTTGTGTTTTATCTCCTGGACCTTGGACAGACTGCCTCTAGGACCCTACTTATTAAAGATTAATGAATGAGTTTACCTGTAAAGATCTGGAGATAAAGACATGTTTTTAATTTATTTAATAATTACAATGTGTTAATTTACGTTCTACAAGTTATAAAACTGAACTTTGGACTGTATATGTAGTAATGTATGCACTCTAAAAATTATTCTGTGACCTTGTAAATTTCACAGCAATAAAAAGGTTATGTTACCTTAATAAAATCATATACATGATTGTTTGAGTTCGACAAATGAAAATCAATGTCTAAAAAACAACTATTAATTTTGTCTTATATTTACACTATAATTTAAGTTTATTTCACAAATAGTAATTAATATTTGACTAACTGAATTATATTTTTAACAGGCATTTAATATTTTTTGATACATTTCAATCAAAATATTTGGTAATTGAGTAATTAATGCTGATTAGTTCAGAAGGGCCTCATCTATTCATTTTGCCTGGAGACCCCACTTCACCTTTGTTCGCCTCTGCTTGTTAGTAAGCAACGTCAGCCATTTTAACCCTGGTCGCCCCTGGAGTAGCTGGGCCTCGACCTGCCGACCTTCTGATCTGTAACTCAAAGCTGTAACACACCGAGCCACTACTGCCCCAATTCAAGATTCAAAGAACTTTATTAATCCCAGAGGGATAAACACTGATAGATTAAGACGGCAGTAAATACACACTGTGTTCTAATCATTATTATATGCACCAGACATTGTGAAGAGGTTAAATCACCTGGGATCATCTTTAAATAACTCATTAAGCCAAATCATTTCAGTAACCAGTGATATTTAGAGTTTCTTTACTCTGTACAGAATTCGCTTTCGTTTCTCGACCACAGGCTTGCTTCGCGTCTGTTTTGGCTCGACGCCCTCGCTGACTGATCACATGGCTTTGATCTCTCGCTCTCCCCTCCTCGACCACGGCTCAGCTTCACGTTTTGGCGTGACGACATCGCGGACGGACTTCATGGCCCCGACCTAACACTTCCGACTTCACGACCACGGCTCTGTCTCTCGCCCCGGCAGCAATGTGACGCTATGGATCCCGCATACCGGCCCCAGCGCCTCCGCTCTCACTACGGCGACACCACAGAAGAGCTAGAGGGCTCACGACTCACACCTCCACCTGCAACTGGGTCCATTTTCACAGCCCACGTTCTGCATCCTCGCGACAGAATAATCCAGCCAGCACTATGGACCCAGCAGGGTTAGACTGGATGAGACGGGCACTGGAGACCCAAGGTGTGCTCGTCGGGAAGAACCAGGAGGAACTCATTGCCACAAGACGAATTCTAGCTGACGTCATCTCCCAAGTACAACTTCTCCAGGTGCCTACAGCTCAGACCTCATACTCCGAAACCCCATGAGAGCCACGCCTACCAGCCCCCCCTACCTATGGGGGAGAACCAGGAACTTGTAGGTCCTTCCTCTCACAATGCTCACTGATTTTTGAGCTACAAACCTCCTCCTTCTCATCAGAATGTTCCCGGGTGGCCTACATAATCACGCTACTAACCGATAGAGCCAGGGAGTGGAGTACAGCCCTCTGGGAGGCTCGCAACCCATGCTGCGAGAACTTCGACAACTTCTCCAAGGAGATGTAGAGGGTCTTTGATCGCTCATTCACCGGCAGGGAGGCTGGAACAAGGTTATTAAGACTTCGTCAGGGATCCCGCTCTGCTTACGACTATGCCATCGAGTTCCGCACCCTAGCCGCTTCTAGTGGATGGAATGACAGAGCCCTAGCGGATGTTTTTCTGGAAGGGCTATCAGAAGCTCTTAAGGATGAGCTCATCTCCCGTGAACCTCCCACGGACCTCCACGAGCTCATGGATCTCGCCGGGCGGGTCGACTCACGTCTCCAGTCAAGACGGCCACCCAGAAGGGTACCCCCCGCCAGGAAGTCGCCCCCACCCAGAATAGGGCACGCGCCTCCTGCCCTGCAGCAAACAGATCAAGAGGAGCCCATGCAGCTAGGCAGGATCCGCATCTCTGACGAGGAGAGACGCCGACGCCGTCTACAAGGGGCTTATTTTTACTGTGGAGCTTCAGGACACAGGCTTAAAGACTGCCCATTAAAAGGGAGGCCCCCCCTAGTCAGACTGGGAGCACTAGAGGGCTCCCCTCCTGATAGATTCCCACAATCACGTCCCCTACTTCCCGTAAACCTAATCATCGGTGGTCAGGCTCACCCAATTCAGGCACTCATTGACTCCGGCTCCGATCGGAATTTGATCAGCGCGACTACGGTGAGGGCATTAAAAATCCCTTGTGTACCACTAGACACTCCGCTCGACGTTCAGGCCTTGGATGGGAGCCGGCTTCCACCCATCATACTTAGAACCCCACTGTTAACTTTGAACCACTCTGAGGAGATCTTCTTCTTCATCATGGATAAATCACACGCCGCTTTGGTCCTCGGACTTCCCTGGCTAGCCCTCCATGGACCCCAGATCGACTGGAACAAGCACGTCATCAAGGGTTGGAGCCCCTCATGCTCCACGACATGCCTGCACTCAGCACTCCCTCCAGCTCCTATCCTGGTCACACCCCATGAAACCCCGGACATCTCCAGCGTACCCACCGAATACCATGATCTCGGGCAGGTCTTCAATAAGACCCGAGCCATGTCACTTCTGCCGCATCGACCATACGACTGTCCTATTGATCTTCTCCCGGGCACCTCTCCTCCGAAAGGCAGACTTTACTCTCTGGCACACCAAGAAAGAGAGGCCATGAATAAGTATATGATAGATTCCCTCGCCGCTGGAATTATTCGTCCATCCTCCTCCCCTGCTGGGGCAGAATTTTTCTTCGTCAAGAAATAAGACAAGTCCCTTCGTCCATGCATTGATTACAGAGGGCTTAACGAGATAACCATCAGGAACCGCTACCCGTTACCTCTCATGGCCACCGCCTTTGAACTTCTCCAAGGAGCGGACATCTTCACCAAGCTCGACCTACGTAACGCTTATCACCTCGTCCACATCCGGGAGGGCGACGAGTGGAAAACTGCTTTCAACACACCCACTGGGCATTACGAGTATCTGGTGGTTCCGTTCGGACTGACCAACGCCCCTGCCGTATTCCAGGCCCTCATTAGTGACGTTCTCCGTGACTTCTTGAACTCTTTCGTGTTCATGTACTTGGACGATATTTTGATTTTCTCTCGAGGTCTGGAGGAGCACCGGCACCACGTTCGCCAAGTTCTGCAGAGGCTCCTAGAGAACAATCTCTTTGTTAAAGCCGAAAAATTTGAGTGCCATACAACTTCCACAACATTGCTAGGATTTGTCATCTCTCCCTCCAGACTGGAAATGGAGCCCGCCAAGGTCCTGGCCGTCTCCAACTGGCCCACGCCAGCTTCTCGACGTGACCTCCAACGGTTCCTGGGGTTCGCGAACTTCTATCGCTGCTTCATCCGGGGTTACAGTTCTGTCGCCGCCCCCCTCACCTCCCTGACTTCCTCCAAGACACAGTTCTACTGGCCTTCGCGGACCTCAAGAAGCTGTTCACCTCAGCCCCCATACTCACCATACCGGATCCATCTCGCCAGTTTGTGGTAGAAGTGGACGCCTCCAACACTGGCGTTGGGGAAATTCTCTCCCAAACATCCCCGCGAGACAACAAGCTGCACCCCTGCTTATTCTACTCCTGCCATCTATCTCCAGCTGAGAGAAATTACGATGTAGGCGACCGAGAGCTCCTGGCCATCAAGTTAGCACTAGAGGAGTGGAGACATTGGCTGGAGGGGACCGAGCTCCCCTTCATAGTGTGGACCGATCACAGGAACTTAGAGTACCTGCGCACTGCCAAAAGACTCAATGCCCGCCAAGCTCGGTGGTCGTTGTTCTTCTCAAGGTTCAATTTCACCCTGTCCTACCGCCCAGGTTCTAAGAACACTAAGCCTGATGCCCTCTCACGTCAGTTCTCCCTCCCACAGGATCCCACACCATGCCAACCCATTCTGCCATCTCGTTGTCTTGTTGCCGCCTTAGAGCTAGACATCGAGACCAAAGTCAAGCAGGCATTGACTCAGGAGCCCGGCCCAAGCAATGTTCCTCCAGATCACCTCTTTGTTCCCCCATGTCTGCGCCCGCAGGTCCTGGAGTGGGGTCATGGATCCCAGCTGTCCTGTCACCCAGGCTCTGCCCGAACGTTCTTTATCATACAACAGCGCTTCTGGTGGTCCACGATGGGGAAGGATGTTTCCAGCTTTGTGGCAGCCTGCGACATCTGCACCCGCTGCAAACCCAACAACCGTCCTCCGGCTGGCCTCCTCAGACCCTTACCCATACCTCACCGTCCCTGGTCGCATATTTCGCTGGATTTTGTAACATGGCTACCCTCATCTGACGGAAACACACCCTGACCATCGTTGACCACTTCTCCAAGTCCGTCCACCTGGTTCCGCTCCCCAAGCTCCCGTCCACCAAAGAGACAGCAGAGCAATTGATCCTTCATGTTTTTCGTCTTCACGGCCTCCCCACCGACATAGTTTCAGACCGTGGCCCTCAATTCACCTCACGCTTCTGGGGGGCCTTTTGTAAAATCATCGGAGCCTCTCCTACACTGTAAAAAATCTTATGTGCTATCTACTTAAAAAAAATATGGTAACAAAATTGCACGTAATATTTTTAAGCTGTTTTTAAGGCTTGATTTTTTTAGTGGAATTTACTTGAATAAATCATGTAAAAAATCCTAAATTATTTAGCCAGACGCATATTATTTTTAAGTATTTACTGCTTGATTTTTTCCCCTAGCAGAATCTACTTAAATAAATCATGTAAAATATCCTAAATTATTTAGCCAGATACATGATGATTTTAACATTATTAGTGGAATAATCTTTTTTAGTTTAAGCAGATAACAAAAGGTACTCATATGTATTAAGGAAAATTACTTAATAATATAAAAAACATTTTATAATGAAATGAATACATAATGCATTTCGGTGTTAAACATGCTTTTATTTCATGTTTCACTGGTATTAAAATATTAAACACTGTGTAAAATAGTGTATATAACATTTACAGCAGATTTAAGATCTGTAAAACAATTTGTAAAACAGTTTGTAACTGACAATTTCTATTTAAATCAACTGTTTAGCATTATATGCTAGCATCTTTTCTTGTGGGTATAGTCACATTCTGTACTAAAACCTGAGAGAACTACATAGAATGTACAGAATGTACACAGAATGTACAGTAAAACATTTCTAGGTTCATATCTTTGTAACATTACCCTATTTACATGTACATTTAGGCATTTGGCAGACGCTCTTATCCAGAGCGACTTAATAAAATCCTATTTCCCCTATGCAGTTTGACTCAGATGCGGTGTCAGGCACCGTGAGTCAGCGCGATGCTACTGGCGGACAGGATGTTTTCAGAAATGTTCACAATGTTTAATTTATTTCATTTATATTGCGGACACTAATGCAACAAAGGAGCTTATTTAAGAAATCAAAATAAAGTATAAAAATTAGTAAGGGGCTTAACTTACTTAACATTTTACACTGTTTGCCTGTTCCTTCAAAATGGCGTCTGATCTCTGCTGTTGTTGTTGAGATTCAAATGAAGGTGACTTAATAAAACCCGGATAATTGAGCCAATTCTCTTAAAATAAATATGAAGCCTTTTTTCCTAAAATTTTTTGACTAAATGGTTCCTCAAATTAAGCCTAAAAATTGCACTCATTTCCTTAAAAAAATAGGTAAAATTTATTTCTTAATTTTATTAGTGAAATGAGATCAATATATTATAAAAAACACAGAAAACCATTTTTTTAAATGAAATATGCACATTATTTTTAATTATTACATCAATTTTTTTTAATGAAAATTACAAGCCTCATGGTTCATTTTTTACAGTGTAGCCTATCTTCTGGTTTTCATCCCCAATCCAACGGCCAAACAGAATGAAAAAACCAAGCAATGGAAGTCGCCCTCCGGTGTATGACTACTCGTGATGCCACCACCTGGAGTAAGTTTCTCCCGTGGGTCGAGTACGCTCACAACTCCCTGCCATCTGCCTCAACGGGTCTCTCTCCGTTCCAGTGCTGCCTGGGCTACCAACCACCACTGTTCCCCACTCAAGAGGAGGAGGTAGAGGTCCCCTCGGCACAACACTTTGTCCGCCGCTGCAGACGTACATGGTTACGAGCCAGACGATCCCTGCTGCAAGCATCCCGCTCATACAAGAAACAGGCGGACCGTCATCGCTCCAAGACCCCCAGGTATCACATAGGAGACGGAGTCATGCTTGCCACTAGAGACATTCCCCTAAAGACACTTTCACGCAAGCTCTCTCCCCGTTTCATCGGACCCTTCACAATAACCAGGATAATCAACCCGTGAGCTGTCCGTCTCCTACTCCCATCGTCTATGCGACGCATCCACCCCACCTTCCATGTGTCCCAGCTACGACGCATCGTAAACTGTACTCTAAGATTGTGTGTTGTTTCACCATAGTTTTCTCGCGTTTCTGTTCATGACTTTTCACGTTGCCAATATCGCTTGTCTCTCGTTTTTTCCCCTCGTCTCACAATTTGGATTATCGCCACGCTTGGATTTAACGGCTTTGAACTTTCGCTTTAGTTTCTCGACCACAGGCTTGCTTCGCGTCTGTTTTGGCTCGATGCCCTCGCTGACTGATCACACGGCTTTGATCTCTCGCTCTCCCCTCCTCGACCACGGCTCAGCTTCACGTTTTGGCGCGACGACATCGTGGACGGACTTCACGGCCCCGACCTAACACTTCCGCCTTCACGACCACGGCTCTGTCTCTCGCCCCGGCAGCAATGTGACGCTACGGATCCCGCATACCGGCCCCAGCGCCTCCGCTCTCACTACGGCGACACCACAGAAGAGCTAGAGGGCTCACGACTCACACCTCCACCTGCAACTGGGTCCATTTTCACAGCCCACGTTCTGCATCCTCGCGACAGTGTTATTGTTATTGAGAATTCCTCGTATCTCACATGTAGTGTTGTGGATAAGCAAGAACACTCAAACTTCTCAATTATAATCTTTATTACAAAGGAAAACCAAAACAATAAAGAAGGTTGGTGTTGAATGAACACCGAAGAGCTGACCTTCGTGCATAATCTTTACAGGACAGGATGTAAAGTTGTTTTTTAAGGCTAGTTTTAATTTTTCTCTTTTCCACCACTAGATGGCACCACATCCCTTTAGATTAGCAGGTCTTAATCCTAGTCCTGGAGTCCACTGGCCTGTATATTTTAGTCTCACTGCTCTACCACACACACTTCAAGAGACTGGCTTTACACTCTACAATTTCCAGCTCAGTGTTGTGTCACACTGTGTATAATGAAGAACAATCATTGATCAGGAGTAGAGAGCAGTGGTGTAAGAATGCTTAATGTGACATGCTCACTGGTCATGTGATGATGTGAAAGGAAAGAAAAGAATTAAGACCAACAACGTGTTTGCTTTATGTTTATTTACACAGTGTTCTAAACATTCCCAAAAGTGACTACTGATCTACTTGGTTCAAACACCACTACTGCCAAGCTACCACTGTAGGGCCCTTGAAGAAGTCCCCTTAACCCTCAATGCTCAGATATACCGTTTGAAGAGATAAATATGTGGGTCACTCGGGATAAGGGGGTCAGTCAAATGTCATGAATGTAAATGTAGCCAAAAGAAAATGAACAAGAATATACTCTCTTCCCTTAATGTCTATCTAACCAAAGACCAAGAGGAAAAGGTGATGAAGCAAACAGCAGTGACATCCTGATAACCAGTATTTACAGGTCATACACTATATACACTATCTGTACATTTAGGCATTTGGCAGACACCCTTATCCACCAGAGTGACTTACATTATCTTTATCTCATTATACACTATCTATAATGATTATCCATTATTATATGTCTGAGCAGTTGAAGTTTAAGGGCCCAAGAGGGACAATTTGGTGGTCATGGGATTTGAACTTAGGACCTTCAGACCCTAGTATAATGCCTTAATCACTTAGCTATCCCTGACCCCTACACAATACATACACACTATCTATGCACTATCTATATACAGTAACTATACACTATCTATATACAGTAACTATACACTATCTATACACTATCTATATACAGTAACTATACACTATCTATATGCAGTAACTATACACTATCTATACACTATCTATATACAGTAACTATACACTATCTATATTCAAATTCAAATTTTATTTGTCACATACACAGTCATACACAGTATAATATGCAGTGAAATGCTTATACGACCGCCAGTGACCTTAAAAAGAAAATAAAAGCTTGTACGTAAAATAATCAATAAAAAGGAAATACTAAAGAAATAATTTTAACTAGTAAAATTAACTGTACAATAAGGGCATAATAAAATATTGCAAAATATAGAAATATAGGGTAGATAGAGTATATATGTATATAGAATTAAAGTGTCATTGGTTGTGCAAATATGCATGAAAGGTGACATGTGCAATTGTCCAGATGTATAAATATTTAGTGCAAGTGTGTATGAATGTGTCCATGATTGTCCAGTCAGTGTTGTGAGCTTAAAAGATGTTATTAGTCCTTTGTGGAGGTGTGATTGAGAGACCTTATTGCCTGCGGGAAGAAGCTCCTCCTCAGCCTCTCTGTGTTGGCCTTTAGGGAGCGGAATCGCTTCCCAGACCTCAACAAAGAGTACAGTCCATTACTGGGGTGACTGAGGTCCTTCATGATCTTCCTGGCCTTAGTCCAGCACCGCTTGCTGTAGATCGAGTGCAGGTCAGGGAGCTCAGTGCGGATGATGCGCTCGGCTGATCGCACCACCCTCTGTAGAGCTCGTCTGTCCTGCATGGTGCTGTTCCCGAACCAGGTCGTGATGTTTCCCGTCAGGATGCTCTCTATGGTGCAGGAGTAGAAGTTCCTGAGCACCTTGGAGGGCAGTCTAAAGTCTCTCAAGCGTCTGAGGTGGTAGAGACGCTGCCGGGCTTTTTTCACCACGGTGTTGATGTGACAGGACCATGACAGGTCCTGCGTGATGTGAACTCCGAGGTATCTGAAGCTGTCCACTCTCTCCACTGGGCTCCTGTTGATGACGGGGGTCTGGTAGTTCCTCTCCTGCTTTGTACTAAAGTCCACTATCAGCTCCTTTGTCTTACTGACGTTCAGGAGGAGATTGTTCCTCTGGCACCAGTTCTCCAGATTTCCAATCTCCTCTAGGTAGTCCGACTCATCATTGTTGGTGATCAGTCCGACCACGATGGTGTGGTCAGCAAACTTGATGATGGAGGTGGAGTTGGTAGTGGCCACGCAGTCATGGGTGTACAAAGAGTACAGCAGGGGGCTCAGAACACAGAGTGAGTGTAGCTGAGACATGTCCGCCCATCCTTACTGCCTGTGGTCTGCCAGTCAGAAAATTGGAGATCCACTGACATATAGATGAGCTGAGTCCCAGGTGCTCCAGCTTGGTGGTGAGTGTGGAGGGAATTATGGTATTAAAAGCACTGTATTAAATACACTATCTATATACAGTAACTATACACTATCTATATACAGTAACTATACACTATCTATACACTATCTATATACAGTAACTATACACTATCTATATACAGTAACTATACACTATCTGTACACTATCTATACACTGTCTATATACAGTAACTATACACTATCTATAGACAATCTATATACACTAACTATACACTATCTATATACAGTAACTATACACTATCTATACACTATCTATATACAGTAACTATACACTATCTACTGTATATACAGTAACTATACACTATCTATACACTATCTATATACAGTAGCTATACACTATCTATACACTATCTATATACAGTAACTATACACTATTTATACACTATCTATATACAGTAACTATACACTATCTATACACTATCTATATACAGTAACTATACACTATCTATACACTATCTATATACAGTAACTATTCACTATCCATACACTATCTATATACAGTAACTATACACTATCTGTACACTATCTATACACTATCTATATACAGTAACTATACACTATCTATACACTATCTATATACAGTAACTATACACTATCTACAGTATATACAGTAACTATACAGTATCTATATACAGTAGCTATACACTATCTATACACTATCTATATACAGTAACTATACACTATCTATACATTATCTATATACAGTAACTACAGTATACACTATCTATACACTATCAATATACAGTAACTGTACACTATCTATACATAATCTATATACAGTAACTATACACTATCTATACACTATCTATATACATTAACTATACACTATCTATATACAGTAGCTATACACTATCTATACACTATCTATATACAGTAACTATACACTATCTATACACTATCTATATACAGTAACTATACACTATCTATACACTATCTATATACAGTAACTATACACTATCTATACACTATCTATATACAGTAACTATACACTATCTATACATTATCTATATACAGTAACTATACACTATCTATACACTATCTATATACAGTAACTATACACTATCTATACACTATATATATATACAGTAACTATACACTATCTGTACACTATCTATATACAGTAACTATACACTATCTATACATTATCTATATACAGTAACTATACACTATCTATACACTATCTATATACAGTAACTATACACTATCTATACACTATCTATATACAGTAACTATACACTATCTATACACTATCTATATACAGTAACTATACACTATCTATACATTATCTATATACAGTAACTATACACTATCTATACACTATCTATATACAGTAACTATACACTATCTATACACTATATATATACAGTAACTATACACTATCTGTACACTATCTATATACAGTAACTATACACTATCTATACATTATCTATATACAGTAACTATACACTATCTATACACTATCTATATACAGTAACTATACACTATCTATACACTATCTATATACAGTAACTACAGTGTACACTACCTATATACAGTAACTATACACTATCTATACACTATTTAATATATCTAATTACAAAAGTCTTCTTCTCTGTCTTTCGGCTGTTCCCTTTCAGGGTGGCGAGAGCGAATTATCTGCCTCCGTCTCTTCTCTCACCCCATCTACCTCCATGTCCTCTCTCACTGCATCCATAAATCTCCTCTTTGGTCTTCCACTAGACCTCCTGCCTGGCAGTTCCAACCTCAACATCCTTCTACCGATATATTCACCATCTCTCCTCTGAACATGTCCAAACCACCTCAATCTGGCCTCTCTGACTTTATCTCCAAAACATCTCACATGGGTCATCCCTCTGATGGACTCATTCTTGATCCTATCCATCCTTGTCACTCCCAAAGAGGTAATGATAATAAAGTTCTGCTGTAACTGTGCAGTGTAACACCAGCTTAACTCGGAGTAAAGTGCAGATGTTTGGATCATTTGATACACCACGCTGTGAGAAGAACAAACTGGTTCCTCCAGAACAAAATCCTGTTCAAGTTCAGTTCTGGAAGAAAGTCCAGTCTCACTAATGCTGAGTTCACTCAATGGATAGAGTTCAATGGATAGATACACTGAATTTTCGGAAGCGAATTTGTGAAGTGAAATAAAAATACCCGAAAGTTACCTGACGAATATTATTGCTGGAATTATTAAACAAACTGAATATTTTGAACATGAACTTTGTGAGGTGAATATTGATTCCTGAATATTAACAATGAATATGTTTGTGAAATGTTTCCGTTTGAAATATTCACTACGTAAATATACAACCATGTTAAAATGCAGTGCATAAAAATATAAATCATGAAAATATAATGCATTAAAATACAAACACGGTTAATTACAATGCTGGCTTTTTTTCCTTCGATTTGTGGAATTCAACAAGCTTTTTATTTCAAATACTTTAGGCAGGATTTTTGTTCCATACATCACACTATGATGATCTTTAATGTAAATGTCTATTTACCTACAATCATTAGAATAACTCTATTCAGACAGAATATGGAGCTCAAAGTGCTTCACTACAGTTAAACAGTGACAGACAAGAAATATAGTCAGAATAACAATACAGTTATTAATTACTATTTAAAACTGTAACTTAATAAATAATGTTTCAGGTGTTTTTAACAATGTTCATATTATGTGAATGTGAAATAAATATTTTAAAATGTTATAAAACCTATTACGTATATCTAAATAAATAAATATATAAAAATATTAATAATCTATGTATAATGTATTTATTAAGACGGCCAAAGTATCACTTCAGGTGTTTTATAGACAGGAATAATTAACATCTCCACATATTCATGGACTAAAGGGAGATGAAACAGTTAACAGAGGTGTATTCATGCCCTCCCTCATTTTTAGCTCCTCCTCACACACACACACACACACACACACAGAACCAGGAAGTTCTTCTCAAAGAAAACGAAACTCAGACTGTGTCTCTCTCTCAGTGTGTTAGTGCAGGAAAATGGCCGAGGCCAGTATTTCAGTAGATCAGGATCAGTTCATCTGTCCAGTGTGTCTGGATCTCCTGAAGGATCCGGTGGCTATCCCCTGTGGTCACAGTTTCTGTAAGGTGTGTATTAATGGCTGCTGGGATCAGGAGGATCAGAAGGGTGTCTACAGCTGTCCTCAGTGCAGAGACACTTTCACTCCAAGGCCTGTTCTACACAGAAACAACATGCTGGCTGAAGTGGTGGAGAAACTGAAGAAGAAGACTGAAGTCCAAGCTGCTTCTCCTACTCACTGTTACGCTGAACCGGGAGATGTGGAGTGTGATTTCTGCACCGGGAGAAAACACAAAGCCGTCAAGTCCTGTCTGATGTGTCTGGTTTCGCTTTGTGAAACTCACCTGAAACCTCATCTAGAACTTCCTGCTTTGAAAAAACACACATTAATTGAAGCTTCAGCAAAACTCCAAGAGAAGATCTGCTCTGAACATAACGAACTCATGAAGATCTACTGTCGTACTGATCAAACCTGTATCTGTTATATGTGTACGATGGATAATCACAGAGGACACGACACCGTCACAGCCGCAGCAGAAAGAGCTGAGAAACAGGTGAGAATGAGAAAGATTTCCAGGATCAGGCTCTTAATTATAGTTTCTATTCAGTAACCAGAGGTGTCAAGTAACGAAGTACAAATACTTTGTTACCTTACTTAAGTAGAAATTTTGGGTATCTATACTTTACTAGAGTAATTATTTTTCAGCCGACTTTTTACTTCTACTCCTTACATTTTTAAGCAATTATCTGTACTTTCTACTCCTTACCATTTAAAAATAGCCTCGTTACTCAATTTTTATGATCAGAACACGCAACCCCCCCCCCCCCCACCGTTCGCATGATAATAACGCGCACAACGCCCAGTGTCAATAACATGTGCACAGTGTTGTGGTAGTTACTCATAAAAGTGATATAACTATTACTAGGTACTATATAAAATCAGAGGTGGAAAGTAACGGATTACATTTACTCGCGTTACTGTAATTGAGTAGCTTTTTTGTGTATTTCTACTTTTTAAAGTAGTTTTAAAAATCTGTAATTTTACTTTTACTTAAGTACGTTTTGTTTGAAGTATTGTAATTCGCTACATTTTAAATCATATTCGCTACTGAGTAAAAAATAAATGAATGAAAATGCTAAAATAATAAAAATATTATGCTGTGTATAAATGCTCCGTTGCGCCGCGTGTGTGTATCATGTCCCGGTCGCGCGCCGCTCCAGACTCCACTCCAGGTTTTCTGACATCGGCATCTTCCTGACCTTCCACACGGTCGCTTCCGCCCTGAGAGTGACGTCATCGACGTGAGATGAGAGAGGTTGTGATTTTGGCGTTTTGATATTTGGTTTTGTATTCCGGTTTGACTTTTTGCCTCCAATTGACTTTGATTATTGCTTTGTCCCTTTGGTTTGGTTGGTCTTTGTATATATTTGTAGATAATTTCACTGTTTTTTTTTGCAGGTAATCTAGCTACTAAATATAAATACCATTTTGTTTATTATTTTGGCCTGGGTCCATCCTGAATCTGATCCTCCTCCTGGTGTTTGTGTGTGTGTGTGTGTCTGTGTGTGTGTGTGTGTTTGTACTGTATATACTGTACAAACCTCATTATTTCATCAGTTAATGATTGGATCTAGTTCTTTCTGCCATATACCACCATTTCCATACAGTTTAAAATAGAACCCTGAACCATTCTTTTGCTGTATGACCCTAGACTGGGACGTAACACCATATTTAAGTGACCACTTTGATTTTCAAGCACAAGAAAGACAACAGCTTTATTATGCAAAGGTGTTCCTTCAGTTAAAAACAACTAGTTTGAGATTTATATCTGCTCATCTTTTTTGAACTACGCTAGAATGCCTCATCCCCCCCCCCCCCACTGTTAAAAAAATAAAAATAAAAAAGTAACTCGGTAACTTTTACTCTGAGTAAATTTTTTAATGAGCTACTTTTTACTTTTACTTGAGTAGATTTTTACAAGGGTAACTTTACTTGTACTTAAGTAAAATTTCACTGAAGTAACAGTACTTGTACTTGAGTACAACATTTTATTACTCTTTCCACCTCTGTATAAAATATGAAATATTAGAATGTGTGATTTTTTGGCTAGATAATGTTTGTGATACATGAATACACACACACACACACACACACACACACACACACACACACAGTTGCATCTCAGTGAATTAGAATATCAGCAAAAAGGTGATTAATTTCAGTACTTCAGTTTTAAAAGTGAAACTCATATATTATATAGATTGATTAAACACAGACTGATATATTTCAAGTCTTTGTTTCTTTTAATTTTGATGATTATGGCTCACAGCTAATGAAAACCCAAAATTCTGTACCTTAGTAAATAAGAATGTTACTTAAGATCAATAAATAAAATAAAGATTTTGAACAGAGAGATGCTGGAGTAGTGAACAGTATGAACATGTACAGCACTCAGTACTTGGTCAGGGCTCCTTTGCATGAATTACTGCAGCAATGCGGCGTGGTATGGAGGTGATCAGTCTGTGGCACTGCTGAGGTCTTACTGTATGGAAGCCCAGGTTACTCTGAAAGCATTTTTTAGTTCTTCTGCATTGTTGGGTCTGGTGTCTCACATCTTCTTTTTTACAATAGTCCATAGATTCTCTGTGGGGTTTAGGTCGGGTGAGTTTCCTGGCCAATCAAACACAGGTACACCATGGTCCTTAAACCTGCTGGAAAATGAAATCAGCATCTCATAAAGTTGTTCAGCAGAGGGAAGCATGAAGTGCTCTAGAACTTCCTGGTAGACGCTGTGCTGACCTTGGACCTGATAAAACACAGTGGACCGACACCAACAGATGACATCGCTCCTCAAACCACCACTGACTGTGCAAAGTTTATACTGGACCTCAAGCAACTTGGATTCTGTCCCTCTCCTCTCTTCCTCCAGACTCACGGACAATGATTTCCAGATGAAATTATCCCTGTAGCTTCTGCACCTTTTTCTACCACCTTTTTTTTTCCTTCATCCATTCTTTCAGCCAGCCTACTGAACCTGAACCTGAACCTGAACCATATCTCCTTTTACAATGAGATGAAAAACTTTTTTACATACACACATTTATAAACTGGGCATCTTACATGGATTTTACATGGATTTTTCTGTCCTCAGAGTGAGTTAAAGGAGAAGCAGATGAAATCCCAGCAGAGAATCCAGGAGAAGCAGAAGAAGGTGGAGGAGCTGAAACAGGCTGTGGACACTATAAAGGTGAGCAGTGAGCAGAGACAGAGCTGCTCCTAGAAACACACACAACATGGACAACATGGAGACATTTAGAGTCGCAGTAAGAGAGGGAATGATAGATGAGTGTGTGTGTGTGTGTGTGTGTGTGTGTGTGTGTGTGTAACAGCTGAGTGCGCAGACAGCAGTGGAGGACAGTGAGAGGATCTTTACTGAGCTGATCAGCTCCATGGAGAAAAAGCGCTCGGAGGTGACGGAGCTGATCAGATATCAGGAGAAGACTGAACTGAGTCGAGCTGAACGACTCCTGGAGCAACTGGAGCAGGAGATTGCTGATCTTCAGAGGAGACTCACTGAGCTGGAGCAGCTTTCACACACACACGATCACATCCAGTTCCTCCAGGTAACACTCACTGTCTGATCTACACACACAGCTGTTCCTCACACACTCTCTAAAACACCTCCTGTTAATGGAACAGTGAATGTCCTCTGATGTCACAAGTGTGTTTTACATCTAATCTGCTTTCTGTAGGCTTTAGCTTCTGGACGTCAGTCTCCTGAATTGGACAGACCAGACTTTCAGACCTCCAGCATCAGTGTCCATCAACATCTCTCATTTGATGGAGTGAGGAATTCTCTCTCAGATCTGAAGAAGAGACTCGAGGAATTCTGTGAGGAGGAATTCAACAAAATCCCTCCACATGGTAAGAGGAGCTGTTCCTGCTGGAGAAACACAATGATGGACGTCTTTACTCGCTCTGTCAAGTCTTCTTTCTTAGCAATGCTCCTGCTGACCTTCCTGCAGACAGTTTCAACTAAAATACTGATTTAAAATGAATAAACTGACTGTATCACTTTAAACTGTTTCCATCTTTTACAACCTGATGAGGCTTTTTGTCTTCATTTCCATTTTTCTCTCCACAGCTGCAGCAGTTCAGATCTTTTCACCACCAGAGACACAGAGCAGAGAAGAGTTTCTGAAATGTACACACACACACACACACACACACACACACACACACACACACACACACACACACACACACACACACACAAACACACACACACACAGGTATATTAGGTCTATAGAGTACCGCTTTCTTTAAAAGCAGCTTCGAAAATATTAAATACAGACGAGTAATTTGCTGGAATGTCGTGTGATTTAAAATATAAATTTAATTGTTTTTAAATGTATAATTAAATTAAATTTAATTAGTTTATTTGTGTGTGTGTGTGTGTGTGTGTGTGTGAGAGAGAGAGAGAGAGAGAGAGCAGAGCAGATTTGCTGAATGTAAATTACACACATTAAAAAATATATGGATCATAATAATAATAATAATAATAATAATAATAATAATAAACTATATCTTCCATAAGGAGAATAGAAAACACTAAATATTGACAAATTGAAATAAATAACAGCTTTTTATTTCTTTAGATTAAATTCTGAATGAACATTGAGACGGGGCGGCGCGGTGGTGTAGTGGTTAGCACTGTCGCCTTGCACCTCCAGGGTCTGGGTTCGATTCCCCGGCCAGGCTCGATTCCCGTCTCTGTGTGCATGGAGTTTGCATGTTCTCCCCGTGCTTGGTGGGTTTCCTCCGGGTACTCTGGTTTCCTCCCACAGTCCAAAGATATGCAGGTTAGGCTAATTGGCGTTCCCAAATTGCCCGTAGTGTGTGATTGGGTGTGTGTGTGTGTGTGTGTGTGCCCTGCGATGGATTGGCACCCTGTCCAGGTTGTACCCCCCCTAGTGCCTGAAGTCTCCTGGGATAGGCTCCAGGCCCCCCGCGACCCTGAACACAGGATTAAGCGGTATAGAAGATGAATGAATGAATGAACATTGAGACGTTTCTCCCTCAGATATCAGCGCACACAGCTGTCTCACTCTTCACATGAATATACAGTATACTGTAGTGTGAATTAAACCCAACATGTTCACATTGTTCAGTTAGTTTTTCTCTTTTATTTTAGATTTCTGTTATCTGACTCTGGATCCCAACACGGCACATCATGTCCTCATTCTGTCTGAGAAGAACCGAGCGGTGAGACTCAGTGGGAGACACCAGCAGTACTCTGATCATCCAGAGAGATTTGACTTCTACATTCAGGTGTTGTGTAAGGAGAGTGTGTGTGGACGCTGTTACTGGGAGGTGGAGTGGAGCGGTGGTGTTGTGTCCATATCAGTCTCATATAAAGACATCAGCAGGAAAGGACGGGGTAATGAGTGTAGGTTTGGAGGCAATAATCAGTCCTGGAGTCTGCGTTGTCGTTCTTCTTCTTCTTCTCTCTCTTTCTATCACAACAACATTAAGACTGAACTCAGAGCTCCATCATCCTCCAGAATAGGAGTGTATGTGGATCACAGTGCAGGAACTCTGTCCTTCTACAGCGTCTCTGACACGATGAAGCTCCTCCACAGAGTCCACACCACATTCACTCAGCCTCTCTACGCTGGGTTCTGGTTCTACAGGTCATGTGACTCTACTGTGAGATTGTGTGATCCAGAATAAAGTTTGTAGTGTTTTGTGTAAAATTCCTGCACATTGTCACATTGTTGCTCAGTCGTCTGTCTCACTAACACACAATCCAGCTGCACAAACAGCTCAGTAATTTAACACAGCGACAATTACAGAGTAAATATTAACACTGAATATAGTTTAATCAAAATAAACAGATGTATTATTAAATGTATTAAATGTATTATTATAAAGTTGTATCTGTGTGAAGAGTCGTGGTGAGATTCGACAAATCAGACGTCACTTTAGAATAACTTTATATTTACATTATTGAAAGTAGATGTTTAAAACTGACCACACACACACACACACACACACACACACACACACACACACACACACACACACACACACACACACACAAGCTCACTCATACACTATGGGAACTATGGGAGTACCACTATGGGAGGAAACCCACCATGCACGGGGACAACATGAAAACGCCAACCACACAGACCCCAGTGGGAATCGAATCTGGACCCTGTAAGTGAAAAAAGAAAATGCTAACCGCTAATCCACGAGCGGCCTAAATTTGATTAGTTACCAAAATGAATATTGAAATATTTCTTTTTATGTCTAATCACAACTGTTTCATTGGAACAACCTGTTGAGAGTGAATTATGAATAATGTTAGTCAGAACAATTACACACAGTAGGTCATTCCCATGAAACGTATTATGTGAAGATGAAAACACTGAAATGATATTCTATGCAATGTGGTTAAAGATTTATTATTATTATTATTATTATTATTATTATTATTATTATTATTATAACTTAAACTAGTTTTCAAATTTAGAAGAATATTAAGCAAAGAAAACATTCTATAAGACATTTAATAATCAGGATAGTGCCATACTTTATTCACTTTATTCATCTTCTATACTCACTTACTCCACCGTCTTTAAAGTACCTGGAAGAAACTACAGTAAGTAAGCATAGGAAGAACATGCAAACACTATGTATTCAGATCTGAGGTTGGAATCGAACCCTCGTCACCACAATGCCTAACCCAAGTATAGCAGTGCCAAATTTCCCCAAAGCAAAATAGCATGTTAAATTCATTATCTCTTATCAAAAAGTGGATAACACTACACAAACTCATGGCAAATGTAAAAGGCAGTTCTTTCTGCTGCGTGAATCCAATACAAACAGAAAAATAGGTTGACTCTGTTATTAAAGCAAATGAATACATTTATATACTGTAAGTACCATTCGACACTCCAGATAAGACCAGTGAACACTCCTGCATGTGATTGATCTTGGCCCAGATAAGCAGCACACAACAACCAACAATGAGCTTTCCATATAGGAGGTGTCCTGACATAGAAATCATTAGTTGACACTGTTATTAAAGCAAATGAATAAATTTATATATACATATTTCTAAGATTTTACCATTCAAGGTTCCATTCATGTTTTTACTAATATTATTTGCGAGAAATAAAAATTTATTCAGTAAAAAAAAAAAAATCACTAATAATTTTAGATATTTATACGCCCATACCTTTTATATGTCGTTCTTATGTCAAATAATAAAGCACATATAACTATATATATAACTATATATACTAAACACCAATTGAGCTTAAGCTATTTCTCATACATCATATGAATATGCGGGTGAGTCAAAAATGATCCACACTCTGGTTATATTAAAACTGTTGGCCGCTTTCTGTTCAAGGCTCCTGTCTCCCCAGTCTCTGCTGTCCACGTGTCAACATGATACTTCATTTGTAACTGTGGTGTCAGCATAAATTGATCGCCTGACTTGTGATTTGCACAAAAGCAGAGCAGCATGGAGTGATTGATGTTTTGTCGTCTGAGGGTGTACCTGCTGCCAAACAACTCACGGTATACCGATCACAGTTTCCCGATAGCGCACACTCTTAGCGCGCTAAGAAGACTCTTAAGATATATCTTACATAAACTGATTACTTTTCTAAATGTGTTTCCCGAAAAGTCCCTTAAGAGTCTTCTTAAGTCGCTGCCTCTTATATCAGACGTTACGCGGCGCTGTCTACAGTGAAGGTCCTGAATTAGCTGACATCAGTGGCTCAGGAATCGATTTTTCACTCCTTTTGCATGACAGCGTTAAGAAAGACGGCACTTTCTATGCAAATTAAACATTGCACTAAATTCTTCCAATAACGTTTATCTCGACATGGGTTAACTTATCAATAGCATGCCATAATAGACAAATATATAAATTAAGTCACCAAACTGTCGCTAATATTTTCATGTAACCTGTAGTGGTGGTGAAACGAACTGGGTGTACAATCATAGTTGATTGACAAACAGCTGACAAACACTCTTCACCAGCTTCAGAAACAATGTGAAGTATGTCTGTGATGGAACAAGTTTAATGTGAACAGATTTTATGTTGTGCTTAATATGATGAGGGTTTTAGGTGTTTATTAAGTACAATCAATTAATGGCAGTATTTTTTCTATTGACTTTGTTAATGGTTTACAGCCCCATCTAGTGGCAGGTTTAGCCTTACTTTTAAATCGCTATTTCAGGTGTTCACGTGATTCAGGAAAAAATAGAAAGTGCTTCATGCGGGCAGCGATAACTATAGCTCTCTTAATCTTCGTGCATCTTTGTAATCTTTAACATTGCAACAGCATCGCTTGTAAGATTTACTTTATTTACAATAATGTTCATTATATTTGTGTATAAATGTTATCTGTTCTGGTTAAAGTTAATTGATTAACCATTTTAATTAAGCTGTAGTATTGGCCATGTTGTGTGTTGGCATTACGTAGCTGTGCTGTATATTTGAAGATATATTTGTATATATTCTATTTAGGCGGCACGGTGGTGTAGTGGTTAGCACTGTCGCCTTGCACCTCCAGGGTCCGGGTTCGATTCCCAGGGCAGGCTCAATTCCCGTCTCTGCGTGCATGGAGTTTGCATGTTCTCCCCGTGCTTGGTGGGTTTCCCCAGGGTACTCCGGTTTCCTCCCACAGGCCAAAGACATGTAGGTTAGGTTAATTGACATTCCAAATTGCCCATTCCAAGTGTGTACGTGTGTGTGCCCTGCAATGGGTTGGCACCCTGTCCAGGGTGTACCCCGCCTTGTGCCCTAAGTTTCCCGCGACCCTGTATATAAGGATAAAGCAGTACAGAAAATAAATGAATATTCTATTTATATATATATTTCTATTTTTTCCTGAATCACGTGAACATCTGAAATAGCGATTTAAAAGTAAGGCTAAACCTGCCACTAGATGGGGCTGTAAACTGTGTACGTGACAAATTAAATTTTAGTTTTGAATTTGAAACATAACCAGGGTGTCATGTTTAACAGCTTAATGCAATGGGTTACATAAAAACATGTAGGCTTATGAATAGTAGTTATATATATATATGTACTGTGAATGAAATCTTCAAGAATAAAAGTATCATAAATTGCCAAATAATTAAAATACACATGTAAACAATGAGTGTGACATTTGAAATACAGTTTATCTCAAAAAATTAGAATGTCATGCAAAAGTGTTTAAATTATAAAATAATTGGGGGGGAGGGCGGGGACGACACACAAGGGAAAAAACATACACATACGGGAAAGATGATTTGTGTAAAATACGGTAGAAAGTGAAATTAACTAGTAAAATATACTGTACAAAGTAAAATAAAATATACTGTACAAATACGAACAAAATATTCATATAGAAATATAAAATAAGAAAATAGAAATTTGTCCAAATTAGAAATGTAGAAATGACTGGGATGTGTAAATATGCATAAAAGTGACTTCTTAAAGTGTCTTATTATTAAAGTGATTTGTGCAGTGGTCCATGAATGGAAATATAAATCTATAGTGCAAAAGTGTGCATGAATGTGCAGATAACACTTGAAGCATTCAGCTTGTAAATTTATCCCAGATTTCACCTCATCTTTCCCATGAAACGTCAGGTCAGGTGAGATGGCTGGCCAATCAAGCAACTAAATGGTCAGCAAAATAGTTGGTGGTAGTGTTTGACATTAGGGGGCTTACACTCCTTCTGGAAGGTGTAGATGATCATCTTCTGGACAACTTGTTTGGTCAGCAGTCTTCCCCATGATCGCAGTGAAATATTCTAATATTTTGACATACTGGATTTTTGATTTTCATGGAGGTGTAAGCAGTAATCATTTAAATGAAAACAAAAAGTTTTACCTTTTGAATAACATAAAAATGAATTTTTGGAAATGCAAAGAACCTCTGTTTTAACTGCTGAACATATGGGATTAATTTATTCATAAATATTATGGAATATGTTGTTCGAACTGAAACAGAGATGTCACTAATATCTCCAAGGCACCATGTACAAGTTAGCAGAACAACATTAATGATGCTAAAATCACATACTTTATATAAGCCTGTACCCTTACACAGAGTGAAGTAACATCTGATTCTATTCAATGGCATTTGCAGCAATGTTTTACATGCACTTTAACTGTTTTGCTAAAGAATAAGCAAACTGGAAATAAATACTCAACTATAAATTACATTAAACCCTTTATTTACAAATTAATTAAATACATGCATGTGTTGGTGGTGCAAGAAGGCAGATCATCAAGGGTCTGTCTTCTCCACGACAATCTACAACAGGGGAGAAATAAAGACATGTTAATGTAAGTGTCTAGTAAAAAGACTTCATGATGTTACTATGCAGGTTGACACACACGCATGCAGGCAGGCACGCACACAACATTTTATATATTTCATAGAACGCAAGCTTTTAGTAATGCTGTGTACAATTATTGGGTTTTGTCATTAAGGATTGCTGCAGAATTTGGCCCCATCTACACCATTCGTTAACACACATCATGAAGAGAAATTTGCCCCGTCCCCAGATTAAGATGTGCTCAGTGGTGTTCTTGAAAAGAGAGGTGAATACTTCTGAACACTCACCTTCTGCTCAGGATGTACACCTGGTGTAGAAATCAGCTGATACACAGGCAGTTGATGATTTACATACAGTTCACTGTGAAAAGGAAAACACACAAGCACACATGTTATAAGGAGTATAAACACATATTTAATGACTTTATAATAGAATAGATAGAACCTGAACAAAAGCCCCTTTTCTTGACTGTTACATACTGTACATTGTGTAAACACATAGCCAACTACACAGAAGAGCTCTAGCTATGATAATACCACTACATTACACTGCAGTATTATACACTATATGGCACTCATGAGCTCCAATAAACTGCATACAACAATTCATTAACCATCTGTAACATTTAACCCATAACAGGAGCAGCTAAGAATTAGCTCAGGGATAATTAGCAATAGTTGATAGACAACAGTGGACATTCTGCTATCTTAGCTCTTTTAGTAAACTAGCGCTTAGCATAATGATATTAACTTGCTTATGGATCCATATTTGGACAGGTGCTTTACAGAAACAATGGAGCTAACTGTTTACATCACGTATATGTGTCCAAATACACTATTAAATTAATATATGTTAATGAACATGCTAGCTTCCTCATGCATAGTGATATTAGCTTGCTTATAAATCCATATGTGGATGTATATTACAGAGATGGCATGGAGCTGATGGTTTATATCAGTGTTTAATGGTCTAAATGAGATTATCTTCCTTTTAATCACTGACATTTACACTCGGCTCGGCATTTCCCCCAAACACTCCAAAAGTATTAACACTGCTACAAAGTTATCATTAGTGCCTAAAACAGTAACATCTAATTAATTTTATATATTAAACATTACCTGGTAAATGTGTCCAGTTGAAAAATTAGGGAAAATTATAACGTTATCGCGCTATAATTCACTGTACATTCCATGGTGTTGTTGTGGAGCTGATATCCGGAAACCTTCCGTGTTTAGTTGCATTTTGACCTCAACTCCCATAGTCCTTTTCGCGTTAGCTTTAGCATTTAGCTTGCAAAATACGGGAGAAAGAGAGTTCTCACACGGGGAAAAGCAGTTGCGCACAAATGGGGGAAAAAAAACATTTTCAAGAAAAAAATAATTTCAGGGGAAAAAAAACATTTTCAAGAGAAAAAGCACACATTTTCAAGAATTTTTTTTTCAAGGGAAAAAAAACATTTTCAAGAGACAAAGCACACAATTACAAGGGAAAAAACTTACACATATATGGGAAAGATGATTTGCCCTTCTGGGTCACCGTAGTATGGCATGAAGTCTCACACCCCAATGAAACTAGTATTTTAGAGTTTTAAGAGGCATCTGATAAACATCCTTTCTCTGTATGCCATGTACCTTCAGTTCAATACCTTCAGTTATCTATCAATCAGAATGATTTTATTAGTCATAAAGATTTGCACAATACATCACAGTTACCTCCCTAGCATATCTTTACCTTACAGCGGTGGTAGACAAAGCAGCTTGTAAAATCACATAAAGAAAAAGAACAAGACTTTACCTCTGTCATGTTTACATAACGGCACCCTGTCCAGGGTGTACCCCGCCTAGTGCCCGAAGTCTCCTGGGATAGGCTCCAGGTCCCCCGCGACCCTGAACACAGGATTAAGCGGTATAGAAAATGAATGAATGAATGAATGTTTACATCACCGCACAGAGAAATATTTTAGAAAACTTTTGTTGAATTATTATGTTGAATAATGAAGCCATGGGCAGAGCTCAGGGTTAGCCCTGATACAGAACCCAGGGGGCAGACACGGGTAAAGGCCTTGCTCAAGGGCACAACAGGGGCAGCTTGGTGGAGCTGAGACTTAAAGTGCTATCATCATTAACCAAGAGCCTTAACCTACTGGCCTAGCCTTGACTCAAGCTAATATTGCTTTTTCCAATAATGAGCACAAAAATAAATAAACAAATGAATGAACAAACTTCTCGAAGGCAAAAGAATATTCAACTACAATTTACCCAACCAATAAATCAGGGCGCAGCTGATTGGAGAAAAAGAAATCTCAATGTCCTAGATCCACTCTAAAAGCAAATGTTGTGCAGTTTGCATGTTTTTGCACAATATTACACTTTAGAGGTGGATAATTAGCAAAGCTACACGGACTGCAGCAGTCGAGCTGAAATGTACAATTGTGACATTACTAAATCCTGAGCAATATCACTTTCTAATTTCCTATCTTATACTGTATCTTCTGGTCCTAGTGAGGACTCTCGCTGCTGCATTCTGGACTAACTGAAGCTTGTTTATGCACCTAGTTGAACAAGCAGACAGTAAGGTGTTACAATAGTCCAACCTAGAGGTGATTGTAAAGTTAAATAAGTGAAATGGTGGAGCTGAAGTCACTCGACAAGTTAAACAATTCTGTTGCTGTGTTTATTTAAATTTTATTTCCCTGCTGTTTTTAGAAGTAGTGATTTAACTGTTATTTATCAGGAATAGTGATGTACACTTTTCTGGTTTTCATTTAAGGTTATTGACCTTGTGCTCTCTCTCTCACTTAGTTGAATCCACTTTGAATGATTATTGTGTAACCTGCAAAGCTGTCAGACACAAGAATTAAAAGTGATTCCAGAGTTGATTCCGTGTCCCCTGTAGAAACGGTGTAACTTACGTGAGGGTTGGCGCAAAGCTGTGGGGCGCGGAACGGCCCAAAGTTTTTGGAAAAAGAATAATAAGTACGCCTATTGCATAGGCACACTTAACTAGAGAGGCACATTTCCTGAATAAAATGTGAGTGTTGCCTGCCGTGGCCTCGTAGTCATAGCTATGATGTCTCAGTTGGTGTCAGTCTCAATATTAAGTTCAATTCAATTCAATTCAATTTTATTTATATAGCGCTTTTAACAATGGTCATTGTCTCAAAGCAGCTTCACAGAAAATTTACAAAAAAATAAAAAATAAATAAATAAAAATAAAAATAATAATAATAATTTTAGAAAATAAAAAAATTGGAAGTGTGTGTGTGTGAGAAAAATGTGTAGATAATAATAATGAGATGAATTAAAGAAATCTCTCTGATGAGCAAGCCAAGGCTGACGGCGACGGTGGCAAGGAAAAACTCCCTGAGATGGCATTAGAAAGAAACCTTGAGAGGAACCAGACTCAACATTGAACCGATCCTCATTTGGGCGATAACAGATAGAAATGATATAACATCTTGTGTGTTGTGCAGGTGAAAATTCAATATGACAGAAATTATTTAAATTGACATGAAGACCAGTTCAGCACAGGGACAAGTCGGTAGGTGCAGAGGGCAGATGAGGTCTGGATCACTGGAAGCACAGGAGCAGCATGTGTAGCTCCAACCATCATAAAGCTGAATCCAGCTGGAGCTGGTCCTTCTCTGGATGCCTCAGGAACCTCGCAGGGTCGGCCTTTGTCTACTGAAGCTGGCAAAATCTCCCTACTGTATGCCTCGGGATGGGTAGAGAAATACAGAACAGATGGGGAGAATTAGCGTAGTTGCCATTCGGGATAGGTGTACTGGAGTATGAGATTATGGGATGAGTTATGTGTATGCCAGATTAAAAAGATGCGTCTTGAGTCTACTTTTGAACTGAAAAACCGTGTCTGCTCCCCGAACACTGTCTGGAAGGCTATTCCAAAGCTTTGGAGCTAAATATGAAAAACCCCTACCCCCTTTTGTAGATTTTGAAATTCTGGGAACTACCAGAAGTCCGGAGCTTTGTGATCTTAAGGCGCGTGGTGGATTGTAGCGTATCAGAAGACTGGTTAGGTATGTGGGAGCTAAACCATTTAAGGCCTGGTATGTAAGTAATACTATTTTGTAATTTATTCTAAACTGAACAGGTAGCCAGTGCAGGGATGATAATATTGGGGTTATATGATCATATTTTCCTGTGTTGAAAACTGCTTTCAACACACCCACTGGGTATTACGAGTATCTGGTGGTTCCGTTCGGACTGACCAACACCCCTGCCGTATTCCAGGCCCTCATTAGTGACGTTCTCCGTGACTTCTTGAACTCTTTCGTGTTCATGTACTTGGACGATATTTTGATTTTCTCTCGAGGTCTGGAGGAGCACCGGCACCACGTTCGCCAAGTTCTGCAGTGGCTCCTAGAGAACAATCTCTTTGTTAAAGCCGAAAAATTTGAGTGCCATACAACTTCCACAACGTTGCTAGGATTTGTCATCTCTCCCTCCAGACTGGAAATGGAACCCGCCAAGGTCCAGGCCGTCTCCAACTGGCCCACGCCAGCCTCTCGACGTGACCTCCAACGGTTCCTGGGGTTCGCGAACTTCTATCGCTGCTTCATCCGGGGTTACAGTTCTGTCGCCGCCCCCTCACCTCCCTGACTTCTTCCAAGACACAGTTCTACTGGAACAACGAGGCAGACAAGGCCTTCGCGGACCTCAAGAAGCTGTTCACCTCAGCCCCCATACTCACCATACCCGATCCATCTCGCCAGTTTGTGGTAGAAGTGGACGCCTCCAACACTGGTGTTGGGGGAATTCTCTCCCAAAGATCCCCGCGAGACAACAAGCTGCACCCCTGCTCATTCTACTCCTGCCGTCTATCTCCAGCTGAGAGAAATTACGATGTAGACGACCGAGAGCTCCTGGCCATCAAGTTAGCACTAGAGGAGTGGAGACATTGGCTGGAGGGGACCGAGCTCCCCTTCATAGTGTGGACCGATCACAGGAACTTAGAGTACCTGCGCACCGCCAAAAGACTCAATGCCCGCCAAGCTCGGTGGTCGTTGTTCTTCTCAAGGTTCAATTTCACCCTGTCCTACCGCCCAGGTTCTAAGAACACTAAGCCTGATGCCCTCTCACGTCAGTTCTCCCTCCCACAGGATCCCACACCATGCCAACCCATTCTGCCATCTCGTTGTCTTGTTGCCGCCTTAGAGCTAGACATCGAGACCAATGTCAAGCAGGCATTGACTCAGGAGCCCGGCCCAAGCAATGTTCCTCCAGATCGCCTCGTTGTTCCCCCATGTCTGCGCCCGCAGGTCCTGGAGTGGGCTCATGGATCCAAGCTGTCCTGTCACCCAATCTCTGCCCGAACGCTCTTTATCATACAACAGCGCTTCTGGTGGTCCACGATGGGGAAGGATGTTTCCAGCTTTGTGGCAGCCTACAACATCTGCACCCGCTGCAAACCCAACAACCATCCTCCGGCTGGCCTCCTCAGACCCTTACCCATACCTCACCATCCCTGGTCGCATATTTCGCTGGATTTTGTAACAGGGCTACCCTCATCTGACGGAAACACATCCTGACCATCGTTGACCGCTTCTCCAAGTCCGTCCACCTGGTTCCGCTCCCCAAGCTCCCGTCCACCAAAGAGACAGCAGAGCAATTGATTCTTCATGTTTTTCGTCTTCATGGCCTCCCCACCTACATAGTTTCAGACCGTGGCCCTCAATTCACCTCACGCTTCTGGGGGGCCTTTTGTAAACTCATCGGAGCCTCTCCTACACTGTAAAAAATCTTATGTGCTATCTACTTAAAAAAAATATGGTAACAAAATTGCACGTAATATTTTTAAGCAGTTTTTAAGGCTTGATTTTTTTTAGTGGAATTTACTTGAATAAATCATGTAAAAAATCCTAAATTATTTAGCCAGACGCATATTATTTTTAAGTATTTACTGCTTGATTTTTTCCCCTAGCAGAATCTACTTAAATAAATCATGTAAAATATCCTAAATTATTTAGCCAGATACATGATGATTTTAACATTATTAGTGGAATAATCTTTTTTAGTTTAAGCAGATAACAAAAGGTACTCAAATGTATTAAGGAAAATTACTTAATAATATAAAAAACATTTTATAATGAAATGAACACAATGCATTTTGGTGTCAAACATGCTTTTATTTCATGTTTCACTGGTATTAAAATATTAAACACTGTGTAAAATAGTGTATATAACATTTACAGCAGATTTAAGACCTGTAAAACAATTTGTAAAACAGTTTGTAACTGACAATTTCTATTTAAATCAACTGTTTAGCATTATATGCTAGCATCTTTTCTTGTGGGTATAGTCACATTCTGTACTAAAACCTGAGAGAACTTGTACAGTAAAACATTTCTAGGTTCATATCTTTGTAACATTACCCTATTTACATGTACATTTAGGCATTTAGACTTAATAAAACCCTATTTCCCATATGCGGTTTGACTCAGATGCGGTGTCAGGCACCGTGAGTCAGCGCGATGGCCCGCCGACGTTCCGCTGGCACTCCACGAAGTTCTGTAAGGTCCGGAAGCTTTCGCGAAGACCGGCGCGAAAAGATGGAAACGTACTCACAGCGACAAAAACTCGCAGTGAATCATAATGAACCGTACTTACGGCCACCGCGCGAAACCGCATACTGTAGGTGCACTCCGCAAAACCTGTTCCAGTGAACTGTGGAGACACAACAACAAACTCAAGTCTGCTACTGGCGGACAGGATGTTTTCAGAAATGTTCACAATGTTTAATTTATTTCATTTATATTGCGGACACTAATGCAACAAAGGAGCTTATTTAAGAAATCAAAATGAAGTATAAAAATTAGTAAGGGGCTTAACTTACTTAACATTTTACACTGTTCGCCTGTTCCTTCAAAATGGCATCTGATCGCTGCTGTTGTTGTTGAGATTCAAATGAAGGTGACTTAATAAAACCCGGATAATTGAGCCAATTCTCTTAAAATAAATATGAAGCCTTTTTTCCTAAAATTTTTTGACTAAATGGTTCCTCAAATTAAGCCTAAAAATTGCACTCATTTCCTTACAAAAATAGGTAAAATTTATTTCTTAATTTTATTAGTGAAATGTTCTCAATATATTATAAAAAACACAGAAAACCATTTTTTTAAATGAAATATGCACATTATTTTTAATTATTACATCAATTTTTTTTAATGAAAATTACAAGCCTCATGATTCATTTTTTACAGTGTAGCCTATCTTCTGGTTTTCATCCCCAATCCAACGGCCAAACAGAACGAAAAAACCAAACAATGGAAGTCGCCCTCCGGTGTATGACTACTCGTGATGCCACCACCTGGAGTAAGTTTCTCCCGTGGGTCGAGTACGCTCACAACTCCCTACCATCTGCTTCAACGGGTCTCTCTCCGTTCCAGTGCTGCCTGGGCTACCAACCACCACTGTTCCCCACTCAAGAGGAGGAGGTAGAGGTCCCCTCGGCACAACACTTTGTCCGCCGCTGCAGACGTACATGGTTACGAGCCAGACGATCCCTGCTGCAAGCATCCCGCTCATACAAGAAACAGGCGGACCGTCATCGCTCCAAGACCCCCAGGTATCACATAGGAGACGGAGTCATGCTCGCCACCAGAGACATTCCCCTAAAGACACTCACGCAAGCTCTCTCCCCGTTTCATCGGTCCCAGGATAATCAACCCGTGCGCTGTCCGTCTCCTACTCCCATCGTCTATGCGACGCATCCACCCCACCTTCCATGTGTCCCAGCTACGACGCATCGTAAACTGTACTCTAAGATTGTGTGTTGTTTCGCCATAGTTTTCTCGCGTTTCTGTTCATGACTTTTCACGTTGCCAATTTTGCTTGTCTTTCGCGTTTTTCCCCTCGTCTCACGATTTGAATTATCGCCACGCTTGGATTTAACGGCTTTGAACTTTCGCTTTAGTTTCTCGACCACAGGCTTGCTTCGCGTCTGTTTTGGCTCGACGCCCTCACTGACTGATCACACGGCTTTGATCTCTTGCTCTCCCCTCCTCGACCACGGCTCAGCTTCACGTTTTGGCGCGACGACATCGCGGACGGACTTCACGGCCCCGACCTAACACTTCCGCCTTCACGACCACGGCTCTGTCTCTTGCCCCGGCGGCAATGCGACGTTACGGATCCCGCATACCGGCCCCAGCGCCTCCGCTCTCACTACGGCGACACCACAGAAGAGCTAGAGGGCTCACGACTCACACCTCCACCTGCAACTGGGTCCATTTTCACAACCCACGTTCTGCATCCTCGCGACAGTGTTATTGCTATTGAGAATTCCTCGTATCTCACATGTAGTGTTGTGGATAAGCAAGAACACTCAAACTTCTCAATTATAATCTTTATTACAAAGGAAATCCAAAATAATAAAGAAGGTTGGTGTTGAATGAACACTGAAGAGCTGACCTTCGTGCATAATCTTTACAGGACAGGATGTAAAGTTGTTTTTTTAAGGCTAGTTCAAATTTTTCTCTTTTCCACCACTAGATGGCACCACATCCCTTTAGATTAGCAGGTCTTAATCCTAGTCCTGGAGTCCACTGGCCTGTATATTTTAGTCTCACTGCTCTACCACACACACTTCAAGAGAGTGGCTTTACACTCTACAATTTCCAGCTCAGTGTTGTGTCACACTGTGTATAATGAAGAACAATCATTGATCAGGAGTAGAGAGCAGTGGTGTAAGAATGCTTAATGTGACATGCTCACTGGTCATGTGATGATGTGAAAAGAAAGAAAAGAATTAAGACCAACAATGTGTTTGCTTTATGTTTATTTACACTGTGTTCTAAACGTTCCCAAAAGTGACTACTGATCTACTAGGTTCAAACACCATTACCGCCAAGCTACCACTGTAGGGCCCTTGAAGAAGTCCCCTTAACCCTCAATGCTCAGATATACCGTATAAAGAGATAAATATGTGGGTCACTCTGGATAAGGGAGTCAGTCAAATGTCATAAATGTAAATGTAGCCAAAAGAAAAGGAACAAGAATATACTCTCTTCCCTTAATGTCTATCTAACCAAAGACCAAGAGGAAAAGGTGATGAAGCAAACAGCAGTGATGTCCTGATAACCAGTATTTACAGGTCATACACTATATACACTATCTGTACATTTAGGCATTTGGCAGACACCCTTATCCACCAGAGTGACTTACATTATCTTTATCTCATTATACACTATCTATAATGATTATCCATTATTATATGTCTGAGCAGTTGAAGTTTAAGGGCCCAACAGGGACAATTTGGTGGTCATGGGATTTGAACTTAGGACCATCAGACCCTAGTCCAATGCCTTAATCACTTAGCTATCCCTGACCCCTACACACTACATACACACTATCTATACACTATCTATATATAGTAACTATACACTATCTATACACTATCTATATACAGTAACTATACACTATCTATACACTATCTACTGTATATACAGTAACTATTCACTATCTATACACTATCTATATACAGTAACTATACACTATCTATACACTATCTATACACTATCTATATACAGTAACTATACACTATCTATACACTATCTATATACAATAACTATACACTATCTATACACTATCTATATACAGTAACTATTCACTATCTATACACTATCTATATACAGTAACTATACAGTAGCTATACACTATCTATACACTATCTATATACAGTAACTATACACTATCTATACACTATCTATATACAGTAACTATTCACTATCTATACACTATCTATACACTATCTATATACAGTAACTATACAGTAGCTATACACTATCTATACACTATCTATATACAGTAACTATACACTATCTATACACTATCTATATACAGTAACTATTCACTATCTATACACTATCTATACACTATCTATATACAGTAACTATACACTATCTATACACTATGTATATACAGTAACTATACACTATCTATACACTATCTATATACAGTAACTATACACTATCTATACACTATCTATATACAGTAACTATACACTATCTATACACTATCTATATACAGTAACTATTCACTATCTATACACTATCTATACACTATCTATATACAGTAACTATACACTATCTATACAATATCTATATAAAAATATAAACCATGAAAATATAATGCATTAAAATGCAAACACGGTTAATTACAATGCTGGGTTTTTTTTCCTTCGATTTGTGGAATTCAACAAGCTTTTTATTTCAAATACTTTAGGCAGGATTTTTGTTCCATACATCACACTATGATGATCTTCAATGTAAATATCTATTTACCTACAATCATTAGAATAACTCTATTCAGACAGAATATGGAGCTCAAAGTGCTTCACTACAGTTAAACAGTGACAGACAAGAAATATAGTCAGAATAACAATACAGTTATTAATTACTATTTAAAATTGTAACTTAATAAATAATGTTTCAGGTGTTTTTAACAATGTTCATATTATGTGAATGTGAAATAAATATTTTAAAATGTTATAAAACCTATTACGTATATCTAAATAAATAAATATATAAAAATATCAATTATCTATATATAATGTATTTATTAAGACGGCCAAAGTATCACTTCAGGTGTTTTATAGACAGGAATAATTAACATCTCCACATATTCATGGACTAAAGGGAGATGAAACAGTTAACAGAGGTGTATTCATGCCCTCCGTCATTTTTAGCTCCTCCTTTCTCACACACACACACACACACACACACACACACACACACACACACACACACACACACACAGAACCAGGAAGTTCTTCTCAAAGAAAACGAAACTCAGACTGTGTCTCTCTCTCAGTGTGTTAGTGCAGGAAAATGGCCGAGGCCAGTATTTCAGTAGATCAGGATCAGTTCATCTGTCCAGTGTGTCTGGATCTCCTGAAGGATCCGGTGACTCTCCGCTGTGGTCACAGTTTCTGTAAGGTGTGTATTAATGGCTGCTGGGATCAGGAGGATCAGAAGGGCGTCTACAGCTGTCCTCAGTGCAGAGACACTTTCACTCCAAGGCCTGTTCTACGCAGAAACAACATGCTGGCTGAAGTGGTGGAGAAACTGAAGAAGAAGCCTCAAGTCCAAGCTGCTTCTCCCACTCACTGTTACGCTGAACCGGGAGATGTGGAGTGTGATTTCTGCACCGGGAGAAAACACAAAGCCATCAAATCCTGTCTGATGTGTCTGGTTTCACTTTGTGAAACTCACCTGAAACCTCATCTAGAACTTCCTGCTTTGAAAAAACACACATTAATTGAAGCTTCAGCAAAACTCCAAGAGAAGATCTGCTCTGAACATAACGAACTCATGAAGATCTACTGTCGTACTGATCAAACCTGTATCTGTTATATGTGTACGATGGATAATCACAGAGGACACGACACCGTCACAGCCGCAGCAGAAAGAGCTGAGAAACAGGTGAGAATGAGAAAGATTTCCAGGATCAGGCTCTTAATTATAGTTTCTATTCAGTAAGCAGAGGTGTCAAGTAACGAAGTACAAATACTTCGTTACCTTTCTTAAGTAGAAATTTTGGGTATCTATACTTTACTGGAGTAATTATTTTTCAGCCGACTTTTTACTTCTACTCCTTACATTTTTAAGCAATTATCTGTACTTTATACTCCTTACATTTTAAAAATAGCCTCGTTACTCTATTTTTATGATCAGAACACGCAAACCCCCCCCCCCCCCGGCATAATCAGAATGCTTTTTCTCGCCCCTCACGGTACTTTTACTTTTATACTTTAAGTAGTTTTGAAACCAGTACTTTTAAACTTTTACTTAAGTAAAAAGCTTGGGTTGATACTTCAACTTCTAAAGAAGTATTTTTGAACCCTAGTATCTATACTTCTACTCAAGTAATGAATGTGAATACTTCTGACACCACTGTCAGTAACATGTGCACAGTGTTGTGGTAGTTACTCATAAAAGTGATATAACTATTACTAGGTACTATATAAAATCAGAGGTGGTGTAAGTGCCATATCGCACTTTTTATGAATTTGTTGTTGTGTTTATTTTATTTTATTTTACTTGCTGTTATTTCATTTATTCTACCTTGTTCTATTCATTAGTAAAGCATTAAGCATTAAGTTTGTTACATAAGCCATAAGCTTTAAATTTCTTAGTTATGCATCATAAGTTGATAATCGTAGGTTGGTCTGTGATGTCATTCTACTATTACATGCATTTGTGTGACTGTGATATGCTAGAAAGCTCAGTATAGATTTGGAAGGCTAAGGAAACACAAGCTTTAGACCGTCAGCTAGTGAGAGCTCCCGGTAAGCTTGAAATGCTAAATACAGCAACGAGGTTGTTGTAACCGTCAGCTAGTGAGAGCTCCCGGTAAGCTAGAAATGTAAAATACAGCAACGAGGTTGTTGTAACCGTAAGCTAACGTAAGCTGGGAAAGTAAGAAACAACAAGAGTGTTGTTATATACCCAAGCCAAGATTGTAATCTACAAGATACAGCAAACAGGTTGTTGTAAAACTCAGAGATTTGCAAGATGCAGCAACTGGTGTCTGTAATAACAGTGGATTTACTCAAGACGACTGTATGAAGTGTTGATTCTTTGATGCTGACAAATAAACGACAAAAGACAAAGAGATCGGACTTCTGTCATGTGAGTGAAACTTTAAGACATTAGCTACGCGTCAAAACTAGTGAAATAAGCCATCCGCATCTACAAAAGTCTAAAGCTTTTCCGCTGTTTGAACGAAAACAAGTGAACACTGAAATGGAAAGTGAAAGAGAATAGCCGTCGAACTTCACCATGCCGAACAACGAGGACAACGCTCCCAGCACTTGGCTGGGGAGCCTAACGGCGCTCCACGAGATGAACAGAAAGAACCTCAACGAGGCGCTGGATGCAAGAAAAGGCAAGCGAATTCGACTGAATGCAACGTCTAATGCATTAAAGACACCTATGAACTATGCACGTAAGTTAGACATCGTTGAAACTGAGTGCAGAAGAGAGAACTTCATGAGAAGTAACGTTGATGTGCTTGTGTACACTCGTAAAGACGAACACAGACGCGATCAGGTCGCTTGCGGCGCACCTGAGGCTCAAGGCCGCACAGAATTCATATCTACGGTGGGTCGCTGGAAAGCGGACACCAAGGACACTAAGAGCCACTCTGTGACGTCGCGACTACGCGAAGGTGTCTCGCCGGGCGTCAGCGTGTCACAGACAACGGCAGCATCCAAAAGGTCTGTAACTTCTACATCATCCTCAGCCCTAATAAAGAAAGCGGAAGCCAACAGAGCAGCCTTGTTGATTAAAGCAGCAGCCTTAGCAGAACGGCGGGCGTTAGAACAGAAGGAAGCACAAGTAAAGGCAAAAGAAGCAGAATTAAAGGCAAAAGAAGCAGAATTAAAGGCTGATGCAGAGCAACTAAAAGCTGATAAAGAAAAGTTGGAATTAGAAACTGCGCTCGCAATTGTCGACGCTGAATTACAGGTTTATCAGAGTTGTAAAAAACGACAGCCTGCATCAAAGAGCGGAGTCATCGACCCGAGCTGCACACGCTCGAGCAGCCCGCCTTGGACGGGCCACAAACCTGAATACGACAGCCGCCGAAAGCCGGTAAAAGAGAGCACCTTTAACGAGCCAAGTAGCGCACGCGCTCCCAGACTGGAAACCAAAACGGTGCTTGCTATGCATGATGCCAAATTAAGAGTGCTTCAACGTCAAGATCGCAAATACGACAGCCGATCGTCCAAGAGCAAGAGCGCACTCATTGAATCGAGCAGCGCGCGCCCGAGCAGCGCGCACTTTCACCTCTCCAACTCAACATGCAACAGCCGAGCGCAGCCTGCGAACGAGAGCGCGGTCACTGAATTGAGCAACGCGCACCTGAGCAGCGCACACTCTACGGACTTGGACGCCGCAATCAGCGACGGAAAACCCTGTCACACATCCCTTCAAGGACCCAAACAAACGGGCCAAGGAAAACCCAGGGTCAGCGTCGCAACCGAGGACGGACAGGTTGGTAAAATTCACAAAGAATTGATTACAATGAAGAATGCCGGTACATCACCTGTCAGCGCTTTTACTAACCCGTGCGCACACTGCAAAGGGGAGCATATCTTAGACGATTGCTTCCAATTTAATGATAAGACACACAAAGACAAAGTAGAATTCTTAAAAAGAAACGGATTCTGTTTCGGATGTTTAAGAACGGGTCATTTGTGGAAAGACTGTACCAGAAAAATTGTATGTTCATTGTGTTCAAAGTCACATCCAAGCATGCTACACAGCGCAGTGCAAGTCACGGCGCAGCCAAGTACACGCGCTGACGAGAATGAAACCGAAAGTGACACAAAAAATACACCACCGGCAGAGAGTCACGAATCAAATGCGCTCACTGGGGCTGGAGGTAATTGCATCCTCCCCATTGTGCCCGTTAAAATAAAGTCCAAGAAAAAGGACACAGTAGAAGCCATGTACTATCACGTGAAAGTCCCCGAGAAGGACACTGATCTGCTGCGCTTCCTGTGGTGGCCGAATGGAGATGTGAACCAAGACTTAGTTGAAAATAAAATGGTAGTTCATCTGTTCGGTGCAAAATTGTTGCAAAGTGGTGCTAACTTCGCCCTCAGATTGACAGTAGAAGAAAACCGCAGCAATGCATCTGCTGTGGCAGTTAACACAGTGCTTAAAAACTTTTATGTAGACGACTGCCTGAAATCTGTTTCGAGTCATGACCAAGCAGTCGCCCTATACAATGATCTCACAAGTCTCTGTGTAAGCGGAGGGTTTAACCTCACTAAATGGGCAAGCAATAGCCGTGCCCTACTGACTGTCATTCCCGAGAGTGAAATGATCAAAGACATGAGAGACTTAGACTTGAGTAACGATGCACTGCCCATAGAGAGAGCTCTGGGGGTGCTGTGGTGCATTGATTCAGACATGTTCACGTTTAAGATTAGTTTAAAGGAACGACCTGTGACAAGAAGAGGAATTCTGTCAGTCACTGGCTCAACATACGACCCGTTAGGCTTTCTCCCACCTGCCATACTGCCAGCTACAATCCCAATGCAACAGTTATGTAAAGAAAAACTTGCCTGGGATGATGACATTCCCGAGCAGTTTGCAACGGCGTGGAAAACCTGGCTGCAAGAGCTGCACCGACTGTCCAAGTTCAGCATAGCAAGGTGCATAAAACCAGCCGACTTCGGAGTTACAGCTACAGCACAACTCCATCACTTCTCGGATGCAAGTGAAATGGGATACGGAGCTGTCTCATACCTCAGGTTAGTAAACGCTGATGGACTTACACATTGTGCATTCATGATGGGGAACTCCCGTGTAGCACCCCTGAAACAAACCACCATTCCACGAATGGAACTGACTGCGGCAGTGGTCGCTGTAAAAAAATGACAAAATGTTGAAAGAACAGCTAGAATTAAAATTGCTGGACTCTATGTTCTGGACTGACAGTACAACTGTTTTGAGATACATTGATAACGAAACACTTCGTTTTAAAACCTTCGTGGCCAACAGAATCGCCATTATAAGAGAGTCAACCAAGTCACAGCAATGGAGGTACATTAATACCTCACAAAATCTAGCTGATTCTGCCTCCAGGGGGGCATCCTGTGAAAAGTTCATGAAAAATGTCAACTGGATCCAAGGTCCTTCCCTCCTCAAAGAAGCAGAGTGCAAATGGCCTGAAAATATTCATGACACATCAATAAAAGAAAATTTTGATGAAAATGCTGATGAAGTTAAGCTCATCCGCATCTACAGGTGGAAAGTAACGGATTATATTTACTCGCGTTACTGTAATTGAGTAGCTTTTTTGTGTATTCCTACTTCTTAAAGTAGTTTTAAAAATCTGTAATTTTACTTTTACTTAAGTACGTGTTGTTTGAAGTATTGTAATTCACTACATTTTAAATCATATTCGCTACTGAGTAAAAAATAAATGAATGAAAATGATAAAATAATACAAATATTATGCTTTGTATAAATGCTCCGTTGCGCCGCGTGTGTGTATCATTTCCTGGTCGCGCGCCGCTCCAGACTCCACTCCAGGTTTTCTGACATCGGCATCTTCCTGACCTTCCACACGGTCGCTTCCGCCTTGAGTGACGTCATCGACTAGCGCGACCATATATAAACCGGAGAGAGACGCGGGAAAGATGTAAGAGGTTGTGATTTTGGTGTTTTGATATTTGGTTGTGTATTCTGGTTTGACTTTTTGCCTCCAATTGACTTTGATTATTGCTTTGTCCCTTTGGTTTGGTTGGTCTTTGTATATATTTGTAGATAATTTCACTGTTTTTGGTTTAGGGGGTCCGTTTTTTTTTTTTTTTTTTGCAGGTAATCTACCTACTAAATATAAATACCATTTTGTTTAGTATTTTGGCCTGGGTCCACCCTGAATCTGATCCTCCTCCTCCTCCTGTTGTGTGTGTATGTGTGTGTGTGTGTGTGTGTGTGTATACAAACCTCATTATTTCATCAGTTAATGATTGGATCGAGTTCTTTCTGCCATATTCCACCATTTCCATACAGTTTAAAATAGAACCCTGAACCATTCTTTTGCTGTTTGGCCCTAGACTGGGACGTAACACCAGATTTACGTGACCACATTGATTTCCAAGCACAACAAAGACAACAGCTTTATTATGCAAAGGTGTTCCTTCAGTTAAAAACAACTAGTTTGAGATTCATATCTGCTCATCTTTTTTGAACTACGCTAGAATGCCTCATTCCCCCCCCCCCCCCCCCACCCCCGCTGTTAAAAAAATAAAAATAAAAAAGTAACTCGGTAACTTTTACTCTGAGTAAATTTTTTAATGAGCTACTTTTTACTTTTACTTGAGTAGATTTGTATAAGGGTAACTTTACTTGTACTTAAGTAAAATTTCACTGAAGTAACAGTACTTGTACTTGAGTACAAAATTTTATTACTCTTTCCACCTCTGTATAAAATATGAAATATTAGAATGTGTGATTTTTTGGCTAGATAATGTTTGTGATACATGAATACACACACACACACACACACACACACACACACACACACACACACACACACACAAACACACACACACACACACACACAGTTGCATCTCAGTGAATTAGAATATCAGCAAAAAGGTGATTAATTTCAGTAATTCAGTTTTAAAAGTGAAACTCGTATATTATATAGATTGATTACACACAGACTGATATATTTCAAGTGTTTGTTTCTTTTAATTTTGATGATTACGGCTCACAGCTAATGAAAACCCAAAATTCTGTACCTTAGTAAATAAGAATGTTACTTAAGATCAATAAATAAAATAAAGATTTTGAACAGAGAGATGTTGGAGTAGTGAACAGTATGAACATGTACAGCACTCAGTACTTGGTCAGGGCTCCTTTGCATGAATTACTGCAGCAATGCGGCGTGGTATGGAGGTGATCAGTCTGTGGCACTGCTGAGGTCTTACTGTATGGAAGCCCAGGTTGCTCTGAAAGCATTTTTTAGTTCTTCTGCATTGTTGGGTCTGGTGTCTCACATCTTCTTTTTTACAATAGTCCATAGATTCTCTGTGGGGTTTAGATCGGGTGAGTTTCCTGGCCAATCAAACACAGGTACACCATGGTCCTTAAACCTGCTGGAAAATGAAATCAGCATCTCGTAAAGTTGGTCAGCAGAGGGAAGCATGAAGTGCTCTAGAACTTCCTGGTAGACGCTGTGCTGACCTTGGACCTGATAAAACACAGTGGACCGACACCAGCAGATGACATCGCTCCTCAAACCACCACTGACTGTGCAAAGTTTATACTGGACCTCAAGCAACTTGGATTCTGTCCCTCTCCTCTCTTCCTCCAGACTCACGGACAATGATTTCCAGATGAAATTATCCCTGTAGCTTCTGCACCTTTTTCTACCACCTATTTGTCCTTCATCCATTGTTTCAGCCAGCCTACTGAACCTGAACCTGAACCATATCTCCTTTTACAATGAGATGAAAAACTTTTTTACATACACACATTTATAAACTGGGCATCTTACATGGATTTTACATGGATTTTTCTGTCCTCAGAGTGAGTTAAAGGAGAAGCAGATGAAATCCCAGCAGAGAATCCAGGAGAAGCAGAAGAAGGTGGAGGAGCTGAAACTGGCTGTGGACACTATAAAGGTGAGCAGTGAGCAGAGACAGAGCTGCTCCTAGAAACACACACAACATGGACAACATGGAGACATTTAGAGTCGCAGTAAGAGAGGGAATGATAGATGAGTGTGTGTGTGTGTGTGTGTGTGTGTGTGTGTGTGTGTGTGTGTGTGTGTGTGTGTGTGTAACAGCTGAGTGCACAGACAGCAGTGGAGGACAGTGAGAGGATCTTTACTGAGCTGATCAGCTCCATGGAGAAAAAGCGCTCGGAGGTGACGGAGCTGATCAGATATCAGGAGAAGACTGAACTGAGTCGAGCTGAACGACTCCTGGAGCAACTGGAGCAGGAGATTGCTGATCTTCAGAGGAGACTCACTGAGCTGGAGCAGCTTTCACACACACACGATCACATCCAGTTCCTCCAGGTAACACTCACTGTCTGATCTACACACACAGCTGTTCCTCACACACTCTCTAAAACACCTCCTGTTAATGGAACAGTGAATGTCCTCTGATGTCACAAGTGTGTTTTACATCTAATCTGCTTTCTGTAGGCTTTAGCTTCTGGACGTCAGTCTCCTCCATTGGGCAGACCAGACTTTCAGACCTCCAGCATCAGTGTCCATCAACATCTCTCATTTGATGGAGTGAGGAATTCTCTCTCAGATCTGAAGAAGAGACTCGAGGAATTCTGTGAGGAGGAATTCAACAAAATCCCTCCACATGGTAAGAGGAGCTGTTCCTGCTGGAGAAACACAATGATGGACGTCTTTACTCGCTCTGTCAAGTCTTATTTCTTAGCAATGCTCCTGCTGACCTTCCTGCAGACAGTTTGAACTAAAATACTGATTTAAAATGAATAAACTGACTGTATCACTTTCAACTGTTTCCATCTTTTACAACCTGATGAGGCTTTTTGTCTTCATTTCCATTTTTCTCTCCACAGCTGCAGCAGTTCAGATCTTTTCACCACCAGAGCCACAGAGCAGAGAAGAGTTTCTGAAATGTACACACACACACACACACACACACACACACACACACACACAGGTTTATTAGGTCTATAGAGTACCGTTTTCTTTAAAAGCAGCTTAGAAAATATTAAATACAGACGAGTAATTTGGAGGAATGTTGTGTGATTTAAAATATAAATTTAATTGTTTTTAAATTTATAATTAAATTTAATTAGTTTATTTGTGTGTGTGTGTGTGTGTGTGTGTGTGTGTGTGTGTGTGTGTGTGTGTGTGTGTGTGAGAGAGAGAGAGAGAGAGAGAGAGCAGAGCAGATTTGCCGAATGTAAATTACACACATTAAAAAATATAATAATAATAATAATAATAATAATAAACTATATCTTCCATAAGCAGAATAGAAAACACTAAATATTGACAAATTAAAATAAATAACAGCTTTTTATTTCTTTAGATTAAATTCTGAATGAACATTGAGACGGGGCGGCGCGGTGGTGTAGTGGTTAGCACTGTCGCCTTGCACCTCCAGGGTCTGGGTTCGATTCCCCGGCCAGGCTCGATTCCCGTCTCTGTGTGCATGGAGTTTGCATGTTCTCCCCATGCTTGGTGGGTTTCCTCCGGGTACTCCGGTTTCCTCCCACAGTCCAAAGACATGCAGGTTAGGCTAATTGGCGTTCCTAAAATTGCCCGTAGTGTGTGATTGGGTGTGTAAGTGTGTATATGTGTGTGTGCCCTGCGATGGATTGGCACCCTGTCCAGGGTGTACCCCGCCTAGTGCCCGAAGTCTCCTGGGATAGGCTCCAGGTCCCCCGCGACCCTGAACACAGGATTAAGCGGTATAGAAGATGAATGAATGAATGAATGAACATTGAGACATTTCTCCCTCAGATATCAGCGCACACAGACAGCTGTCTCACTCTTCACATGAATATACAGTATACTGTAGTGTGAATTAAACCCAACATGTTCACATTGTTCAGTTTGTTTTTCTCTTTTATTTTAGATTTCTGTTATCTGACTCTGGATCCCAACACGGCACATCGTCTCCTCATTCTGTCTGAGAAGAACCGAGCGGTGAGATGCAGTGAGATAGACCAGCAGTACTCTGATCATCCAGAGAGATTTGACTCCTGGCTTCAGGTGTTGTGTAAGGAGAGTGTGTGTGAACGCTGTTACTGGGAGGTGGAGTGGAGCGGTGATGATGTGTCCATATCAGTCTCATATAAAGACATCAGCAGGAAAGGATGGGGTAATGAGTGTTGGTTTGGACACAATAATCAGTCCTGGAGTCTGCGGTGTCGTTCTTCTTCTTCTTCTCTCTATTTCTATCACAACAACATTAAGACTGAACTCAGAGCTCCATCATCCTCCAGAATAGGAGTGTATGTGGATCACAGTGCAGGAACTCTGTCCTTCTACAGCGTCTCTGACACGATGAAGCTCCTCCACAGAGTCCACACCACATTCACTCAGCCTCTGTACGCTGGGTTCTGGTCATGTGCCTCTACTGTGAGATTGTGTGATCCAGAATAAAGTTTGTAGTGTTTTGTGTAAAATTCCTGCACATTGTCACATTGTTGCTCAGTCGTCTGTCTCACTAACACACAATCCAGCTGCACAAACAGCTCAGTAATTTAACACAGCGACAATTAAAGAGTAAATATTAACACTGAATATAGTTTAATCAAAATAAACAGATGTATTATTAAATGTATTAAATGTATTAAATGTATTATTATAAAGTTGTATCTGTGTGAAGAGTCGTGGTGAGATTCGGCAAATCAGACGTCACTTTAGAATAACTTTATATTTACATTATTGAAAGTAGATGTTTAAAACTGACCACACACACACACACACACACACACACACACACACACACACACACACACACACACACACACACAAGCTCACTCATACACTATGGGAACTATGGGAGTACCACTATGGGAGGAAACCCACCATGCACGGGGACAACATGAAAACGCCAACCACACAGACCCCAATGGGAATCGAATCTGGACCCTGTAAGTGAAAAAAGAAAATGCTAACCGCTAATCCACGAGCGGTCTAAATTTGATTAGTTACCAAAATTAATATTGAAATATTTTTTTTATGTCTAATCACAAGTGTTTCATTGGAACAACCTGTTGAGGGTGAATTATGAATAATGTTAGTCAGAACAATTACACACAGTAGGTCATTCCCATGAAACGTATAATGTGAAGATGAAAACACTGAAATGATATTCTATGCAATGTGGTTAAAGATTGATTATTTATTATTATTATTATTATTATTATTATTATTATTATAACTTAAACTAGTTTTCAAATTTAGAAGAATATTAAGCAAAGAAAACATTCTATATGACATTTAATAATTAGGATAGTGCCATACTTTATTCACTTTATTCATCTTCTATACTCACTTACTCCACCGTCTTTAAAGTACCTTGAAGAAACTACAGTAAGTAAGCATAGGAAGAACATGCAAACACTATGTATTCAGATCTGAGGTTGGAATCGAACCCTCGTCACCACAATGCCTAACCCAAGTATAACAGTGCCAAATTTCCCCAAAGCAAAATAGCATGTTAAATTCATTATCTCTTATCAAAAAGTGGATAACACTACACAAACTCATGGCAAATGTAAAAGGCAGTTCTTTCTGCTGCGTGAATCCAATACAAACAGAAAAATAGGTTGACTCTGTTATTAAAGCAAATGAATACATTTATATACTGTAAGTAGCATTCGACACTCCAGATAAGACCAGTGAACACTCCTGCATGTGATTGATCTTGGCCCAGATAAGCAGGACACAACTACGAACAATGAGCTTTCTCAGTGAACTGCTTTCCATTTAGGAGGTGTCCTGACATAGAAATCATTAGTTGACACTGTTATTAAAGCAAATTAATAAATTTATATATACATATTTCTAAGATTTTACCATTCAAGGTTCCATTCATGTTTTTACTAATATTATTTGCGAGAAATAAAAATGTATTCAGTAAAAAAAAATCACTAATAATTTTAGATATTTATACGCCCATACCTTTTATATGTCATTCTTATGTCAAATAATAAAGCACATATAACTATATATAACTATATATACTAAACACCAATTGAGCTTAAGCTATTTCTCATACATCATATGAATATGAGGGTGAGTCAAAAATGATCCACACTCTAGTTATATTAAAACTGTTGGCCGCTTTCTGTTCAAGGCTCCTGTCTCCCCAGTCTCTGCTGTCCACGTGTCAACATGATACTTCATTTGTAACTGTGGTGTCAGCATAAATTGATCGCCTGACTTGTGATTTGCACAAAAGCAGAGCAGCATGGAGTGATTGATGTTTTGTCGTCTGAGGGTGTACCTGCTGCCAAACAACTCACGGTATACCGATCACAGTTTCCCGATAACGCACACTCTTAGCGCGCTAAGAAGACTCTTAAGATATATCTTACATAAACTGATTACTTTTCTAAATGTGTTTCCCGAAAAGTCCCTTAAGAGTCTTCTTAAGTCGCTGCCTCTTACGTCCGACGTTACAAGGCGCTGTCTACAGTGAAGGTCCTGAATTAGCGGACATCAGTGGCTCAGGAATCGATTTTTCACTCCTTTTGCATGACAGCGTTAAGAAAGCCGTTTTACGCGATCACACCCCTGGAGGTCTGAATCCGCCTGGAGGAAATGGATCCTAGCCGGCCCCAGGCACCCAGGTCGTCCACGCTAGTCACCCTCACCCGCACGCCCCCTGGAGGTCTGGTCCTTTATTACTTCTATTTTATTGTTTTTTTTTACCTCACCGTAAATCCTTTACACTAACCCCCAGCCCCTAACCCTGATCGCCCTGAGACCCGGACAGCCCGAGCCCTAAAACCACTAGCACTCCATCGAGCCTTAGCCGCCCGCCCCAGCACCCCACCTCCGGTGCACCTCTTCACCCTACGAGCGCTGCCCGAGACGCAGCCGACGGGCCATGCCCCAGCCCTCTAGCCCCGATAGCCACGGAGATACGCCGGCTCAAACCCAAGGGGGAAATAGTGCCACTCACCGCCCGCCACACAGGGCTCCCTACTCGTCCCTGGAACCGGCCTCTCCCCGGGGCTCAAACCCCCATCCCCCAGGACCTCGCCCACCAGCACCCACACTTAAGCACCCCTACATGGACTAAGCATCTCAGTACGGCCCGCTGAAAGGCCGGACCCCTGGGATAACCACGGATTTTTGCACCGACCCCTGGTATAACCAGACCCCTGGTATAACCGGGGACTTTGTCATTTTTATTTTATTTTTCTTCGCCCTGGCCCCTGGTATAACCGGTGACTTTGTCGTTTTTTATTTTTGTTTTGTTACTTTTTCCTGTGCCCCTGGGACACCCGGGAGGCCGCCGGTGTCCAAGGAGGGCCGGACGCGCGGCCTCGGCTCCCGGACAAAATATTGGATTGAGGGCTGACTTTCAATGGATCGCAGCGATGGAGCTGCTCTGCCACTCACGACACCCGACCCAGAATCAGGTCGTTTACGAATCATTTAGCACCAGGTTCAACATAAACTTGCGATGCGCGATCGGACAGGGTGCGGGGATCGCGCTTTTTTATACCCCTCTAAAATGTAATAATGCCCCATATCTCAAAAATGCTGCAGTAAAATAGTTTCATATGTGGTGTGTATATAGTATGGGACGTCCTGAATAAGAACTGATCATTGTTTTTTTCTACTTATTAGAAATGGGGTCTTTATACCCCTTTAAAGTGTAATAATGTCCAATATCTCAAAAATGCTGCAGTAAAATTGTTTCATATTTGGTGTGTATATAGTATGGGACGTCCTGAATAAGAACTGATGGTTGTTTTTTTCTACTTATTAGAAATGGGGTCTTTATACCCCTTTAAAGTGTAATAATGTCCAATATCTCAAAAATGCTGCAGTAAAATAGTTTCATATGTGGTGTGTATATTGTATGGGACGTCCTGAATAAGAACTGATCATTGTTTTTTTGTACTTATTAGAAATGGGAACTTTATACCCCTCTACAATGTAATAATGCCCCATATCTCAAAAATGCTGCAGTAAAATAGTTTCATATGTGGTGTGTATATAGTATGGGACGTCCTGAATAAGAACTGATCATTGTTTTTTTCTACTTATTAGAAATGGGGTCTTTATACCCCTTTAAAGTTCAGTCATATCTTATATCTCAAACAAGTTTTTTTTTTATCATATAATGTGTGTACATTATATGGGATAAAAACTGACCATGGCGTTTTACACTTACTAGAATTTATTTTTTCATAGGTCTCTGAAGTGAAATAAAGGCATTTTATTTAACTTTTTTTCCCCATTGTGAACATTTGTTTATTTGCCCTCTCTTCCAAAGCAGACGTTAATCCTCATTATAGAAAACATTCATTGAAGAATAACTGCTACTTTTGAACAGTAAAACAAAATAAAAATCAATTCTGGTATTTAGAAAGACTAAATACATTATTTTGTCTGTTTTCTACGAATTCTGCTGTAACTTATCTACATAAAACAATTATTTGAATGGTGAATATTTAAGAAAAATATTGTAACAGACAACCGTCAAAGTCACCAATAAATAACACGGATATTAAAGCAGAAATGCAAATAAATAAGCAAGTAAAAATTGACGAGCATGTTGTATTATCTCTCAGTCCTGGGCGTCTAAATGAAAAGCGCTCTGAAAGCGCGTTGTCTCTGTGTCGGTCCTGAAACTACCATAATCACTGTAATATGTGCGCACACTAAAATCAATCGCGGCTGGCTTGACCGTGTTCTTCTGAACCGCGGCTGGCTTTACCGCAGTGAGTCTTCTTAAGTCGCTGCCTCTTATATCAGACGTTACGCGGCGCTGTCTACAGTGAAGGTCCTGAATTAGCTGACATCGGTGGCTCAGGAATCGATTTTTCACTCTTTTTGCATGACAGCGTTAAGAAAGACGGCACTTTCAATGCAAATTAAACATTGCACTAAATTCTTCCAATAACATTTATTTCGACATGGGTTAACTTATCAATAGCATGCCATAATAGACAAATATATAAATTAAGTCACCAAACTGTCGCTAATATTTTCATGTAACCTGTAGTGGCGGTGAAACGAACTGGGTGTACAACCATAGTTGATTGACAAACAGCTGACAAACACTCTTCACCAGCTTCAGAAACAATGTGAAGTATGTCTGTGATGGAACAAGTTTAATGTGAACAGATTTTATGTTGTGCTTAATATGATGAGGGTTTTAGATGTTTATTAAGTACAATCAATTAATGGCAGTATTTTTTCTATTGACTTTGTTAACGTTTTACAGCCCCATCTAGTGGCAGGTTTAGCCTTACTTTTAAATCCCTATTTCAGGTGTTCACGTGATTCAGGAAAAAATAGAAAGTGCTTCATGCGGGCAGCGATAACTATAGCTCTCTTAATCTTCGTGCATCTTTGTAATCTTTAACATTGCAACAGCATCGCTTGTAAGTTTTACTTTATTTACAATAATGTTCATTATATTTGTTTATAAATGTTATCTGTTCTGGTTAAAGTTAAAAGTCTCTTTTCCACCACTAGGTGGCACCACATCCCTTTAGATTAGCAGGTCTTAATCCTAGTCCTGGAGTCCACTGGCCTGTATATTTTAGTCTCACTGCTCTACCACACACACTTCAAGAGACTGGCTTTACACTCTACAATTTCCAGCTCAGTGTTGTGTCACACTGTGTATAATGAAGAACAATCATTGATCAGGAGTAGAGAGCAGTGGTGTAAGAATGTTTAATGTGACATGCTCACTGGTCATGTGATGATGTGAAAGGAAAGAAAAGAATTAAGACCAACAATGTGTTTGCTTTATGTTTATTTACACTGTGTTCTAAACGTTCCCAAAAGTGACTACTGATCTACTAGGTTCAAACACCACTACCGCCAAGCTACCACTGTAGGGCCCTTGAAGAAGTCCCCTTAACCCTCAATGCTCAGATATACCGTATAAAGCGATAAATATGTGGGTCACTCTGGATAAGGGGGTCAGTCAAATGTCATAAATGTAAATGTAGCCAAAAGAAAAGGAACAAGAATATACTCTCTTCCCTTAATGTCCATCTAACCAAAGACCAAGAGGAAAAGGTGATGAAGCAAACAGCAGTGATGTCCTGATAACCAGTATTTACAGGTCATACACTATATACACTATCTGTACATTTAGGCATTTGGCAGACACCCTTATCCACCAGAGTGACTTACATTATCTTTATCTCATTATACACTATCTATAATGATTATCCATTATTATATGTCTGAGCAGTTGAAGTTTAAGGGCCCAACAGGGACAATTTGGTGGTCATGGGATTTGAACTTAGGACCATCAGACCCTAGTCCAATGCCTTAATCACTTAGCTATCCCTGTCCCCTACACACTACATACACACTATCTATACACTATCTATATATAGTAACTATACACTATCTATACACTGTCTATATACAGTAACTATACACTATCTATACACTATCTACTGTATATACAGTAACTATTCACTATCTATACACTATCTATATACAGTAACTATACACTATCTATACACTATCTATATACAGTAACTATACACTATCTATACACTATCTATATACAGTAACTATACACTATCTATACACTATCTATATACAGTAACTATACACTATCTATACACTATCTATATACAGTAACTATACACTATCTATACACTATCTATATACAGTAACTATACACTATCTATACACTATCTATATACAGTAACTATACACTATCTATACACTATCTATATACAATAACTATACACTATCTATACACTATCTATATACAGTAACTATTCACTATCTATACACTATCTATATACAGTAACTATACAGTAGCTATACACTATCTATACACTATCTATATACAGTAACTATACACTATCTATACACTATCTATATACAGTAACTATTCACTATCTATACACTATCTATACACTATCTATATACAGTAACTATACACTATCTATACACTATCTATACACTATCTATATACAGTAACTATACACTATCTATACACTATCTCTATACAGTAACTATTCACTATCTATACACTATCTATACACTATCTATATACAGTAACTATACACTATCTATACACTATCTATATACAGTAACTATACACTATCTATACACTATCTATATACAGTAACTATACACTATCTATACACTATCTATATACAGTAACTATTCACTATCTATACACTATCTATATACAGTAACTATACACTATCTATACACTATCTATATACAGTAACTATACACTATCTATACACTATCTATATACAGTAACTATACACTATCTATACACTATCTATATACAGTAACTATTCACTATCTATACACTATCTATACACTATCTATATACAGTAACTATACACTATCTATACAATATCTATATAAAAATATAAACCATGAAAATATAATGCATTAAAATGCAAACACGGTTAATTACAATGCTGGGTTTTTTTTCCTTCGATTTGTGGAATTCAACAAGCTTTTTATTTCAAATACTTTAGGCAGGATTTTTGTTCCATACATCACACTATGATGATCTTCAATGTAAATGTCTATTTACCTATAATCATTAGAATAACTCTATTCAGACATAATATGGAGCTCAAAGTGCTTCACTACAGTTAAACAGTGACAGACAAGAAATATAGTCAGAATAACAATACAGTTATTAATTACTATTTAAAATTGTAACTTAATAAATAATGTTTCAGGTGTTTTTAACAATGTTCATATTATGTGAATGTGAAATAAATATTTTAAAATGTTATAAAACCTATTACGTATATCTAAATAAATAAATATATAAAAATATCAATTATCTATATATAATGTATTTATTAAGACGGCCAAAGTATCACTTCAGGTGTTTTATAGACAGGAATAATTAACATCTCCACATATTCATGGACTAAAGGGAGATGAAACAGTTAACAGAGGTGTATTCATGCCCTCCGTCATTTTTAGCTCCTCCTCTCTCACACACACACACACACACACACACACACACACAGAACCAGGAAGTTCTTCTCAAAGAAAACGAAACTCAGACTGTGTCTCTCTCTCAGTGTGTTAGTGCAGGAAAATGGCCGAGGCCAGTATTTCAGTAGATCAGGATCAGTTCATCTGTCCAGTGTGTCTGGATCTCCTGAAGGATCCGGTGGCTCTCCCCTGTGGTCACAGTTTCTGTAAGGTGTGTATTAATGGCTGCTGGGATCAGGAGGATCAGAAGGGCGTCTACAGCTGTCCTCAGTGCAGAGACACTTTCACTCCAAGGCCTGTTCTACACAGAAACAACATGCTGGCTGAAGTGGTGGAGAAACTGAAGAAGAAGACTGAAGTCCAAGCTGCTTCTCCTACTCACTGTTACGCTGAACCGGGAGATGTGGAGTGTGATTTCTGCACCGGGAGAAAACACAAAGCCATCAAATCCTGTCTGATGTGTCTGGTTTCACTTTGTGAAACTCACCTGAAACCTCATCTAGAACTTCCTGCTTTGAAAAAACACACATTAATTGAAGCTTCAGCAAAACTCCAAGAGAAGATCTGCTCTGAACATAACGAACTCATGAAGATCTACTGTCGTACTGATCAAACCTGTATCTGTTATATGTGTACGATGGATAATCACAGAGGACACGACACCGTCACAGCCGCAGCAGAAAGAGCTGAGAAACAGGTGAGAATGAGAAAGATTTCCAGGATCAGGCTCTTAATTATAGTTTCTATTCAGTAATCAGAGGTGTCAAGTAACGAAGTACAAATACTTCGTTACCTTACTTAAGTAGAAATTTTGGGTATCTATACTTTACTGGAGTAATTATTTTTCAGCCGACTTTTTACTTCTACTCCTTACATTTTTAAGCAATTATCTGTACTTTCTACTCCTTACATTTTAAAAATAGCCTCGTTACTCTATTTTTATGATCAGAACACGCAACCCCCCCCCCCCCGGCATAATCAGAATGCTTTTTCTCGCCCCTCACGGTACTTTTACTTTTATACTTTAAGTAGTTTTGAAACCAGTACTTTTAAACTTTTACTTAAGTAAAAAGCTTGGGTTGATACTTCAACTTCTAAAGAAGTATTTTTGAACCCTAGTATTTATACTTCTACTCAAGTAGTGAATGTGAATACTTCTGACACCACTGTCAGTAACATGTGTACAGTGTTGTGGTAGTTACTCATAAAAGTGATATAACTATTACTAGGTACTATATAAAATCAGAGGTGGAAAGTAACGGATTATATTTACTCGCGTTACTGTAATTGAGTAGCTTTTTTGTGTATTCCTACTTTTTAAAGTAATTTTAAAAATCTGTAATTTTACTTTTACTTAAGTACGTGTTGTTTGAAGTATTGTAATTCGCTACATTTTAAATCATATTCGCTACTGAGTAAAAAATAAATGAATGAAAATGATAAAATAATACAAATATTATGCTTTGTATAAATGCTCCGTTGCGCCGCGTGTGTGTATCATTTCCTGGTCGCGCGCCGCTCCAGACTCCACTCCAGGTTTTCTGACATCGGCATCTTCCTGACCTTCCACACGGTCGCTTCCGCCTTGAGTGACGTCATCGACTAGCGCGACCATATATAAACCGGAGAGAGACGCGGGAAAGATGTAAGAGGTTGTGATTTTGGTGTTTTGATATTTGGTTGTGTATTCCGGTTTTGACTTTTTGCCTCCAATTGACTTTGATTATTGCTTTGTCCCTTTGGTTTGGTTGGTCTTTGTATATATTTGTAGATAATTTCACTGGTTTTGGTTTAGGGGGTCCGTTTTTTTATTTTTTTTTTGCAGGTAATCTACCTACTAAATATAAATACCATTTTGTTTAGTATTTTGGCCTGGGTCCACCCTGAATCTGATCCTCCTCCTCCTCCTGTTGTGTGTGTGTGTGTGTGTGTGTGTGTGTATATATATAAACCTCATTATTTCATCAGTTAATGATTGGATCTAGTTCTTTCTGCCATATACCACCATTTCCATACAGTTTAAAATAGAACCCTGAACCATTCTTTTGCTGTATGGCCCTAGACTGGGACGTAACACCAGATTTACGTGACCACATTGATTTCCAAGCACAACAAAGACAACAGCTTTATTATGCAAAGGTGTTCCTTCAGTTAAAAACAACTAGTTTGAGATTCATATCTGCTCATCTTTTTTGAACTACGCTAGAATGCCTCATTCCCCCCCCCACCCCCGCTGTTAAAAAAATAAAAATAAAAAAGTAACTCGGTAACTTTTACTCTGAGTAAATTTTTTAATGAGCTACTTTTTACTTTTACTTGAGTAGATTTGTATAAGGGTAACTTTACTTGTACTTAAGTAAAATTTCACTGAAGTAACAGTACTTGTACCTGAGTACAAAATTTTATTACTCTTTCCACCTCTGTATAAAATATGAAATATTAGAATGTGTGATTTTTTTGGCTAGATAATGTTTGTGATACATGAATACACACACACACACACACACACACAAACACACACACACACACACACACACACACACACACACAGTTGCATCTCAGTGAATTAGAATATCAGCAAAAAGGTGATTAATTTCAGTACTTCAGTTTTAAAAGTGAAACTCATATATTATATAGATTGATTAAACACAGACTGATATATTTCAAGTGTTTGTTTCTTTTAATTTTGATGATTATGGCTCACAGCTAATGAAAACCCAAAATTCTGTACCTTAGTAAATAACAATGTTACTTAAGATCAATAAATAAAATAAAGATTTTGAACAGAGAGATGTTGGAGTAGTGAACAGTATGAACATGTACAGCACTCAGTACTTGGTCAGGGCTCATTTGCATGAATTACTGCAGCAATGCGGCGTGGTATGGAGGTGATCAGTCTGTGGCACTGCTGAGGTCTTACTGTATGGAAGCCCAGGTTGCTCTGAAAGCATTTTTTAGTTCTTCTGCATTGTTGGGTCTGGTGTCTCACATCTTCTTTTTTACAATAGTCCATAGATTCTCTGTGGGGTTTAGGTCGGGTGAGTTTCCTGGCCAATCAAACACAGGTACACCATGGTCCTTAAACCTGCTGGAAAATGAAATCAGCATCTCATAAAGTTGGTCAGCAGAGGGAAGCATGAAGTGCTCTAGAACTTCCTGGTAGACGCTGTGCTGACCTTGGACCTGATAAAACACAGTGGACCGACACCAGCAGATGACATCGCTCCTCAAACCACCACTGACTGTGCAAAGTTTATACTGGACCTCAAGCAACTTGGATTCTGTCCCTCTCCTCTCTTCCTCCAGACTCACGGACAATGATTTCCAGATGAAATTATCCCTGTAGCTTCTGCACCTTTTTCTACCACCTTTTTTCCCTTCATCCATTGTTTCAGCCAGCCTACTGAACCTGAACCTGAACCATATCTCCTTTTACAATGAGATGAATAACTTTTTTACATACACACATTTATAAACTGGGCATCTTACATGGATTTTACATGGATTTTTCTGTCCTCAGAGTGAGTTAAAGGAGAAGCAGATGAAATCCCAGCAGAGAATCCAGGAGAAGCAGAAGAAGGTGGAGGAGCTGAAACAGGCTGTGGACACTATAAAGGTGAGCAGTGAGCAGAGACAGAGCTGCTCCTAGAAACACACACAACATGGACAACATGGAGACATTTAGAGTCGCAGTAAGAGAGGGAATGATAGATGAGTGTGTGTGTGTGTGTGTGTGTGTGTGTGTGTGTGTGTGTGTAACAGCTGAGTGCACAGACAGCAGTGGAGGACAGTGAGAGGATCTTTACTGAGCTGATCAGCTCCATGGAGAAAAAGCGCTCGGAGGTGACGGAGCTGATCAGAGATCAGGAGAAGACTGAACTGAGTCGAGCTGAACGACTCCTGGAGCAACTGGAGCAGGAGATTGCTGATCTTCAGAGGAGACTCACTGAGCTGGAGCAGCTTTCACACACACACGATCACATCCAGTTCCTCCAGGTAACACTCACTGTCTGATCTACACACACAGCTGTTCCTCACACACTCTCTAAAACACCTCCTGTTAATGGAACAGTGAATGTCCTCTGATGTCACAAGTGTGTTTTACATCTAATCTGCTTTCTGTAGGCTTTAGCTTCTGGACGTCGCTCTCCTCCATTGGGCAGACCAGACTTTCAGACCTCCAGCATCAGTGTCCATCAACATCTCTCATTTGATGGAGTGAGGAATTCTCTCTCAGATCTGAAGAAGAGACTCGAGGAGTTCTGTGAGGAGGAATTCAACAAAATCCCTCCACATGGTAAGAGGAGCTGTTCCTGCTGGAGAAACACAATGATGGACGTCTTTACTCGCTCTGTCAAGTCTTATTTCTTAGCAATGCTCCTGCTGACCTTCCTGCAGACAGTTTGAACTAAAATACTGATTTAAAATGAATAAACTGACTGTATCACTTTAAACTGTTTCCATCTTTTACAACCTGATGAGGCTTTTTGTCTTCATTTCCATTTTTCTCTCCACAGCTGCAGCAGTTCAGATCTTTTCACCACCAGAGACACAGAGCAGAGAAGAGTTTCTGAAATGTACACACACACACACACCCACACACACACACACACACACACACACACACACACACACACACACACACACACACACACACACACAGGTTTATTAGGTCTATAGAGTACCATTTTCTTTAAAAGCAGCTTCGAAAATATTAAATACAGACGAGTAATTTGCTGGAATGTTATGTGATTTAAAATATGAATTTAATTGTTTTTAAATTTATAATTAAATTAAATTTAATTAGTTTATTTGTGTATGTGTGTGTGTGTGTGTGTGTGTGTGTGTGTGTGTGTGTGTGTGTGTGAGAGAGAGAGAGAGCAGGGCAGATTTGCTGAATGTAAATTACACACATTAAAAAATATATGGATCATAATAATAATTAATAATAATAATAAACTATATCTTCAATAAGCAGAATAGAAAATATTGACAAATAAAAATAAATAACAGCTTTTTATTTCTTTAGATTAAATTCCGAATGAACATTGAGACGGGGCGGCGCGGTGGTGTAGTGGTTAGCACTGTCGCCTTGCACCTCCAGGGTCTGGGTTCGATTCCCCGGCCAGGCTCGATTCCCGTCTCTGTGTGCATGGAGTTTGCATGTTCTCCCCGTGCTTGGTGGGTTTCCTCCGGGTACTCCGGTTTCCTCCCACAGTCCAAAGATATGCAGGTTAGGCTAATTGGCGTTCCTAAATTGCCCGTAGTGTGTGATTGGGTGTGTGAGTGTGTGTATGTGTGTGTGCCCTGCGATGGATTGGCACCCTGTCCAGGGTGTACCCCGCCTAGTGCCCGAAGTCTCCTGGGATAGGCTCCAGGTCCCCCGCGACCCTGAACACAGGATTAAGCGGTATAGAAGATGAATGAATGAATGAACATTGAGACGTTTCTCCCTCAGATATCAGCGCACACAGACAGCTGTCTCACTCTTCACATGAATATACAGTATACTGTAGTGTGAATTAAACCCAACATGTTCACATTGTTCAGTTAGTTTTTCTCTTTTATTTTAGATTTCTGTTATCTGACTCTGGATCCCAACACGGCACATCGTCTCCTCATTCTGTCTGAGAAGAACCGAGCGGTGAGACGCAATGAGAGACCGCAGCAGTACTCTGATCATCCAGACAGATTTGACTTCAGGGGTCAGGTGTTGTGTAAGGAGAGTGTGTGTGGACGCTGTTACTGGGAGGTGGAGTGGAGCGGTCGTTATGTGTCCATATCAGTCTCATATAAAGACATCAGCAGGAAAGGACGGGGTAATGAGTGTTGGTTTGGACACAATAATCAGTCCTGGAGTCTGTGGTGTCGTTCTTCTTCTTCTTCTCTCTGTTTCTATCACAACGACATTAAGACTGATCTCAGAGCTCCATCATCCTCCAGAATAGGAGTGTATGTGGATCACAGTGCAGGAACTCTGTCCTTCTACAGCGTCTCTGACACGATGAAGCTCCTCCACAGAGTCCACACCACATTCACTCAGCCTCTGTACACTGGGTTTGGGTTTAGGTTCTGGTCATGTGACTCTACTGTGAGATTGTGTGATCCAGAATAAAGTTTGTAGTGTTTTGTGTAAAATTCCTGCACATTGTCACATTGTTGCTCAGTCGTCTGTCTCACTAACACACAATCCAGCTGCACAAACAGCTCAGTAATTTAACACAGCAACAATTAAAGAGTAAATATTAACACTGAATATAGTTTAATCAAAATAAACAGATGTATTATTAAATGTATTAAATGTATTAAATGTATTATTATAAAGTTGTATCTGTGTGAAGAGTCGTGGTGAGATTCGGCAAATCAGACGTCACTTTAGAATAACTTTATATTTACATTATTGAAAGTAGATGTTTAAAACTGACCACACACACACACACACACACACACACAGAGCTAAAAAAAATATTATGGAAAATACTTTTTTTTAATCTTTTAAAAAAAATCACAAGTTTGAAAAAATATCAGAAGTAAATTTTTGTAATGCAGTGAATTTTTTAATTTTCTAAAATTTCTAAAATTCACTGACTTCAGTAGCTGTCACATGACTAACAGGCTGTAATTTTAACAACGCGGCAGCAAAATTATTCTCAACTATTTTGGACAAGTCTAATTCTACAGAACCACTGCTGTGATGAACACTGACGGTTTCATCTACACTACATGTGATGTCATCCTCCAAAACCTGCTCTCGCAAGTCAGCAAAACCCCTTGCAGTTGTAACGATGCTGGGCGTGAAATCTTTGACTGAATGTGAATTATGCTTTCTGTTCTTGTGAGACTGAAAAGTTGCATCTATATTTGTCTCAAAGCTACAACCAATAAATACACACTGGACCGTCTCATTACTCCGTAAATGTGTATTATGCTGCAGGAAAAATGTCCTTTCAGATGTAAGATCACTACACACACATACAGGGAGACTAAACGTTGACAAAGTGATTTGTTCTTGTGACGTGTGTGTGTTTTGTGGACTCTACTTAAATGTATACAAAGGCTATTCCATGTTTTGAAGGTACAATGACAAGTCAAGTATGGACATGGATAACACCTGCTACAAGTATAATGTCTCTGCTTTAGTCTGTAATGTTTAAGCAACACAGACCTACTGGATTCCACAACAGGACACTCTTTACACTTCCATATGTACTATGGGACAAACATTAAGTAAAGAATTAGGGGGGAAAATTTTTCAGAATTTCTGGACCAACATTACATAATGGATTTTCAGCGTCTAGTCAGTTAAAATCAATTCCAACACTTTAAATGATGACAGTGTACTTCAACCTAAAATAGACAATGAGAACAGGACAGAAGTTATAACCAAACCTAAATATATAAACAGACTGATAACACTAGGTTGTAAAAGTATTACACAAATCCTAAAACATTTAAATGTACAACTTAATATAAACATTAAATTAAATGTAATATTTTGCAAATATAATATTGTGGCGTGGGCGGGCCGGCGGCTGACGACCGTCATGCTTTGCGGGGGTTTTCTCTGTGTCTACCATGAGAGAGAAGGGTGTTTGGGTTAGTGGCTTCGGCCAAGTTGGGCGTGTGTATGTGTGTGTGCTTGACCTGTGTATGTGTGCTTGCGCTGAGTTAATAAACTACTCCCCAGTCATTTGCATTGGGGAGCAAGTAAGCTCACTCGTCCTCCAAGATCCCTGCTAGCGTCGAAAAACGCTACAATATACAGAGTGCCTTATATGATTATATCGCTAGATTGGAGTTATTTCTGCTGTAAATTTCATCCAACTAGATGATCGTTACTCTCTCAGGTTACACATTAATGTGTGAACGGGTGTCTGGTTCAAATCTAATCATATCTATCTAATTGGTATGTAAATGAGAGGTCTAAAACCTTGATCAGGTGATAACTTGTGTAAAAGCAGCGAAGAAACCCTGTTTGTAATTGTTGGTGTGTAACAGGCAGTGAAGAAACCCTGCCACACACATCTTTGTGCAGCTAATTTGAACAAATCCTAAAAGTCAAACCACATTGTACTTGTGATGCTGCAGTAAAACTAAAGTCGCTACAAAAAGCGCACAGAGAGAAGACCAAGCGTGTTCCTTGTTCTTTCTCTTATAAGAGGCCTCCATAGTGAATCTGCCTGTGCGTGTTCCACTTGCAAATTCATCCATGCGTTTAAATCTCCCCGGTACCGAGCTTAGAGTAACTAACTAACGTCTCGATACCATTTGATTCTCTGAAACTAGTGAACTCAACGCGGTGCTCAGAGAGAGTGGCCAAATGCGTTGCATGGGAGATTGCTAATCTTGATCAAGGAAAATGTGCAGTTAAAAGCCACGTGTGTGTTTGTGTGTTTAATGTCGTGGTATTCTTTGTCTGTCAAAGGGCTGAGATCTGCCGAGATCTCAGCAATGTTGTTGTGTAAAGTTTAGTAACTACTAATTTGTGTCGAGGTCGTTTAGCTATAAAGAGCTAACTAGTGTTTTTCGGGTTGTTCAGTATTAAATGCGCCGATGTTTCACTGATGACCCATAACTGTATTGAACTCGCACACATTTAAGCGGTGTCCATTACCATAGCGACGGTCGTGACCCGGAAACCCTAAACAATCTCTTCTGGGATTACTTTTTTAGTGCGCACGCGCAGTTCGCCAGCTCCGTCTGAAAGACGAAGTTGTAAACGAAGCCTAGCATAAGATACGCTAGTTAGCAAACCTAGCGCGTTTATATTGTAGCCTGTGCGCATGTAGCATCTATGCTAGTAGCATCAAAGGCTAGCGGTTAGCACGTAGCATCTTTCAGTTGTGAATGCACTGTTCGACAGTTGTTAAAGTGACCTAACATCCTTATCTCTAACTTTAACTCACACCAGCAGGTCCTTTCCCCTTTTTCTCTTCTGACCCACTCCTAAAACTTGAATTCAATTTCTTAAATTATTACAGTTTAGTTGTTCATCGTACAGATACTGGTGGATTATCTTAACTGTAAATACTGTATGATTTTGATGATAAACATCTTTCAAAATTTATCATCAACCATCAATACTTATTAACCAACAATAAAATTCATTAAGCAATAAATTAGAATTCGTACCACATAGAAATGGTATGAAGCCCCTGGCATGTAACCCTTATTGGGGATTGGCCCTCGAGTGAAATTGCCTGGTGCTTAGTCACAACTGAAATGCTCTCATGTGCAGAAGGCCCAAAGGTATCACAGTGGATGCAGCTGCCATGAGAGCTAAGATCTCTGAAAGTGATGAACAGTCACTTACTGGTCTAGCTTGATTTCCTTGAGGGTGTTGAGAATGGATTCGACACGAGCGGGAGACAGCTGTGCCCGCCTTACGATCGAATCCCATGTGACACCCAAATATGTTGTCCTCTGAACAGGAAAGAGCACGCTTTTCATGGCACTGTGTCTCAATCCTAAGGAACAAAGATGAGCTAGGACGACATCTCGATGTCGAAGTGCTACCTCCTGAGACGGGGCCAGACAGTCATCTATGTAATTCAAAATATGGATGCCTTGGAGTCATAAAGGAGCCAGAACTGCATCCATGCATTTTGTGTATGTGTGGGGTGAGAGAGATAGACTACATGGAAGGCACCGATACTGCGAACCACAAGAACTTCCTGTGTTGTCGCAATATTTCTACAGTGGGAGCCACGTCAAACAGCCACCTGGATCATGACAGGTCCATGACAGGATCATGACAGGACCATGCATGCTCCGTGCACAGAGTGTGATCCCCCGCGATGACACAATTAACGATACCCCGCCCCATAAACGCCCCCATGCGCTTTCTAAAAAGATGGTTGCAATGCCGTATACCTGTAATTCCGCCAGATGGAGCATTGACTGGCACAGTTGACTGCAGTGTCCAGGAAGCCCAATACTGTATCTTTAATATACAGACAGTTCTTGTATTGTCAACATAGTTTCATAAATAGATGACGTGGTAAAAAACAACAACAAAAAACTGATTAATAAAACAGATTTGTTAAATCACTCAATACACAACCCATGATTATTATGCTATTTATTATTAAATAATGAATTAATAAAACTAGTTAGTGAAATATTTTTTAAGACATCCTGAAATGATCCTTAAAGACACGGTAACGTCTGTAATTTATCTATACCGATCATTGTAGTTACCGAATACAAACGAGGGCTATGTACAGTATTTTACATTACGGTGTATTTTACCTCGTTCCATTTAATATACTGATAGATAATATTTTGCTGCAAAGTAAGGCTCAGGGTTTGTTTTCATTTGATGATGTTTTCGCTGATGTTTTTTTTTTTCACTGATAGTCCACAAGTGGCATTACAAAGGCAATTAATGGCGCATGCAACCTGGAGCAAATATCTGCCCATATGGATCAGTATTTCTTTTGTCATTTAATCATGCATAATGCTCCTCCATCAAAAAATCTGATGGGCCATTAATCACTTATCACAACTGTGAATAGATGCTGTCATGATGTAATAGAGATAAGTCTCTTCCAGAGGTGAACCAAGGTGAAGTGGGGGCCCCAGGCAAAATGAATAGATGAGGCCCTTCTAAAAGATTATTTTGTTAATATATGTTTGTTACCTAAATATACATTTATACAACATAAAAAAGTAGTCAAAACACATAATATAACATAAATTGTTTATTTTTTAAACAAAGTGCATATTCTTTGACAAAATATTAATCTAAAATCTTAAAGATACAGAACAATCTTCTTATTTACAGTAATGGATTATCACCTTAAAAATGGTGCTTACAAGCCTCAGCTACAGCAAATGCTGTCAAAGGTATCTTCTGTCTGAGGCAGTGGTGATGGGGGCTTAAGCAATGCTCCTATTTATAGAAATATATGGTAATCATCTTCATTTATTATTTATTATCAGTTTATCAACTGGCTATGTTAATTAATTTTCTAGAGTTGTAAATGTATTGATATAGTAACACTAACATGCTGAGCTTACCATTTTACCAGTCAGAAGGATGGACTTGGGGATCTCCCTGAGGTGGTGGTGGTGGTGGCAGGAACGTAAGCAATGATCCTGAATGTAGAAATATATGATCAGCATTTTAATTTAATAATTTTAATTTAATTTACAGTTTAACTATGATAATTTACAAAAACTAGATTGGTCAAACACTTCCATCACACTGGAGGGAGCTAAAGTCATAGTACTTCAAAAACAATGAACTGAAGGTGAGATTGATCCCCATCAGCAGCGCCGGTCAGATTTTAGGTAAACATTAACATTATTTAAATACTTTTAAAAAGTAATACTGAGCTCATTCTAGCATAGAATCCAGTGAGATGTACCTTTTTCCAGTTATATCCCACCTTCTGCATTATGACATTTATTTATCTCTAATCTCCTCTCTGATTGGTTAGATCCTCACAGATGATCCTACATTATAACATGAAGGCGGGACTTAAACTAAAAGTGTGTTTAGTGCAGTAAAGCTTCAAATCCAGTATAGTAACGGTGTAGCTACTTGTTTTAAAGCTAGTGTGGTTTTGGGCTGAACTTTTTTAGGCTACAATCTGGTCTAAATAACAACATGTCTATGAGGAGTATGAGATAACAATGAGATATCTAGCTTTTACCATTTACATTGACTGACGTTGTAATCATTGATTTTACACTCCCAGTCCTTTTAAATAAAATCCTCTTCACATCACATGGTTATCCCAAAGCTCCTGTTAACTGGAAATTTTACATCTCATCCGTAAGGCTTCATCAGTTCTATCTTCCTGCCGTGAGATGTCGTGTAGAGTAACTTTGTAGAGTTAAATTAGTTGGACAGCTCATGATTGGATAGCATCACATAGCAGCATTGTGTTGTTTGCTAAGTGGGATTGAAGCTGGATGAGTAAATGAGAGATGCCAAGACCATGATCAGTGTGTAAGGATGCTTCATTCCTGCATCATCTGTAGAGAGACAGAGATGAGTTTTATTTAAATAAACTTGTACACACATCAGATACAAACAAAGAGAGAGAGTGGGAGAGAGAGAGTGGGAGAGTGAGAGAGAGACAGACAGATGCATTTAGTGCAGTTCCAGAGATTTGTAGTTTCAATGCTAAAGCGCCTTAAAACTATTCTGGTAAAAAGGTTGATATTTACTCACCTGTGGGAGCCGATGAAATATGTCTATCTGTTCCTTTAAGTAAGAAAAAAATATATTGTCATAGACTATAATTTTGGCACTACCATAAGTCATAACTCCTCTGGAGTGATGTACAGCTACATTAATTAAATTATATAACTTTCTAAACTTATTACTGTTGAACCTTAGATTGTGAGCATAATTTGTGCCAGAAGTGTGCTTGTATATCAAAACACTCGTATATCACAGAAAATTTCCCCAATGATATCCAGTGAAACCTTGCACTGCGAGTAACGTGGTTTGCGAGTGTTCCACAAGACGAGCAAAGATTTGTAATAAATTTTGACTTGAAAAACGAGCTGGTATAATTAACATTCATGCACGCATGTACTGTTTACTATAACACTGTGACCATGCGTGTGTGTGTGTGTGTAAAACATATTTTATTTTGTGTCTGTAAGCGCATGTGTAAATCCTTTTCCTTCCTCAGCCTGTGTGTGTGTGTGTGTGTGTGAAGCAGAAACACACACACTAAAGGCGCGAGAAAGAGTAATTTCGCTCGCCGGCACAGTGTCAAATTATGCGGGGTCAACCTCTCTGCTCTACATAGAAACACTGCTCTGGAAAAAGTGCAGGTTAATTTGTTTTATTTTTACTTTACAGCAGTGATTCCCTTAGTATGCGCTCACACAAGTGTCATTAGCGATGTTCTGTGCTAATTTTTCCATTCTTATTCTTTCCGTTAATGTCTGTGTCTGCTTCACACACACACATGCACACACACACACACACACACACACACACACACACACACACACACACACACACACGTGCGCGCATAAACGGAAACACTTATCTGTCAGGATTTAATTTGACTTTTTTGAAAGGTAAAGTGCAGGTTAATTTGTTTTCTTTTTACTTTATATTTTGTGTTAATGATTTTTATGTTGTTGTTTTTTTTTTGGGGGGGGGGGGGGTTGTGGAATGAATAAATTGAGTTTCCATTATTTATTATGGGAAAATTAAATGTGGTTTACGAGTGTTTTGGTATAGGAGCCCACTTCCGGGAACGAATTATGCTCGTATTCCAAGGTTCCACTGTATAATGGTAAATCTGATGATTTGTTCCACAAACCAGAAATCTTCATATAAAAATAATTATACAAAATATTAAGTAAAAATGAAACAAATTAACCTACACTTTACCTTTGAAAAGAATCATAGTGAGGAGGAGAGGAGGAGCTGGTATAAGATGAGAGAGGAGAGAGGAAATGTGACATTGCATCATCGTTAAACAGATTCATCTCCCGCACTGCTACAGCCTTTTAAACTTTTTTTTTTTCACGAGGGCCATTGTTCCAGTACAGTTACTAAAGAACAGTCACTACACTTTTTTAAATTAATTTTTTTACGTGCACACACACGCGTGGTCACAATGTTATAGTAAACAGTACACCCGCGCACAGATGTTGACTAAACGAGTGACACATGCGCACTGAGACGGAGCACCCACAACGATTACCCACAATCTCAAAGAGCGAGAAAGAAGAACCATTGGCTCAGGTGTAATCATTTGACACTCAGCAGACAAAACGCATGTGCATTACTTGTATATCAACACTTTCGTCATTCAACAAGTTAAAATTTATAAAAAGATTTCGCTTGTCTTGCCAAACGCTCGCAATCCAAGGTTTCACTGAAGTTCGAAAAATTTATAGCATTGAAATAGAATTTTAAAGTGGATAAAGTGTACAAATGTCCAAGACAATAATTCCATTGTTATGATCCCCCTCTCCAGGAATGACTACTCTCTCTCTCTCTCTCTCTCTCTCTCTCTCGCTCTGGTGCACACTTTCTCTTTTGCAAGAAATCTTATAAAGAAATGGAGGACTGGTCAAACCGGTTTGAAGAAGTAAATTTTGTACTCCCTGTACCATTCTCAGCTTGTGAGTAGACATGCAGGCACAGGAATTGATAAGAAAACCAAGTCAAATCTTACCGTTGACAGTGAGTTTAATACGGCTGATCAGGACTGCTTTTGGTTTAACACGGGGAGATCTCTTGCTGCGTCTCACTGTCTGGTAGCTGGTGTAGACTCCTGTATCAGTAAATGTCAGATTGTGTAACACCAGCTCCTCGGCAGGAACGCCCACACGCCCCTCATATCCTCCAGCCTCGTATTTGGCTCCATTCTGTCTCTCAAACACAATCTCAGACTCAGTGTTCCATCTAATATACAGTGTGTCAGTGTCTACACTCGTCAGTTGACACGGCAGGACAGCTGTAGAACCCACTGGACCAGATACACTGATCTCAGGTTCTGCAGAGAGGAGGTCTGAGACTGGAAATTATAATATAGATTAATCTGGACAGAGCAGTTATTTTAACAACATTATGTTTCATCTGTTTTATGAAAGATTAAAATGTGACTTACACACACAGACGCTGATCCACACGGTGCAGATGTAGGAAAAGTTGGTCATGGTGCATCAGTGTGTGTAGATTTACTACAACAAACAAATATATTCATACAACTGAGTTCTTCTTGAAATCTGTCTATAATTTCTCATTTAATTTGAATTGTTAACTAATTATGTCTAATACAATATTTTAACAAATATTATAACCAACACGAAAGATTACATTCAAAGCCGTTTCAGCTGCTTCACACACAGAATGTTAAAATAAACAGCACTGAGGAGACTCGATTAACAGGAGACACATTAATCATTCAGACATTACAGTAGTGTTCCTGACACAAACTATACACACCCCTGTTACACTCTCCTGAGACGACAACAAGAGAGAGGCAGCAGCTGGAGTTAGTTATTAGTTATTGCTGAAGACCAGGTTTAATACAGAACACACAGAAAACAGCATTAGATGTCTGATATCAGGAGTCAGTAATGTTAGAGTGTTACAGACACACACAAGCATGTTTATAACCTTCTTAAACCACAATATCATAACCATGGTGTACGATATCTTCCTCCACTTCATCATCTATAATCATTGTTCTCATTGTACAGAACTCCTTCTCTGTGAGCTGCTGAGTGACACTTCTGGTTAGATGATAACTGGAGTCTGATGCCTCGTACCGAACACCTGCAGTGACAATAAAGTTCAATCTAATCTAATCTAATTCATCTAATCTAATCTAATGAATCTAATCTAATGCCATAATCCAGAGTGTTTCTGTAGATGATTGACAGTTTGCTTGACTTTGATGTTCGTTTACAGCATTTCTGTAGTTAAACACAATATTGTGGAAGCAGCTAGAATGTGTTTACTGTTTCTATTGATGATGAATGTTGAATATACTGTATGTAAGTGCTGAATGAATATCTAAACTCTATCAGTGTTGTGTAATTAGTGCACTAAGTGAAGTCCTGAGTTGTGTAAGAGCTGTGATATAGAGTTTATAGAGTTATATAAAGTTCACACTCACCCTCTCTTCATGTCTCACACACTGTGTTTACACTTTAAATCACATCATCACAGTAAAGTTACACAAAACCTTCAACAAAACATCCAGCAGATCCGAGTTTCCTCTTCTTCACCACTTCACACACACTTACAGCAGCAGCAGCTCTCCGGGTGGAGGAGGAGGAGGAGGAGTGTGTGTGTCTCAGCAAGTATAACCCAGCCGGGCGGGAACGTGCAGAATGTTACCAGACGAGATGTAAAACTTCACACACACTTACAGTACAGCAGCAGCAGCTCTCCGGGTGGAGGAGGAGGAGGAGACGGAGGTGGAGAATCGTTCCGCCTAACTGTAACTCAACAGCGGGACTCACTGTGGAATTCAATTCAATTTTATTTGTATAGCGCTTTTAACAATTGACATTGTCTCAAACCAGCTTTACACAATCAAAAGAATTATTTAGATTTGTATGGAATGTGAATGTGTATGAATCAAAATGTTCAGATAGTCCCTGGTGAGCAAGTCAAATCGTTCCGCATATATGGACTGCACGTACTGTACAGTACGATCAGTTGTGCCAAGTAACCTCAGGTTGCCAGATCCTCGGTTTTGGCTCTAAATTTAACATCTTTGAAACCAGGTTTATTTTCCTAAATAATAAAACCCCACATTTAAAAACTGCATTTTGTGTTTACTTGTGCTCTCTTTGGCTAATAGTTAAATGTGTTTGATGATCAGAAACATTTTCTGTGACAAACATGCAAAAGAATACGAAATCAGGAGGGGGGCAAATAGTTTTTCACACCACTGTAGATAAACATGCCGATTTTTCTGAAACAATGAGGTGGCTCTTAAAAGAACCTTTGTGAGGTTTAGACGGAGTTTAATGTTTAAGCGCGCTCTCCGCGAATACGGCGGGCCAGCTGGATGTCCTTGGGCATGATGGTCACTCTCTTGGCATGGATAGTGCACAGGTTGGTGTCTTCGAACAGACCGACCAGATACGCCTCGCTCGCCTCCTGCAGGGCCATGACAGCAGAGCTCTGAAAGCGCAGGTCGGTCTTAAAGTCCTGAGCGATTTCTCTCACAAGGCGCTGGAACGGCAGCTTACGGATGAGCAGCTCGGTAGACTTCTGATAACGGCGAATCTCCCTCAGAGCCACAGTGCCGGGACGATAACGGTGAGGCTTCTTCACTGCCGCTCTTGCGGGCAGCTTTAGTGGCAAGCTGCTTCCTAGGCGCCTTACCACCGGTGGATTTACGCGCGGTCTGCTTAGTTCTTGCCATCGCTTACAAGCTGTCTGTGCTTCATCAAAGAAAAACAGAATTAGTGATACGAGAGAACGCGGCCTATTTACAGCCTAACGCTCGGCTGCGCTGATTGGGCGTCTTGAAAGCGCCGCCTGTCTTCTTCGCCTTCTTTGCTTTGGATGCGGTTTTCTTGACTTCGGTCTGCTTCTTGTTCAGCTTGAAAGAGCCAGACGCGCCGGTGCCTTTGGTCTGAACCAAGACCGCTTTTTCCACCAGATTCTTGACGGCGAGCTTGACGCGGGAATTGTTCTTCTCCACATCGTATCCACCGGCAGCCAGAGCTTTCTTCAGGGCAGCGAGAGAGATGCCATTCCTCTCCTTGGACGCGGAAACCGCTTTGACGATCAGCTCGCCGACGCTAGGCCCGGCTTTCTTTGGCCGCGAAGCTGCTTTCTTCTTGGGCGCTTGGGAGCCACTTCTGCCATCTCTCAGGGAGCTAAGCATAATAAGCGAGTGTAACGCTGATCACGCTGTAGAACACTGGAACCTCCCCTCTGATCTTAAAGCACACATGAGAACGGTGTAGACTTAACCCGGCAGCTGCTGAATGCCTGCGCTTCCGCCACACGATAGCGAGTGTGTTTTCTCCGGACATTTCTCTGCGAATATCCGAGTCCTGACAGCAGGTCTCAAGCGTTCAAGCACACGTTTAGTGAGAAAGGCCTTTCCTCTTTCTTCGGAGGCCCGACACGGTCAGCTAGACAGCCGCACTCTCGCGCAGTAGGCATAAAAGTGCGCGGCGCGCCTGCAGCTCGAGCCGGCGGACTGCACATTTCGTGCGTGTCGTGTGTAAAAACCGGACAAAAACAGGTCGCACCGGTGTAAGAACTCTGGTCCGAACTGAAGGCGAGTCCTGTCAGTGAGCTCGGTGTATGAGCACTGGCCGAGCGCTGTGTGTAGGATATGAAACGGAGCTTGTTTTGGTCTTTGTAAAGCACAGCTTAGGGAGACAGGTTGAGAGAGTGAGTGTGTTCGTGTGTGTGTGTGTGTGTGTGTGTGTGTCAGGTGTGTGGGGGGAGGTTTTGTTTTTGTTTGTTAGCCAGCACCCATTTAAGAAATGTCCCTCACTATTCTGTCCTATGATCACATGGTGGACCTTCAGTTAGTAAAGTGATTCACTGTTGCAGGTGACTGTGTGCTGTTTATCACATGTTTCGAATTTCTTGTCGACATGTTGAGCTTAACATCAAACTACAATCACAATATAATGAAAATGGTAAAATATATGTGTGAACACGTAATGTACTTACAGTGTTATTCTTTCCAGTGAAGGTGATGCTGGTGATGTCAATGAATATATTGTAGCGTTTTTCGACGCTAGCCCCTCGGGTCCTTTAAAGCTAAGCAGCCAAACTAGCGAAGCGTGATCGGTCCGCAGCAAGAAGGTTTGCCCGTATAAGTACGGCCGGAAATGTTTTAACGCTGCGACGACAGCTAACGGCTCGCGCCGCGTGACGCAATAATTCCGCTCGGGCCCAGACAACGCGCGGCTGAAATATGCGACAACCCGCTCTTGGTTACCGGAACCCTGACACAGTACGGCCCCCAGCCCTACATCGCTCGCGTCTGTGTCAAGGATGAACACGCGCGATGCATCCGGATAACTGAGGACGGGACACGTGACCAAGGCTTCACGCAACTGGGCGAACGCGCGCGCATGTACAACCTCCCAGCGGAACGGCTGGTTCTTCTTCAACCCGTGCAACGGACTTGCGACGGTGGCGAAGTCTTTCACAAACCGACGGTAGTACGAGGCTAACCCGAGGAAAGTGCGCAGCTGCGACACATTTACCGGTTCTGGCCAATTCTGCACTGCGGCGATTTTAGTTGGGTCGGTAGCAATCCCGTTAGCACTAATTATGTGGCCCAGAAACGTGGTCTCTCGCCGCAGCAGCTGGCACTTCCTGGAATTAAGCCGCAGGTTCGCCCGCCGAATAGCCACAAATACCTCCCGGAGATTAGCTAGCGCGACCTCAAACTCCTTGCCATGCACCAGTAAGTCATCTAGGTAGACGACGCAATGGTTCCGAGGGATATTCACCAGCACTTTCTCCATCAGCCGTTCAAACGTAGCCGGGGCGTTGCACAGGCCGAAAGGCATACGCCGAAATTGCCATAGCCCTTGCCCGATCGAGAACGCGGTTTTAGGGCGGTCTTCCGGAGCAAGCTCTACTTGCCAGTATCCGCTACGCAGATCCAACGAGCTAAACCAAGCCGAGCCTGCGACATGTTCCAGCGCATCGTCTATCCGCGGCAACGGGTATGAGTCCTTTTGCGTCACCTCGTTTAATCGCCGGTAATCGACACAAAACCGCCAAGAATCGTCCCTCTTACGCTCAAGCACAACCGGTGAAGACCACAGTCCGGACTATCTGCGTAAGCTACAATCCACCACACGCCTTAAGATCACAAAGCTCCGGACTTCTGGTAGTTCCCAGAATTTCTAAATCTACAAAAGGGGGTAGGGCATTTTCATATTTAGCTCCAACGCTTTGGAATAGCCTTCCAGACAGTGTTCGGGGAGCAGACACAGTTTCTCAGTTCAAAAGTAGACTCAAGACGCATCTTTTTAATTTGGCATACACATAACTCATCCCATAATCTCATACTCCAGTACACCTATACCGAATGGCAACTACGCTAATTCTCCCCATCTGTTCTGTATTTCTCTACCCATCCCGAGGCATCGGGAGATTTTGCCAGCTTCAGTAGACAAAGGCCGACCCTGCGAGGTTCCTGAGGCATCCAGAGAAGGACCAGCTCCAGCTGGATTCAGCTTTATGATGGTTGGAGCTACACATGCTGCTCCTGTGCTTCCAGTGATCCAGACCTCATCTGCCCTCTGCACCTACTGACTCGTCCCTATGCTGAACTGGTCTTCATGTCAATTTAAATAATTTCTGTCATATTGAATTTTCACCTGCACAACACACAAGATGTTATATCATTTCTATCTGTTATCGCCCAAATGAGGATGGGTTCCCTGTTGAGTCTGGTTCCTCTCAAGGTTTCTTCCTAATGCCATCTCAGGGAGTTTTTCCTTGCCACCGTCGCCGTCACCCTTGGCTTGCTCATCAGAGAAATTTCATTCATTCGTCTCATTATTATTATCTGCACATTTTTCTCACACATCCACACTTCCAATTATTTTCTTTTCTATAATTATTATTATTATTTATTTTATTTATTTATTTATTTATTTATTTATTATTATTTATTTATTTATTCATTTATTTTTTTATTTTTTTATTTTTTTGTAAAATTTCTTTAATTTTTGTGAAGCTGCTTTGAGACAATGACCATTGTTAAAAGCGCTATATAAATAAAATTGAATTGAATTGAATTGAATTGAATATCTAATTACAAAAGTCTTCTTCTCTGTCTTTCGGCTGTTCCCTTTCAGGGTGGCGAGAGCGAATTATCTGCCTCCGTCTCTTCTCTCACACCAACTAACTTCATGTCCTCTCTCACTGCATCCATAAATCTCCTCTTTGATCTTCCCCTAGACCTCCTGCCTGGCAGTTCCAACCTCAACATCCTTCTACCGATATATTCACCATCTCTCCTCTGAACATGTCCAAACCACCTCAATCTGGCCTCTCTGACTTTATCTCCAAAACATCTCACATGGGTCGTCCCTCTGATGGACTCATTCTTAATCCTATCCATCCTTGTCACTCCCAAAGAGGTAATGATAATAAAGTTCTGCTGTAACTGTGCAGTGTAACACCAGCTTAACTCAGAGTAAAGTGCAGATGTTTGGATCATTTGATACACCATGCTGTGAGAAGAACAAACTGGTTCCTCCAGAACAAAATCCTGTTCAAGTTCAGTTCTGGAAGAAAGTCCAGTCTCACTAATGCTGAGTTCACTCAATGGATAGAGTTCAATGGATAGATACACTGAATTTTCGGAAGCGAATTTGTGAAGTGAAATAAAAATACCCGAAAGTTACCTGACGAATATTATTGCTGGAATTATTAAACAAACTGAATATTTTGAACATGAACTTTGTGAGGTGAATATTGATTACTGAATATTAACAATGAATATGTTTGTCAAATGTTTCCGTTTGAAATATTCACTACGTAATTATACAACCATGTTAAAATGCAGCGCATAAAAATATAAACCATGAAAATATAATGCATTAAAATGCAAACACTGTTAATTGCAATGCTGGGTTTTTTTCCTTCGATTTGTGGAATTCAACAAGCTTTTTATTTCAAATACTTTAGGCAGGATTTTTGTTCCATACATCACACTATGATGATCTTTAATGTAAATGTCTATTTACCTACAATCATTAGAATAACTCTATTCAGACAGAATATGGAGCTCAAAGTGCTTCACTACAGTTAAACAGTGACAGACAAGAAATATAGTCAGAATAACAATACAGTTATTAATTACTATTTAAAATTGTAACTTAATAAATAATGTTTCAGGTGTTTTTAACAATGTTCATATTATGTGAATGTGAAATAAATATTTTAAAATGTTATAAAACCTATTACGTATATCTAAATAAATAAATATATAAAAATATCAATAATCTATGTATAATGTATTTATTAAGACGGCCAAAGTATCACTTCAGGTGTTTTATAGACAGGAATTGTCATGACACGCCAAGCCACAGCTCCGTCATGATCCATGTTTGTCAACAACTCTCGCATGGCACCACGCCCCCTCTCCTCCCTGTACACCTGGACGCTATTAGTAATCAGCCCTGTTACCTATTTAAACCACACCCTGACACTGCCTCGTCGCCAGATTATTGTGTGCCTCACTAGCCCAATCTTCCAGCGATTTTTCTTCATTGTCTATTGGATCTTGACCACGCTTTGTTTTCCCCGACCACGATTTTGTCTCTCGTTTTTGGATACTATACTTTGGATATTTCATGTTGCCGACCTCTTACCTGTTTACGACTACGAGCTTGGATCACGGACCCCCTCTCGTCTCTCCGGCTTCGACCTCTGCCTGCTTCACGACAACGATTAGCCCTCGCGGCTCGCTGAGCTCTCTCCCCCTCATCCACACCGGCATCTCATCGCGGAGCTCTCCCTCTGCATGCGCTCGCTCTGCGCGCCGCCACAGCTCAAGCTCACGCTGCACGCGCCTGCATTGATCCCAGCTGTCACTCGCGCCGGCTCGCGCACTTCCGTGTTTACGCTACGCTTGCGTCACACGCATCGCCTCCCCATCTCGACACAGTCACGAGCTGGTACTCCGTGTTTCCGCATTTCGGCGAAGCCTCCTGCCTGCATAAGGTATTTTGCAACGCGGAATTTAATCACTGCCCTGCCTGCTTCACTGTTCACAAGCACCACTGTCTCCCATTTACCCTGTCTGCACTTGGATCCCTCACGCCCCCTAGCGGCCCCTGACAGAATAATCTGGCCTTACTAAAATGGATCCAGCAGAGGCAGCTCACCTGAGAGGAGCATTAGAGAGTCAAGGAGTACTCTTAGGCGCCCACCAGCAGGAAATAAGACAGATCACGAGCTCACTTCAAAGCATCACGGAAACACTGCAGTCTCTCTCCGCTCAGGTTGGGAACCTACAACCTCCTGCGCACACTCCTCAGCCCCTCCCTCCAACACTCTCGCCTGGCCTAGAGCCCCGCCTGCCAGCACCGCCCACCTATGATGGAGATCCAGCCACCTGCCGCTCCTTTTTGTCTCAATGCTCTCTCGTCCTGGAACTACAGGCCACATCATTTCCCACGGAGCGTTCCAAGGTGGCCTACATCATCACCCTCCTGTCAGGAAAGGCGAGAGAGTGGGGGACGGCATTGTGGGATGCCCAAGTCCCGTGCTGCTTCGCCTATAGGACCTTCACGGATGAAATGAGGAAGGTCTTTGACCGCTCCTTTACGGGACATCAAGCGGCTGATCACATCCTTCAGCTACGTCAAGGAATTCGTTCTGTTTCTGATTATGCCATCGAATTTCGGACCCTGGCTCCCTCTTGCGACTGGGACGAGAGGGCCCTCTTCGACTGCTTTTTTCATGGGCTCTCAGACCCAATTAAGGACGAGCTGGCGGCCCGGGAGCTGCCCTCGAACTTACAAGGACTCATCGACTTAACGACCCGCATTGATGACCGTAAACGGGCACGCCGAAAGGAGCAGCAGCCTTATCGCGAACCGCGCACCCCAACACTCACCCTGGCCACACCCCAGCCACCCCCTGAGCCCATGCAGATAGGCCGTGCACGCACCTCGCCGGAGGAGCGTCAGCGCCGTAGAAATGAGGGCGCCTGTTTCTACTGTGGCCAGGTCGGCCATGTTGTGCGATCCTGTCCACTAAAAGGCTAGGCCCCCCCGTAGTTCTGGGGATGCAGGGGGGCCCAGCATCTGTTTCTTCCCCGGACCAGCGATCATGCTTCTCCGTAACTCTGACCCACGGCGACCAATCCTATGCCACGTACGCACTAGTGGACTCCGGGGCTGATCAGAATCTAATTTCTTCCTCCATTGTTTCAAACTTCAAGATCCCCCTCACGCCCCTGCATCAACCCTTTACGGTTCAGGCTCTTGATGGCAGCAGACTCTCCCCCATCACTCATCGCACCAACCCCGTGACCCTGCAGTTTTCAGGCAATCACACTGAAACGATTACCTTCCTAACCATTCAAAATTCCCATGCACCCATCGTTCTGGGCCTCCCTTGGCTAAGACTACACAACCCGCACATCGACTGGATTAAAAGGAGAGTCCTGGACTGGAGTCCCACCTGCCTCTCTTCATGCTTACGTTCAGCACATATGGGCCGAAGTTTACCCACGCCACAAGAGGAAACTCCCGACCTAACCAAGTTACCCACGGACTATCATGACCTTCGGCAGGTGTTTAGCAAATCACGGGCCACCTCCCTACCCCCGCATCGCCCCTATGACTGTGCTATCGACCTCCTCCCAGGCACCTCACCACCTAAGGGGCGACTGTACTCCCTCTCCCGCCCCGAGAGAGAGGCAATGGAACAGTATATAAAGGAATCACTTGCAGCTGGGATCATCCGCCCATCCTCTTCACCAGCAGGGGCTGGGTTTTTCTTCGTTGAAAAGAAGGATAAGTCCCTCAGACCCTGTATCGATTATAGGGGGTTGAACGAGATCACGATTAAGAACCGTTACCCTCTCCCCTTGATGTCGTCGGCCTTTGAACTTCTCCAGGACGCCCGCATCTATACTAAGTTAGATTTAAGGAACGCCTACCACCTTGTCAGGATACGGGAGGGCGACGAATGGAAGACCGCCTTTAACACACCTACCGGCCATTATGAGTACCTAGTGGTCCCATTCGGCCTAACCAACGCGCCGGCAGTATTCCAGGCCCTAATCAATGATGTCCTCAGAGACTTTCTTAATGTTTTCGTCTTCGCTTATCTGGATGATATCCTGATTTTTTCACGTTCGGTGAGGGAACACAAGCTCCATGTGCGCCAGGTCCTGCAACGGCTTCTGGAGAATAAGCTCTACATCAAGGCAGAGAAATGTGAATTTCATTGTACCTCCACGTCCTTTCTAGGATACTTCATTTCCCCTGCAGGCATCCAGATGGACCCCACCAAGGTGAAGGCAGTCACGGACTGGCCAGTACCGACCTCAAGACGCGAACTCCAGCGGTTCTTGGGATTCGCAAACTTCTATCGACGTTTTATTCGAAGCTACAGCATGGTGGCAACCCCACTCACGACACTTACGTCCTCCAAGATCCCATTCCGATGGAACCCCCAGGCTGACATAGCCTTCAAGGATCTCAAGTCCCGCTTCACTACGGCACCCATCCTTATTTTTCCCGAACCCTCCCTCCAGTTTATCGTGGAAGTAGACGCGTCTGAGACTGGAGTAGGCGCCGTCCTGTCCCAGAGATCCACAAAGGATGCTAAAATCCACCCATGCTCCTTCTTCTCCCGCCGACTCACACCTGCTGAACGCAATTACGGTATTGGGGACCGTGAACTCTTGGCGGTCAAGTTGGCCTTGGAAGAATGGAGACACTGGCTAGAAGGGGCGGACCACCCCTTCCTCGTATGGACCGACCATAAAAACCTGGAGTACTTGAAGACAGCGAAGAGACTTAACTCACGCCAAGCACGATGGTCACTATTTTTCTCCCGTTTCCGATTCACACTGTCATATCGCCCTGGCTCCAAGAACATCAAGCCCTCTCCCGACAATTCTCCACCCCTCAGGATTCATCCATGACGGAGGTGATTCTTCCTCCTCACTGCCTGGTAGCAATGCTCCAATTCAACGTGGAACGTCTGGTTCAACAGACCCTCGAACGAGAACCCGGCCCAAGCACCGTTCCACCCAACAAGCTCTTCGTCCCAGCTTCTGTGAGACCACAGGTGCTTGACTGGGCCCACAGCTCCAGACTGGCTTGCCACCCTGGGGCCGCACGTACGCTCTCCCTCCTACGCCAACGTTTTTGGTGGTCCACCATGAAAGAGGATGTCAAGAGCCTTGTGGCTTCCTGCGACACCTGTACCAGAAATAAAACAACCAACCGCTCCCCTGAGGGTCTCCTTAGACCCCTCCCCATCCCTCACCGCCCCTGGTCACACATCTCCATCGACTTCGTCACTGGCCTGCCTCCTTCCCAAAATAACACGTGCATATTAACTATCGTGGACCGCTTTTCCAAATCGGCGCATTTCATCCCACTATCCAAACTCCCATCGGCCAAGGAAACAGCCGAACTCCTAATTAATCATGTCTTTCGACTTCACGGACTTCCCGTCGACATTGTCTCAGACAGGGGTCCTCAGTTTTCTGCCCAGTTCTGGAAGGCCTTTTGTAACCTTGTCGGCGCCAACCCCAGCCTCTCATCCGGATTTCATCCCCAAACCAACGGTCAAACAGAACGAGTGAACCAAGAGTTGGAGAAATCCTTAAGATGCATGGCCTCGCGGGATCCATCCTCCTGGAGTCGTTTCCTACCATGGGTCGAGTACGCCCACAACTCGCTCCCTACCTCCTCGACAGGCATGTCCCCTTTCCACTGCTGTCTGGGGTATCAACCACCCCTCTTCCCGGTCCAAGAAAAGGAAGTAGCAGTACCCTCAGCCCAAACCTTTGTCCGTCGCTGCAAAAGAACATGGCAACACGCCCGGCAGCAGCTCCTACGCACTGTAAGCACTTTTCAACGCCAGGCAAATCGTCATCGGTCACCAGCTCCCAACTACCGTATCGGCCAAAGGGTCATGCTGTCTACACGGGACCTCCCACTCAAGACCACGTCCAGAAAGCTCTCACCAAGATTCATCGGACCCTTCCCCATCACCCGAATCATAAACCCATGCTCTGTCCGTCTTGCTCTACCCCTCTCCATGCGCCGGATCAACCCCACATTTCATGTTTCCCAGATTCGTCGTTTAGTCTCCTGCCCATTGTCCACCCCCCCCCAGCCCCCCCCACCCCCCCGACTCATTGATGGGGGAGAAGCCTTCACAGTTCACAAGCTCCTCAAGTCTCGCCGCCGGGGGCGGGGCCTCCAGTACTTAGTAGACTGGGAAGGCTATGGCCCTGAAGAGAGGAGTTGGGTACCCGCCAGGTTTATCCTAGACCGTTCTCTAATCTCTGATTTCCACAGACTTCACCCCGAAGCACCTGCAAGAACGCCTGGAGGCGTTCATAGAGGGGAGGGTACTGTCATGACACGCCAAGCCACAGCTCCGTCATGATCCATGTTTGTCAACAACTCTCGCATGGCACCACGCCCCCTCTCCTCCCTGTACACCTGGACGCTATTAGTAATCAGCCCTGTTACCTATTTAAACCACACCCTGACACTGCCTCGTCGCCAGATTATTGTGTGCCTCACTAGCCCAATCTTCCAGCGATTTTTCTTCATTGTCTATTGGATCTTGACCACGCTTTGTTTTCCCCGACCACGATTTTGTCTCTCGTTTTTGGATACTATACTTTGGATATTTCATGTTGCCGACCTCTTACCTGTTTACGACTACGAGCTTGGATCACGGACCCCCTCTCGTCTCTCCGGCTTCGACCTCTGCCTGCTTCACGACAACGATTAGCCCTCGCGGCTCGCTGAGCTCTCTCCCCCTCATCCACACCGGCATCTCATCGCGGAGCTCTCCCTCTGCATGCGCTCGCTCTGCGCGCCGCCACAGCTCAAGCTCACGCTGCACGCGCCTGCATTGATCCCAGCTGTCACTCGCGCCGGCTCGCGCACTTCCGTGTTTACGCTACGCTTGCGTCACACGCATCGCCTCCCCATCTCGACACAGTCACGAGCTGGTACTCCGTGTTTCCGCATTTCGGCGAAGCCTCCTGCCTGCATAAGGTATTTTGCAACGCGGAATTTAATCACTGCCCTGCCTGCTTCACTGTTCACAAGCACCACTGTCTCCCATTTACCCTGTCTGCACTTGGATCCCTCACGCCCCCTAGCGGCCCCTGACAGGAATAATTAACATCTCCACATATTCATGGACTAAAGGGAGATGAAACAGTTAACAGAGGTGTATTCATGCCCTCCCTCATTTTTAGCTCCTCCTCTCTCTCACACACACACACACACACACACACACACACACACACACACACACAGAGCCAGGAAGTTCTTCTCAAAGAAAACGAAACTCAGACTGTGTCTCTCTCTCAGTGTGTTAGTGCAGGAAAATGGCCGAGGCCAGTATTTCAGTAGATCAGTTTTCAGTGGATCAGTTCATCTGTCCAGTGTGTCTGGATCTCCTGAAGGATCCGGTGGCTCTCCCCTGTGGTCACAGTTTCTGTAAGGTGTGTATTAATGGCTGCTGGGATCAGGAGGATCAGAAGGGCGTCTACAGCTGTCCTCAGTGCAGAGACACTTTCACTCCAAGGCCTGTTCTACACAGAAACAACATGCTGGCTGAAGTGGTGGAGAAACTGAAGAAGAAGACTGAAGTCCAAGCTGCTTCTCCTACTCACTGTTACGCTGAACCGGGAGATGTGGAGTGTGATTTCTGCACCGGGAGAAAACACAAAGCCATCAAGTCCTGTCTGACGTGTCTGGTCACATTTTGTGAAACTCATCTGAAACCTCATCTAGAACTTCCTGCTTTGAAAAAACACACATTAATTGAAGCTTCAGCAAAACTCCAAGAGAAGATCTGCTCTGAACATAACGAACTCATGAAGATCTACTGTCGTACTGATCAAACCTGTATCTGTTATATGTGTACGATGGATAATCACAGAGGACACGACACCGTCACAGCCGCAGCAGAAAGAGCTGAGAAACAGGTGAGAATGAGAAAGATTTCCAGGATCAGGCTCTTAATTATAGTTTCTATTCAGTAATCAGAGGTGTCAAGTAACGAAGTACAAATACTTCGTTACCTTACTTAAGTAGAAATTTTGGGTATCTATACTTTACTGGAGTAATTATTTTTCAGCCGACTTTTTACTTCTACTCCTTACATTTTTAAGCAATTATCTGTACTTTCTACTCCTTACATTTTAAAAATAGCCTCGTTACTCTATTTTTATGATCAGAACGCGCAACCCCATCCCCCATCCCCATTCGCATGATAATAACGCGCACAACACTCCCCCGCCCCCACCCAGCCCCCCGGCATGATCAGATAGCGAGACCTTAATGCTTTTGTCGCCCCTCACGGTACTTTTACTTTTATTCTTTAGGTAGTTTTGAAACCAGTACTTTTAAACTTTTACTTAAAGTAAAAAGCTTGGGTTGATACTTCAACTTCTAAAGAAGTTTTTTTGAACCCTAGTATCTATACTTCTACTCAAGTAATGAATGTGAATACTTCTGACACCACTGTCAGTAACATGTGCACAGTGTTGTGGTAGTTACTCATAAAAGTGATATAACTATTACTAGGTACTATATAAAATTAGAGGTGGAAAGTAACGGATTACATTTACTCGCGTTACTGTAAATGAGTAGCTTTTTTGTGTATTTCTACTTTTTAAAGTAGTTTTTAAAATCTGTAATTTTACTTTAACTTAAGTACGTTTTGTTTGAAGTATTGTAATTCGCTACATTTTAAATCATATTCGCTACTGAGTAAAAAATAAATGAATGAAAATTATAAAATAATAAAAATATTATGCTTTGTATAAATGCTCCGTTGCGCCACGTGTGTGTATCATGTCCTGGTCGCGCACCGCTCCAGACTCCACTCCAGGTTTTCTGACATCGCCATCTTCCTGACCTTCCACACGGCCGCTTCCGCCCTGAGAGTGACGTCATCGACTAGCGCGACCATATATAAACCGGAGAGAGACGCGGGAAAGATGAAAGAGGTTGTGATTTTGGTGTTTTGATGTTTGGTTGTGTATTCCGGTTTGACTTTTTGCCTCCCATTGACTTTGATTATTGCTTTGTCCCTTTGGTTTGGTTGGTCTTTGTATATATTTGTAGATAATTTCACTGTTTTTGGTTTAGGGAGTCCGGGAAGGTACCTGTATTTTTGTTTGTGTATTTTTATTTTTTTGCAGGTAATCTAGCTACTAATATAAATACCATTTTGTTTATTATTTTGGCCTGGGTCCATCCTGAATCTGATCCTCCTCCTGGTGTGTGTGTGTGTGTGTGTGTGTGTGTGTGTGTGTGTGTGTGTGTATATATATAAACCTCATTATTTCATCAGTTAATGATTGGATCTAGTTCTTTCTGCCATATACCACCATTTCCATACAGTTTAAAATAGAACCCTGAACCATTCTTTTGCTGTATGACCCTAGACTGGGACGTAACACCATATTTAAGTGACCACTTTGATTTTCAAGCACAAAAAGACAACAGCTTTATTATGCAAAGGTGTTCCTTCAGTTAAAAACAACTAGTTTGAGATTCATATCTGCTCATCTTTTTTGAACTACGCTAGAATGCCTCATCCCACCCCCGCTGTTAAAAAAGTAAAAATAAAAAAGTAACTCGGTAACTTTTACACTGAGTACATTTTTTAATGAGCTACTTTTTACTTTTACTTGAGTAGATTTGTATAATGGTAACTTTACTTGTACTTAAGTAAAATTTCACTGAAGTAACAGTACTTGTACTTGAGTACAAAATTTTATTACTCTTTCAACCTCTGTATAAAATATGAAATATTAGAATGTGTGAATTTTTGGCTAGATAATGTTTGTGATACATGAATACACACACACACACACACACACACACACACACACACACACACACACACACACACACACACACAGTTGCATCTCAGTGAATTAGAATACCAGCAAAAAGGTGATTAATTTCAGTACTTCAGTTTTAAAAGTGAAACTCATATATTATATTGATTGATTAAACACAGACTGATATATTTCAAGTGTTTGTTTCTTTTAATTTTGATGATTACGGCTCACAGCTAATGAAAACCCAAAATTCTGTACCTTAGTAAATAAGAATGTTACTTAAGATCACTAAATAAAATAAAGATTTTGAACAGAGAGATGTTGGAGTAGTGAACAGTATGAACATGTACAGCACTCAGTACTTGGTCAGGGCTCCTTTGCATGAATTACTGCAGCAATGCGGCGTGGTATGGAGGTGATCAGTCTGTGGCACTGCTGAGGTCTTACTGTATGGAAGCCCAGGTTGCTCTGAAAGCATTTTTTAGTTCTTCTGCATTGTTGGGTCTGGTGTCTCACATCTTCTTTTTTACAATAGTCCATAGATTCTCTGTGGGGTTTAGGTCGGGTGAGTTTCCTGGCCAATCAAACACAGGTACACCATGGTCCTTAAACCTGCTGGAAAATGAAATCAGCATCTCATAAAGCTGGTCAGCAGAGGGAAGCATGAAGTGCTCTAGAACTTCCTGGTAGACGCTGTGCTGACCTTGGACCTGATAAAACACAGTGGACCGACACCAGCAGATGACATCGCTCCTCAAACCACCACTGACTGTGCAAAGTTTATACTGGACCTCAAGCAACTTGGATTCTGTCCCTCTCCTCTCTTCCTCCAGACTCACGGACAATGATTTCCAGATGAAATTATCCCTGTAGCTTGTGCACCTTTTTCTACCACATTTTTGTCCTTCATCCATTGTTTCAGCCAGCCTACTGAACCTGACTGAGAGACCATTTAAAGGCTCAGGAAACCTTTGTGTGTTTTAAGTTAATTATCTGATTAGAGAGTGACACCATGAGTCTCCAATATTGAACTTTTTCACAATTTATTTGACTAAAGCGCCGTCATTGAAACCCAGTTAACATGAGTTCAGTAGTTTTTACATGATGTGTGCACAAACAAAGAGACAACCATACATTCCAAAAAACATATTGGTGTTCTATTCCTCATTTTACCCAAATGTCTTTCACAAATAACTTAAATTATATACACTGTACATATCATTATGGTATCGTATTATCGACATTATGGTGTGAAGCTGTAACCCACGTAGGTGTTATACTCACCATATCTCCTTTTACAATGAGATGAATAACTTTTTACATACACACATTTATAAACTGGGCATCTTACATGGATTTTACATGGATTTTTCTGTCCTCAGAGTGAGTTAAAGGAGAAGCAGATGAAATCCCAGCAGAGAATCCAGGAGAAGCAGAAGAAGGTGGAGGAGCTGAAACAGGCTGTGGACACTATAAAGGTGAGCAGTGAGCAGAGACAGAGCTGCTCCTAGAAACACACACAACATGGACAACATGGAGACATTTAGAGTCGCAGTAAGAGAGGAAATGATAGATGTGTGTGTGTGTGTGTGTGTGTGTGTGTGTGTGTGTGTGTGTGTGTGTAACAGCTGAGTGCACAGACAGCAGTGGAGGACAGTGAGAGGATCTTTACTGAGCTGATCAGCTCCATGGAGAAAAAGCGCTCGGAGGTGACGGAGCTGATCAGAGATCAGGAGAAGACTGAACTGAGTCGAGCTGAACGACTCCTGGAGCAACTGGAGCAGGAGATTGCTGATCTTCAGAGGAGACTCACTGAGCTGGAGCAGCTTTCACACACACATGATCACATCCAGTTCCTCCAGGTAACACTCACTGTCTGATCTACACACACAGCTGTTCCTCACACACTCTCTAAAACACCTCCTGTTAATGGAACAGTGAATGTCCTCTGATGTCACAAGTGTGTTTTACATCTAATCTGCTTTCTGTAGGCTTTACCTTCTGGACGTCACTCTCCTCTATTGAACAGACCAACATTTCAGACCTCCAGCATCAGTGTCCATCAACATCTCTCATTTGATGGAGTGAGGAATTCTCTCTCAGATCTGAAGAAGAGACTCGAGGAATTCTGTGAGGAGGAATTCAACAAAATCCCTCCACATGGTAAGAGGAGCTGTTCCTGCTGGAGAAACACAATGATGGACGTCTTTACTCGCTCTGTCAAGTCTTATTTCTTAGCAATGCTCCTGCTGACCTTCCTGCAGACAGTTTGAACTAAAATACTGATTTAAAATGAATAAACTGACTGTATCACTTTAAACTGTTTCCATCTTTTACAACCTGATGAGGCTTTTTGTCTTCATTTCCATTTTTCTCTCCACAGCTGCAGCAGTTCAGATCTTTTCACCACCAGAGCCGCAGAGCAGAGAAGAGTTTCTGAAATGTACACACACACACACACACACACACACACACACACACACACACACACACACACACACACACACAGGTTTATTAGGTCTATAGAGTACCGTTTTCTTTAAAAGCAGCTTAGAAAATATTAAATACAGACGAGTGATTTGGAGGAATGTTGTGTGATTTAAAATATGAATTTAATTGTTTTTCAATTTATAATTTAATTTAATTTAATTAGTTTATTTGTGTGTGTGTGTGTGTGTGTGTGTGAGAGAGAGAGAGAGCAGAGCAGATTTGCTGAATGTAAATTACACACATAAAAAAATATATGGATCATAATAATAATAATAATAATAATAATAATAATAATAATAATAATAATAATAAACTATATCTTCCATAAGCAGAATAGAAAACACTAAATATTTACAAATTAAAATAAATAACAGCTTTTTATTTCTTTAGATTAAATTCTGAATGAACATTGAGACGGGGCGGCACGGTGGTGTAGTGGTTAGCACTGTCACCTTGCACCTCCAGGGTCTGGGTTCGATTCCCCGGCCAGGCTCGATTCCCGTCTCTGTGTGCTTGGAGTTTGCATGTTCTCCCCGTGCTTGGTGGGTTTCCTCCGGGTACTCCGGTTTCCTCCCACAGTCCAAAGATATGCAGGTTAGGCTAATTGGCGTTCCTAAATTGCCCGTAGTGTGTGATTGGGTGTGTGAGTGTGTGTGTGTGTGTGTGCCCTGCGATGGATTGGCACCCTGTCCAGGGTGTACCCCGCCTAGTGCCCGAAGTCTCCTGGGATAGGCTCCAGGTCCCCCGCGACCCTGAACACAGGATTAAGCGGTATAGAAGATGAATGAATGAACATTGAGATGTTTCTCCCTCAGATATCAGCGCACACAGACAGCTGTCTCACTCTTCACATGAATATACAGTATACTGTAGTGTGAATTAAACCCAACATGTTCACATTGTTCAGTTTGTTTTTCTCTTTTATTTTAGATTTCTATTATCTGACTCTGGATCCCAACACGGCACATCGTCTCCTCATTCTGTCTGAGAAGAACCGAGCGGTGAGATACAGAGGGAGACAGCGGTACTCTGATCATCCAGAGAGATTTGATTACTGGCTTCAGGTGTTGTGTAAGGAGAGTGTGTGTGGACGCTGTTACTGGGAGGTGGAGTGGAGCGGTGTTGTTGTGTCCATATCAGTCTCATATAAAGACATCAGCAGGAAAGGACAGGGTAATGAGTGTGTGTTTGGAGACAATAATCAGTCCTGGAGTCTGTGGTGTCGTTCTTCTTCTCCTCTCTCTTTCTATCACAACAACATTAAGACTGAACTCAGAGCTCCATCATCCTCCAGAATAGGAGTGTATGTGGATCACAGTGCAGGAACTCTGTCCTTCTACAGCGTCTCTGACACGATGAAGCTCCTCCACAGAGTCCACACCACATTCACTCAGCCTCTGTACGCTGGGTTCAGGTGTTTAGACTCTACTGTGAGATTGTGTGATGCAGAATAAAGTTTGTAGTGTTTTGTGTAAAATTCCTGCACATTGTCACATTGTTGCTCAGTCGTCTGTCTCACTAACACACAATCCAGCTGCACAAACAGCTCAGTAATTTAACACAGCGACAATTAAAGAGTAAATATTAACACTGAATATAGTTTAATCAAAATAAATAGATGTATTATTAAATGTATTAAATGTATTAAATGTATTATTATAAAGTTGTATCTGTGTGAAGAGTCGTGGTGAGATTCGGCAAATCAGACGTCACTTTAGAATAACTTTATATTTACATTATTGAAAGTACAGTAGATGTTTAAAACTGACCACACACACACACACACACACACACACACACACACACACACACACACAGCTAAAAAAAATATTATGGAAAATACTTTTTTTTAATCTTTTAAAAAAAATCACAAGTTTGAAAAAATATCAGAAGTAAATTTTTGTAACGCAGTGAATTTTTAAATCTTGTAAATAAATATCTTTATACTGTATGTGTGTAACACCGTGTAAACACAGACTGGTATTATTATGGGTCACTCATGAGATAGTTATCTGTGTTTCGAGTAGCTGCTTGAGAGAAAATATTGAAACACAAAGACTCAGAGTTAAAGTTTAATCCGTATTTAAGACACTTTTACAGTGATGTCAGTTCATTTCAAGTGGCTGTGAGGAGAAATGAATAAATGGCATCCAGCACCTCTCTACTTCTGCTCTCTAAATCTGCTGTAAAGATTGCAGTATGGGAATATACTGATATGTTCGGTTCTCTTTAAAATCAGGAATGTATTCAATTGGCTGTACAAGATGAAAATGATCTTTGTAATACTTCTTGTGCAGGTAATCAGAGCTAAGGAGACGAGCCTTACTAATAGCTCTGAACAAAGGGGTAGAGGACGAGGCTGCTGCAGCAATTTCCTGTAGAACTGCTTCATCTACAATAATGTTACGGCTGTGCAACACTTCTTGAATATTATTAATCGAGAGGGGCACCGATGCAGATGTATGCAGAAAAAATACAATTCCTCTAAAATTCACTGACTTCAGTAGCTGTCACATGACTAACAGGCTGTAATTTTAACAACGCGGCAGCAAAATTATTCTCAATTATTTTGGACAAGTCTAATTCTACAGAACCACTGCTGTGATGAACACTGACTGTTTCATCTACACTACATGTGATGTCATCCTCCAAAACCTGCTCTCGCAAGTCAGCAAAACCCCTTGCAGTTGTAACGATGCTGGGCGTGAAATCTTTGACTGAATGTGAATTATGCTTTCTGTTCTTGTGAGACTGAAAAGTTGCATCTATATTTGTCTCAAAGCTACAACCAATAAATACACACTGGACCGTCTCAGTACTCCGTAAATGTGTATTATGCTGCAGGAAAAATGTCCTTTCAGATGTAAGATCACTACACACACATACAGGGAGACTAAACGTTGACAAAGTGATTTGTTCTTGTGACGTGTGTGTGTTTTGTGGACTCTACTTAAATGTATACAAAGGCTATTCCATGTTTTGAAGGTACAATGACAAGTCAAGTATGGACATGGATAACACCTGCTACAAGTATAATGTCTCTGCTTTAGTCTGTAATGTTTAAGCAACACAGACCTACTGGATTCCACAACAGTACACTCTTTACACTTCCACATGCACTGTGGGACAAACATTAAGTAAAGAATTAGGGGGGAAAATTTTTCAGAATTTCTGGACCAACATTACATAATGGATTTTCAGCGTCTAGTCAGTTAAAATTCTTTTTGGGGGGGGGGGGGGTACTGTGACGGTTGACCCCTAGAGGGCGCCTAACGCCCGTTTTTGGTTTTTGTTTTGTAGTTTATTTTAAGTTTCGTTTTTGACTTCGTTTCCCAGTTTGCACCTCGGTCAGGTGACGTAGAAGCTCACCTGAACCGAGGGAAGTTAATTTGATGATTATGTTTATGTTTGCTATAAATAGCCTGGCTGAACTCCAGCCAGGCGTCTAGCATTAGTCGTTTAAGTTTAGTTTGTGTTGGAGTGTTTATGTTCCTGTTTGAAAGCAAAATAAATAACTTTGTTGAACCGTCAGCTCGTCTCCGCGATCATGCCTCGCACACACCTCCGACGCAGACACCGAAAGAAACATGACAAAAATAAATATGAAGCCTTTTTTCCTAAAATTTTTTGACTAAATGGTTCCTCAAATTAAGCCTAAAAATTGCACTCATTTCCTTAAAAAAATAGGTAAAATTTATTTATTAATTTTATTAGTGAAATGTTCTCAATATATTATAAAAAACACAGAAAACCATTTTTTAAAATGAAATATGCACATTATTTTTTATTATTACATCATTTTTTTAATGAAAATTACAAGCCTCATGATTCATTTTTTACAGTGTAGCCTATCTTCTGGTTTTCATCCCCAATCCAACGGCCAAACAGAATGAAAAAAACAAGCAATGGAAGTCGCCCTCCGGTGTATGACTACGCGTGATGCCACCACCTGGAGTAAGTTTCTCCCGTGGGTCGAGTATGCTCACAACTCCCTACCATCTGCTTCAACGGGTCTCTCTCCGTTCCAGTGCTGGCTGGGCTACCAAGCACCACTGTTCCCCACTGAAGAGGAGGAGGTAGAGGTCCCCTCGGCACAACACTTTGTCCGCCGCTGCAGATGTACATGGTAACGAGCCAGACGATCCCTGCTGCAAGCATCCCGCTCATACAAGAAACAGGCGGACCGTCATCGCTCCAAGAGCCCCAGGTATCACATAGGAGACGGTGTCATGCTCGCCACCAGAGACATTCCCCTAAAGACACTTTTACGCAAGCTCTCTCCCCGTTTCATCGGACCCTTCACAATAACCAGGATAATCAACCCGTGCGCTGTCCGTCTCCTACTCCCATCGTCTATGCGACGCATCCACCCCACCTTCCATGTGTCCCAGCTACGACGCATCGTAAACTGTACTCTAAGATTGCGTGTTGTTTTGCCATAGTTTTCTCGCGTTTCTGTTCATGACTTTTCACGTTGCCAATATCGCTTGTCTCTCGGTTTTTCCCCTCGTCTCACAATTTGGATTATCGCCACGCTTGGATTTAACGGCTTTGAACTTTCGCTTTAGTTTCTCGACCACAGGCTTGCTTCGCGTCTGTTTTGGCTCGACGCCCTCGTTGACTGATCACACGGCTTTGATCTCTCGCTCTCCTCTCCTCGACCACGGCTCAGCTTCACATTTTGGCGCGACGACATCGCGGACGGACGTCACGGCCCCGACCTAACACTTCCGCCTTCACGACCACGGCTCTGTCTCTCGCCCCGGCAGCAATGCGACGCTACGGATCCCGCATACCGGCCCCAACGCCTCCGCTCTCACTACGGCTACACCACAGATGAGCTAGAGGGCTCACGACTCACACCTCCACCTGAAATTTGAAAGTTACCTGACGAATATTATTGCTGGAATTATTAAACAAACTGAATATTTTGAACATGAACTTTGTGAGGTGAATATTGATTACTGAATATTAACAATGAATATGTTTGTCAAATGTTTCCGTTTGAAATATTCACTACGTAAATATACAACCATGTTAAAATGCAGTGGATAAAAATATAAACCATGAAAATATAATGCATTAAAATGCAAACACGGTTAATTACAATCCTGGGTTTTTTTCCTTCGATTTGTGGAATTCAACAAGCTTTTTATTTCAAATTCTTTAGGCAGGATTTTTGTTCCATACATCACACTATGATGATCTTCAATGTAAATGTCTATTTACCTACAATCATTAGAATAACTCTATTCAGACAGAATATGGAGCTCAAAGTGCTTCACTACAGTTAAACAGTGACAGACAAGAAATATAATCATAATAACAATACAGTTATTAATTACTATTTAAAATTGTAACTTAATAAATAATGTTTCAGGTGTTTTTAACAATGTTCATATTATGTGAATGTGAAATAAATATTTTAAAATGTTATAAAACCTATTACGTTTATCTAAATAAATAAATATATAAAAATGTCAATAAACTATGTATAATGTATTTATTAAGACGGCCAAAGTATCACTTCAGGTGTTTTATAGACAGGAATAATTAACATCTCCACATATTCATGGACTAAAGGGAGATGAAACAGTTAACAGAGGTGTATTCATGCCCTCCCTCATTTTTAGCTCCTCCTCTCACACTCTCTCTCTCTCTCTCACACACACACACACACACACACACACAGAACCAGGAAGTTCTTCTCAAAGAAAACGAAACTCAGACTGTGTCTCTCTCTCAGTGTGTTAGTGCAGGAAAATGGCCGAGGCCAGTATTTCAGTAGATCAGGATCAGTTCATCTGTCCAGTGTGTCTGGATCTCCTGAAGGATCCGGTGACTCTCCGCTGTGGTCACAGTTTCTGTAAGGTGTGTATTAATGGCTGCTGGGATCAGGAGGATCAGAAGGGCGTCTACAGCTGTCCTCAGTGCAGAGACACTTTCACTCCAAGGCCTGTTCTACACAGAAACAACATGCTGGCTGAAGTGGTGGAGAAACTGAAGAAGAAGACTGAAGTCCAAGCTGCTTCTCCTCCTCACTGTTACGCTGAACCGGGAGATGTGGAGTGTGATTTCTGCACCGGGAGAAAACACAAAGCCGTCAAGTCCTGTCTGATGTGTCTGGCTTCTCTTTGTGAAACTCACCTGAAACCTCATCTAGAACTTCATGCTTTGAAAAAACACACATTAATTGAAGCTTCAGCAAAACTCCAAGAGAAGATCTGCTCTGAACATAACGAACTCATGAAGATCTACTGTCGTACTGATCAAACCTGTATCTGTTATTTGTGTACGATGGATAATCACAGAGGACACGACACCGTCACAGCCGCAGCAGAAAGAGCTGAGAAACAGGTGAGAATGAGAAAGATTTCCAGGATCAGGCTCTTAATTATAGTTTCTATTCAGTAATCAGAGGTGTCAAGTAACAATTAAGTACAAATACTTCGTTACCTTACTTAAGTAGAAGTTTTGGGTATCTATACTTTACTGGAGTAATTATTTTTCAGCCGACTTTTTACTTCTACTCCTTACATTTTTAAGCAATTATCTGTACTTTCTACTCCTTACATTTTAAAAACAGCCTCGTTACTCTATTTTTATGATCAGAACGCGCAACCCTCCCCCCCGTTCGCATGATAATAACGCACACAACACTCCCCCCCCACTTTTATTTTACTCATAAAAGTGATATAACTATTACTAGGTACTATATAAAATCAGAGGTGGAAAGTAACAGATTTTACATTTACTCGCGTTACTGTAATTGAGTAGCTTTTTTGTGTATTTCTACTTTTTAAAGTAGTTTTAAAAATCTGTAATTTTACTTTTACTTAAGTACGTGTTGTTTGAAGTATTGTAATTCGCTACATTTTAAATCATATTCGCTACTGTGTAAAAAATAAATGAATGAAAATGATAAAATAATACAAATATTATGCTTTGTATAAATGCTCCGTTGTGCCGCGTGTGTGTATCATGTCCTGGTCGCGCGCCGCTCCAGACTCCACTCCAGGTTTTCTGACATCGGCAGCTACCTGACCTTCCACACGGTCGCTTCCGCCTTGAGTGACGTCATCGACTAGCGCGACCATATATAAACCGGAGAGAGACGCGGGAAAGATGTAAGAGGTTGTGATTTTGGTGTTTTGATATTTGGTTGTGTATTCCGGTTTTGACTTTTTGCCTCCAATTGACTTTGATTATTGCTTTGTCCCTTTGGTTTGGTTGGTCTTTGTATATATTTGTAGATAATTTCACTGGTTTTGGTTTAGGGGGTCCGTGTTTTTTTTTTTTTTGCAGGTAATCTACCTACTAAATATAAATACCATTTTGTTTATCATTTTGGCCTGGGTCCACCCCGAATCTGATCCTCCTCCTCCTCCTGTTGTGTGTGTGTGTGTGTGTGTGTGTGTGTGTGTGTGTGTGTGTGTGTGTGTGTGTGTGTGTGTGTGTGTGTGTGTGTGAATACAAACCTCATTATTTCATCAGTTAATGATTGGATCTAGTTCTTTCTGCCATATACCACCATTTCCATACAGTTTAAAATAGAACCCTGAACCATTCTTTTGCTGTATGACCCTAGACTGGGACGTAACACCATATTTAAGTCACCACTTTGATTTTCAAGCACAAGAAAGACAACAGCTTTATTATGCAAAGGTGTTCCTTCAGTTAAAAACAACTAGTTTGAGATTTATATCTGCTCATCTTTTTTGAACTACGCTAGAATGCCTCATCCCCCCCCCGCTGTTAAAAAAATAAAAATAAAAAAGTAACTCGGTAACTTTTACTCTGAGTACATTTTTTAATGAGCTACTTTTTACTTTTACTTGAGTAGATTTATATAATGGTAACTTTACTTGTACTTAAGTAAAATTTCACTGAAGTAACAGTACTTGTACTTGAGTACAAAATTATATTACTCTTTCCACCTCTGTATAAAATATGAAATATTAGAATGTGTGATTTTTTGGCTAGATAACGTTTGTGATACATGAATACACACACACACACACACACACACACACACACACACACACACACACACACACACACAGTTGCATCTCAGTGAATTAGAATATCAGCAAAAAGGTGATTAATTTCAGTACTTCAGTTTTAAAAGTGAAACTCATATATTATATAGATTGATTAAACACAGACTGATATATTTCAAGTGTTTGTTTCTTTTAATTTTGATGATTATGGCTCACAGCTAATGAAAACCCAAAATTCTGTACCTTAGTAAATAAGAATGTTTCTTAAGATCAATAAATAAAATAAAGATTTTGAACAGAGAGATGTTGGAGTAGTGAACAGTATGAACATGTACAGCACTCAGTACTTGGTCAGGGCTCCTTTGCATGAATTACTGCAGCAATGCGGCGTGGTATGGAGGTGATCAGTCTGTGGCACTGCTGAGGTCTTACTGTATGGAAGCCCAGGTTGCTCTGAAAGCATTTTTTAGTTCTTCTGCATTGTTGGGTCTGGTGTCTCACATCTTCTTTTTTACAATAGTCCATAGATTCTCTGTGGGGTTTAGATCGGGTGAGTTTCCTGGCCAATCAAACACAGGTACACCATGGTCCTTAAACCTGCTGGAAAATGAAATCAGCATCTCATAAAGTTGGTCAGCAGAGGGAAGCATGAAGTGCTCTAGAACTTCCTGGTAGACGCTGTGCTGACCTTGGACCTGATAAAACACAGTGGACCGACACCAGCAGATGACATCGCTCCTCAAACCACCACTGACTGTGCAAAGTTTATACTGGACCTCAAGCAACTTGGATTCTGTCCCTCTCCTCTCTTCCTCCAGACTCACGGACAATGATTTCCAGATGAAATTATCCCTGTAGCTTCTGCACCTTTTTCTACCACATTTTTGTCCTTCATCCATTGTTTCAGCCAGCCTACTGAACCTGACTGAGAGACCATTTAAAGGCTCAGGAAACCTTTGTGTGTTTTAAGTTAATTATCTGATTAGTGTGTGACACCATGAGTCTCCAATATTGAACTTTTTCACAATTTATTTGACTAAAGCGCCGTCATTGAAACCCGGTTGACATGAGTTCAGTAGTTTTTACATGATGTGTGCACAAACAAAGAGACAACCATACATTCCAAAAAACATATTGGTGTTCTATTCCTCATTTTACCCAAATGTCTTTCACAAATAACTTAAATTATATACACTGTACATATCATTATGCTATCGTATTATCGACATTATGGTGTGAAGCTGTAACCCACATAGGTGTTATACTCACCATATCTCCTTTTACAATGAGATGAATAACTTTTTTACATACACACATTTATAAACTGGGCATCTTACATGGATTTTACATGGATTTTTCTGTCCTCAGAGTGAGTTAAAGGAGAAGCAGATGAAATCCCAGCAGAGAATCCAGGAGAAGCAGAAGAAGGTGGAGGAGCTGAAACAGGCTGTGGACACTATAAAGGTTAGCAGTGAGCAGAGACAGAGATGCTCCTAGAAACACACACAACATGGACAACATGGAGACATTTAGAGTCGCAGTAAGAGAGGGAATGATAGATGAGTGTGTGTGTGTGTGTGTGTGTGTGTGTGTGTGTGTGTGTGTGTGTGTGTGTGTGTGTGTGTGTGTGTGTGTGTGTAACAGCTGAGTGCACAGACAGCAGTGGAGGACAGTGAGAGGATCTTTACTGAGCTGATCAGCTCCATGGAGAAAAAGCGCTCGGAGGTGACGGAGCTGATCAGAGATCAGGAGAAGACTGAACTGAGTCGAGCTGAACGACTCCTGGAGCAACTGGAGCAGGAGATTGCTGATCTTCAGAGGAGACTCACTGAGCTGGAGCAGCTTTCACACACACACGATCACATCCAGTTCCTCCAGGTAACACTCACTGTCTGATCTACACACACAGCTGTTCCTCACACACTCTCTAAAACACCTCCTGTTAATGGAACAGTGAATGTCCTCTGATGTCACAAGTGTGTTTTACATCTAATCTGCTTTCTGTAGGCTTTAGCTTCTGGACGTCACTCTCCTCTATTGAACAGACCATCATTTCAGACCTCCAGCATCAGTGTCCATCAACATCTCTCATTTGATGGAGTGAGGAATTCTCTCTCAGATCTGAAGAAGAGACTCGAGGAATTCTGTGAGGAGGAATTCAACAAAATCCCTCCACATGGTAAGAGGAGCTGTTCCTGCTGGAGAAACACAATGATGGACGTCTTTACTCGCTCTGTCAAGTCTTATTTCTTAGCAATGCTCCTGCTGACCTTCCTGCAGACAGTTTGAACTAAAATACTGATTTAAAATGAATAAACTGACTGTATCACTTTAAACTGTTTCCATCTTTTACAACCTGATGAGGCTTTTTGTCTTCATTTCCATTTTTCTCTCCACAGCTGCAGCAGTTCAGATCTTCTCACCACCAGAGCCACAGAGCAGAGAAGAGTTTCTGAAATGTACACACACACACACACACACACACACACACACACACACACACACACACACACACACACACACACACACACAGGTATATTAGGTCTATAGAGTACCGTTTTCTTTAAAAGCAGCTTCGAAAATATTAAATACAGACGAGTAATTTGGAGGAATGTCGTGTGATTTAAAATATAAATTTAATTGTTTTTCAATTTATAATTAAATTAAATTAAATTAGTTTATTTGTGTGTGTGTGTGTGTGTGTGTGTGTGTGTGTGTGTGTGTGTGTGTGTGTGTGTGTGTGTGTGTGAGAGAGAGAGAGAGAGAGCAGAGCAGATTTGCTGAATGTAAATTACACACATTAAAAAATATATGGATCATAATAATAATAATAAATAATAATAATAATAATAATAATAATAATAATAATAATAATAATAATAATAATAATAAACTATATCTTCCATAAGCAGAATAGAAAACACTAAATATTGATAAATTAAAATAAATAACAGCTTTTTATTTCTTTAGATTAAATTCTGAATGAACATTGAGACGGGGCGGCGCGGTGGTGTAGTGGTTAGCACTGTCGCCTTGCACCTCCAGGGTCCGGGTTCGATTCCCGTCTCTGTGTGCATGGAGTTTGCATGTGTGGGAGAAAATTCTTCCACCTGTTGAATGTTGCCTACAATTTAAAATATCAAACAGTTAACAAATTAGTTACAATCAAAATTAAAAAGATTTCAGACGCCACACAGAACTGGAAGAAGTAAGAGGATTTATTGCAGCAATAAAACCCAGTGAGCCGCACTTGCAATGCTTAGATCATAAATACAAGCACTGTCAAGAGCAGACTGAATTCACAGTAAAAGACACACACCTTTTATACACTTCAATGAGGAGGAGGGGGGGTCCCGGAGAATCTCCCGAGGAGGGGGGAGTCCCGGGGAATTTCCCGACCCCTCCTCTATACACTTTTTTGCTGACCACATCAAATTTTTATCCCATTATAATCCAGTTCTATCAATTGTTTTATTCCAGTTTCTATCAATTAATTCTTCTATTATAATTATATTTCTCTTATCTTGTACCATTACATCATACACCTCGCTATCTGACTCCTCTCCATGCTCATAACTCTTTCCCTTATAATTTATTTTCATTAATAATTATTTTCTATTATCTTTACACTTTTCATATCTTTTTATAAAAATATAGGGGTGTTGCTTGTTTTCAAGACTTTTTCCTCGTGTTTCTTTGGTTTATTCTTCATTTCTCAAAAGACCAGTCATGGGTAAGCATCTCCTTTATACTACTGTACTTAATTTATTTATTATTTATTACTTATTTGCCTTATTTTACCCTATTCAATGTTTATATACATTTTATTCTATTTTATAGCTAACTGCAACTTCTCCATGGATGACATCATCTCTGTGGATCACTCGGACAGCCAGGGCAGTTCAGCTCATGTTCCTTCTGAGGACTTTTATTTCTGTCGATGCTTTTTACTCCTTGTGTTTTGTATTTTACGTTAGGCTTTTATACTTTGTATTTTATATTATTATCATGTAGATACGCTTACTGTATTTTATCCTGTGTCTTACTCTTATTAAAATGTTATTCACAAAACTCTCTGTGGCTCTGATTTATTTCTTATCTGCCCATCCAGTCTGTGGCCAAGGCCATTTTCACACACACATAGGGGAAACCCCTGCTCTGTGTTTCTCCCTCATCACTCTGCGCACACACATTCTGTTGGCAGATTCCGGCCACCTGCGCACAGACACATACACACATTGTCTCCTGATCCTTCTGAATTTTGGTTTTAATGTATGATTGATTACATAGTCACCCCGTTAGCCCCCATCTTATCAAGTTTCTACGGCCTGACCATCCGTTCTTTCCCTCATTAATCTTTCAGGTTCGTCCAATTATTTTTGATTTCTGGTCTTATGTCTCCCTTATCTTATATGGTCATCTGTTGGTTCCAGCTATGTCCAGTTTCTGGTCCTTCCATATTTTCATTAACTCATCTAGTTATCCTTTTATGTACTTCCGATCTTTCCCCCCCACTCTTCACTAAGTGTGTGTGTTCAGTTTCTTCGCTACGTCCGGCACCTTAAGTGTGTGTGCTTAGTTCCGGCTAATCCGGCACCTGGCGCCTTATCTGGTCTATGTTTTACGACCTGTCATGCTCCTTGGATTCTAGGGACTTTTCCAGTTCCCCCTCAACTCTTGTCTGTTCCTAACTCTTGTCCTGTCTTTTATACTATAATGGTACACTTATAGTTCTTTTTATATTTCTACTTGCATAAATATATGTTGATCAAAATTTGCTTACATATTTCCCCCTCTGCGACTTTTAAGTTGCATAATGGAAAGAACTCTGATAAAGTAAAGAAAAAATACATAGGTAAAGGAAAATACATCAAAGAAAAATACATCAAAGAAAAAATTAACTTTAGGTGATTATAGTTTCGATTATAGGATTATTATAGTTATTAGATAGCAGTTCCACTAGATATTAGGTAGTATAGGTATTAGATTAGAGTCCCTCTTACATATTACCCCCTCAGCCAAGGGAACAACCCACACAGTTGGGCCCACACAGTGAGTAAATAAGAAAGAGCAATCAATGAGTAAACAAGCCAATAAATGCTGGTTACTAACATGAGTAAATAGCTGCTAAATATCGAGTAAATAATGGGCATAGATATGAGTTCAGAGGTGGGCGAAAAACCCTCAAATTTAGCCAATCCAGAGGGAAAATTCCACACCTTGCCAGCATTATATGCTCGACAGTGTAAGTATCACCTGAACTTGCCCCTTACATATATGTAGTCACGCTTATACATAGATCGATGGTAACCTTTAAGACTCGTCAGACAGTGAGTTAGGGTCCCTGTAGAATAAAGACAAACAATCCAGATGATCACTTCTTCCATCCATCATCAGTTTGCGGTCCTCCTCAGCATATTCAAGGATGTGTAAGTCTTTCGCCATGCTCTTCACCGTTTGCAGTAGTGCATCGGCCAAACTTAAGGCATCTCCCTAGTTGGTATGATGTTGTCTCTAGAAGACGTCCTCAGTTCTTATCAAGGAAAACCATGTCCTGTTCTCTCGATGTGACCCATTTGAGGTCCTGAGTCACTACGTCTGCCATTGTGATGAATTTCTTATGCCACGTTGGATAGTGTGGATACCAGTCGACCCGGTCATGTCGTACTTCGTCCCATCCTTTCCTCGGGGTCCTGTGCCGTAGTCTGCTTCCAGATCTCGATGCAGATCGGGCAGGAGATTTTCCACTGCGGAGACGGCCTCGCTTCCCCCTCTGATACAGGTTCTACACGGTCCATTCTGTAACACATTATGTTAGCAGAACAACAATACACTTCTACTGACACTAGTTCTATTTTCTATTGTTATATAATCACTAATCATGGGTTAATTGGTCAAATGAATGATTTAGGGTATACAGATAAAATGTTTAATTATAGCATATAATCAACAAGGATCGTGGTCTGATATGCAGGTGATTGGACACTGTCCACTCATTTGCATGTAGATTGATTCATCTCCGTCGTTGTCATACAAATCTGGTTTTGCATGGTCATTACTGTTGTCCTATCTAATTATTCTTATACCAATTCTAAAACACTTAGTGTGTGATTCTAAAATCTCTGTTGATTATACCATAGCAGAATTATCCATCTTGCGTTTTGGAATGCCATCCCATGTTACTGATATTCCTCCTTCTCCATTAAATTCGTCCCATACCTTTAATTCTTCTTTACCAATTTTTCTGTGAACTTTGTGTCGCATGTTTTTCGTCGGTCGTTCTCATGTCGCAAGCCTACCATGACTAAGTCTCCTCCTAGTAATACGGGAGCACAGCATCCTCCCCAATTCTTTGGTAACGTTTGTCTGACAGTAGTTCCGTCGCAGAACCAGAATATGTCTGCCAAGGGTGTGGTTCCTATACTTAAGTCGGGTTGCCGTATTTTTACCATCTCACTGCATGATATGTTGTTGATTTTTACTGTCGCATACATGTCGCATTTCTATAAGAAACCTGCTGCTGGTTGTGTTTTGTTGCAGCTTGAAGATAGATCTCCTATTTCTTCTGTCCCATTCGAACAGATACGTAGAGGATAAGTTTGTTGGATTGGTGTTATCGCTCGCTGGACGGCGTCTAATGTGATCAGGGCTCGCCACAGCGAATCATCTGCTTCCATCTAACCCTATCCTCTGCATCCTCTTCTCTCACATCAACTAACTTCATGTCCTCTCTTACTGCATCCATAAATCTCCTCCTTGGTCTTCCACTAGACCTCCTGCCTGGCAGTTCCAACCTCAGCATCCTTCTACCGATATATTCACACTCTCTCCTCTGAACATGTCCAAACCACTCTAACATACTTCTCTACCACTCCAGACTTCCTCATACAATACCACAGCTCCTCTCTCGGCACCCTGTCGTACGCCTTTTCTAAATCTACAAAGACACAATGCAACTCTTTATTACCTTCTCTGCATCATATCAACCAACTCTCTTCCCTTCTCTGTCATGGTCCCAACATTCAAAGTCCCTACTTTCACTCCTAAACTCTTGCCTTTCCTTTTCCTTTTCTCTCTCTGCTTTTGAACACGTCTTCCTCCTCTGCTTCTTCGACAGTTATTGAGGCTAATGCTAATGCTAATTTGACTTTCCTTAAGGTTCCAGTCTGGGCTGGTGTCATTACTCAAAGCGGCTCTGCCATCAGTTAGATCTGGCAGTAGAATAGTTATTATGATTATAAACATAAATTTAAGATTATTTCGGGGGTAGTAACAGATCACAAAGTCGACACTTAGGGCTATGGCCTAATAATCTACACAATATATGTCTTGGTGTGTTTTTCGTTGAGTATCACGTTACTGTTGGGGTCGCTTTAACTATTCTAATCACTATCTGATCCAGTGTCAAGTTCTAGCTGTTGCCGTGCATCTTCAATTCTTGTGCGTTTTTCTTGTCATTGTTTGCCTCGGGCTCTTGTTCTTTTGGGCTGGTCCAGCTTGTTCTGCAGCAGCCTCTTCTTCAATGAGTTCTGCTTCCCACTCTCCTATGTCATCTTGGGGCCACTCTGGCCAATAGACTTGTTCTTCTTGTTCTTGTTCTTCTGGTTCGGTCCATGGCAATTCTTCAATGTGTTCATATGGGTCTGGTGCTTATTGTCTAGGCCTTTTGTCACCTCTCTAGGAGTCTAATTGCAAACCCTGGTCTGATTGCAAATCCCTGGGGCGCCCTGTCTCTTACAGTACCTGGTCTGGATTTGGCGACCTTGCAACAATGATGTAAATTTCTCTACCTTTATCTTTCACAGCAATTGGAGTTGCCAACACCACCTTGTGTGGTCCTTTTCGTCAAACTTGATTACACCTTCTTCTGAACACTCGAATAAATACCCAATCACCAGGCAGCACTGTTCTTCCATCTGTCTCCCCTGCATCGTTAGCTGGTCTCTGCCTGTTGTCATCTAGCACTGTCGCTCCCTTAACCTGTTGGAAAATAACTTTGTGTATTTCAGATTAGTGTTTTATATAATGATCAAGTTCACTTTGTAGTTGTTCGAGAGATGGACCTTTATAGGGTCCTCGATCAAAGGATGTCAACATTGGTCTGCCAGTAAGCATTGCATGCGGTATTAAATGCGTGTTTCGGTTAGTTTGCGATCTCATGCACATCAAAGCTAATGGTAAAGCTTGTCACCAGTTTATACCTGTATCTGCACATATTTTAGCCAATTTCATTTTTAGAATTCCATTTGCTCTCTTTACCATCCCTTGAGATTGGGCGATACAAAAATCCAAACCTAAGCTTGATATTTAACCACTGAGTTACTTTCTATATTACCTTGTTTGCAAAGTGCTTTCCGTTATCTGAGTTAAGGGTGTCTGGGATTCCAAATCTTCTCTACACAAGAATTTTGCTCGTGTGTCTGCTGCTTCCTTTCCATCACTAACAAAAGTACTATCTTTTCTATTTGCTGTACACATTTAACTATGGCTAGATGGTAGTTTGATTACATTTATTAGCTCTGCAATTGCCTTTCCATATACAACTGATGTTCCGTCCTCTCTCTTGTAACCTTTTTGTGCCCATATGGGGCCATACAAATGGCATATTCCATATGTGTAAGCTAAATCAGTATATATTGTACATGCTTTTCCTTCTACTATCTTACATGCGCCTGACAAAGCGATTAACTCAGTTAACTGGGTACAGGGTAGTTGCACAGGTTCTGCTTGTACTATTCTAAATGCTTTTCCATGTAGGGCTGGTGTTACTATAGCATAGCCTGCTTTATTGCTATCCCCATATCTAAAACATGACCCATCTACAAAGAATATACAATCTGGATGTGACAGAGGTTGATTCTCTAGGTCTTGTCGTGTCTTTAAGTGTTTTGCTGACACCTTCATATAGTTAACTCAGGTGCAGTGAGTATTACATCCTATTCTTTTTCTTCTAGCATTTGTAATTACAAACTATGGCTGGTCAGGAGTGTGTGTAATATGTGGGTGGTATACGACGGGATGTCCCATGGTAATTGATGAGGCTTTCTGATAAGCAAATGCTGCTGCTTGGTAGCAGGGTGGCATGTCTTTTTTCAATATTATCAAGCACTGTACTATAATAAGCAATTAGTTGTTTACTAGGCCCTTGTTATTGAATCGGAACCCCTTTGACAAAACCGCCATATTCTGAGACAGACAGGTGGAATGGCTTATTATACTCTGGACTAGCAAGTGTTGATGCTGTACAGAGTTCTGTCTTTAGCTGTTCAAAACCTCCAGTGCTTCAGGTATCCATTCTAACACTGCACTGTTTTTTTGTTTGTTCAGCTGCTTTAACTATTGCTCTCAATGGTGTTGTTTTTAATGCAAAATCACAAATCCAGTCTCTACTAAATCCTACCATACCTAGAAAAGACAGCATCGCTTTTACAGTCCATGGTTTAGGAGTTTTTAATATTGCTTCTATATGTTCAGGAGATATGTGTCTAGATGTTCCTTTTAAACTCTGCCTAGATATTCTAGTTTTTGCTTACAGAATTCAAACTCTTCTTTACTAACTTTGTCCATTTTCAGCTAGCACTAACAAATGATGAACATAAATCTATGACAGTGTACCACTGTGTACCTACTGGTATATTAGACAGTAGTGTGTGAGGATCAGGCATTACAGGCGATTCTGCTTCTACAATTTGATTTATGGCTCATAAGTTATGCACAAGTCTCTATGTATCTGAGTTGGGCTTTCTGACAGGAAATATGGGAGTATTACAAGGACTTTTAATTGGTATTAATCCTCCAGCTTCTAATAACCCATCTACTGTAGGCTTAATACCTGTTATAGCTTAAGGTGTCAATGGGTACTATCTTTGACAAGGCAATATTGCATTTGGTCTTATTTTTATTAACGCTTGTCCTCCAGACCTAACTAATCCTACATCTGTGGAATGTCTTGTCCATAGTTTCTCTGGGATTGTTTTCAGCAATTCTTCCTCTAACATTCCTTCTCCTTCATCTACCTGTCCTATCATTCTTACTGACATTTGTGTGTGCGATGATAACAGAATGTTACACATCCCCCTCTGAGGGTGTGTTGACAACAGCATGTTCCCATCTATCTCTGTGTGTGTTACCCTCATTCAATCTATTTCTAAAAATGTTATTTTCAAAAATCCTTAATCTTGTGAAATATGTACAGAAGGATTAGAGGTTTGTTCCCATCCAAGTCACTTCAGCTGCTTGCTTGACCATCGGTTATAGTTCTTTAGATTGTGTTTTCTTCTCCCACTAACAGAGAGATGTGGGGTGCCGTGTTAGATACTTGATGCCAGTGTTCCTGTTGTTCAGGTGTACAGTGATGGCTGCTTCTGCGGCTGTGTCTCCTAGTGCCATATAGGTGATAGAGTCTTCCATGACATCTGTCCACAGCTGTGCATATTCTTCATCTTGACTTCCTGTGTCATAATACATGATGCAGTGCAATAGCAGGGTCACTCTTCTGCAGTCTGGTCGTCATTGCGTCCCCCTTTTTTTTTTTTTTTTTCAATGACCTCCCTCTCATCTTCTGCTGTACTGAGAGTCTCATGGCGACTTCTACTCGTGCATGCCAGTTCTCCCCCATCTTGGGTATGCTTGATCGCTGCATCTTGGAGTGCTCATCCGGTCTTTTCCTTGCTGTTCTTTTTCTTGCATCTTTCTTTTAGGTTCAATGATCATGAACCCTTTTACTTTTCTTTTCCTTCCTTCCTCCTCCTCGGTTTCTGCCTCTTCTGTGTCAGACTCGTGACATGGAGACGAGAAGGATTCTCTGGGACATACGTCTGTGTCTTCCCTTTCTTCCAGGTCTTCTTCTTCTCTTTTTCTTTCCTTCATGGCACATTCCTCTTGTTCCATCATTCCTTTGTTAGATATGGCTTGTTGTTTATCTCCAAGCCCTTTTCTTTCCCTCAGGTACAGCGTACTTCGTTTTCTCATTCTCTCCAGCTCCTCTTTCTTTGTTAGCATGTGTGATTCTGTTTCTTCTTCTTCACTCCATTCTTTTTCGTTGTCACTATCATGCCTGGGAGTTGTTGACTCTTGTCTTGTTTCTTCGTTCGTCTGGGCAATCACTCAGAGTCACATGACATCAGTTTAAAATTATTAATTTTTTTTTTTTTTTCAACACATGTCCTTCAAATCCCCATGTTCCTTTATCTTGCATCTTCTGTAATGGTTACATTCCCCTTATTCCTCTGTTGTATGTGTTCCTCAGTGTATGGTGGTGGTCTTTCTAATTCTAAGTTTCTTTCCTGTCTTCGCTCCCTCCTGACTCCTGATCCTCTTTCTCTAACTTGTTTCCTGTTTTTTTTTTTTTTTGTTAATTTATTTCTTCAGTTTGTCTTCTTTTATCCTTTTCTTATTCTTCCTTTTCAACCCATTCAACAATGTCATTTTTTTTTCTTGCTACTCTTTCCTGTAGTTGTGTGTTTGAGCATTTCTTTTATTTATTTAATTATTTATACTATTATTATTATTATTTATTTTATTTATTTATTTTTTATTTTGCTTCCTTACAACATTCTTCGTTAAAAGTTTCCTGTTTAAGCCATTGCAATTCTCCGAATGTCCTGTCATGCCATTTTATAGTTGGGCTTTCTAATATATTTTTTCTCATATTTTCATGTTTAGTTATAATTTATGTCTACAGGTGCTGGCTTTATTCATGCGTTTTTTTTTTTTTTTAGCAGAGTAGCTTCCCCATCACACACTTCTGTCTTGATTTATAGTGTAAATTCCTGTGCCTCTTCCCTATAGTTCTCTTACTGTGTACTTTATAGCTGCTACCGATTTAGAATAGCTGTTTTATTCTATATATCTTTTTTAAACATTAATTTTCCACTGGTGTCAATATCAGAAATGTAACTTTTTTGTCAAGGGTCTAAAAATTATTCTTCCGTCTGGTCCTACATGTATTAACGCCAATTCACTATTGTTATTAATCACCCACACACGACTCAGCACTACCGGACCTGTGTCTGCTCTTTTAGTCTTTATCTTTTTCTTTTCCAACCTCTCGCGCGCCTTCTTCTAAACGCAATTGTAAGGGACTGCCACTAGAGGGCACTGTGGTTGAGTTTGTTTTGTTTGTAGTTTTGGTTAGAAGACCCAGTTTCCCAGAAGGCACCTCGGTCAGGTGATGTCAAAGTTTCACCTGTACCGAGGTGGCTCGTTAAGCAAAGATTAGGTATAAAAAGCTGTTAGTTCTGGGGAACTGGGTAGAGCATTGACATTGTCAGGTGGGCTCTAGTTTTGTTTTATTTAGTTCTGTTTTGACTTGGTTATTTATTCATTTTATACCTGGCTCTGTAAGTTTGTCTTTTGTGTTTATTTTCAATATGTCTCTTGGTTTTTCCCTGTGTGTTTGTAGTTTAAGTTTAAATGTTTAATGTGTGTGGAGTTGATGTGGTGTGTTGTCCTGTTGTGTTCCATGGTCATTAGAACAGGTAAGTAGATAGTCTCAGTGTTTCCTCACCTCCATGTGTCTTCTAACCCTGGTGTCTCCTCCCCTCTGAGTGTCTCCTAGCCTAGCCTTTGAGAGCCCCCTAGCCTAGCATTGGAGGGTCTGCTAGCCCTTGAGGGTCCCCTAGCCTAGCCTTTGATGGTCCCCTAGCCTGGCCCATGAAGGTCTCTAAGCCTAGCCTCTGAGTGTCCCCTAGCCTAGTCCGTGACGGTCTCTAAGCCTGGCCCGTGACGGTCTCTAAGCCTAGCCTTTGCGTGTCCCCTAGCCTAGCCTTTGCGTGTCCCCTAGCCTAGCCTTTGCGTGTCCCCTAGCCTAGCCTTTGCGTGTCCCCTAGCCTAGCCTTTGCGTGTCCCCTAGCCTAGCCTTTGCGTGTCCCCTAGCCTAGCCTTTGCGTGTCCCCTAGCCTAGCCTTTGCGTGTCCCCTAGCCTAGCCTTTGCGTGTCCCCTAGCCTAGCCTTTGCGTGTCCCTTAGCCTAGCCTTTGCGTGTCCCCTAGCCTAGCCTTTTAGTATACCACGGCCTCGCCTTTTAGTATACCACGGCCTAGCCTTCGATGGTCCCCTAGCCTAGCCTTTTAGTATGCCATGGCCTAGCCTTCGAGGGTCCCCTAGCCTAGCCTTTGAGTGTGCCCCGGCCTAGCCTTTGAGTGTCCCCTAGTCTAATCTCTGGGTCTCCTCTTGACTAGCCTTGGAGCCTCAGTCCCTAGACCTAGTGCTTCCGTGTCCCACATCCTTAGTGTTTGTTGTTCAAAGATTAGGTAAGTGTAGCTGTGTTCATGTCAGGCTACGGGCATGCTTAGCTAGGTGTAGGTGTAGCTGACTGCCAGGGTTAGCTCACTAGCCCTGTTCAGCTAGTAGCCCTGCCTAGCTAACTGCCATGTCCTTAGCCTATGTCTAGTCTCTTGTCTTTAGTCCAGTCTCTCGTCTCTCCCGGTCTCTACTCTTGTCCTGTGTCGCCCGTCCTATTGAGTTCTCGAGTCCCGTGTCTTATGTGTAGCCCTTGTCTCCAGTCTCAACTCCATGCCTGTGTCTTTGTGTCATAAGTTTACATTCCCTGTGTCACTACACAGCGCCCCTGTCTCCAGTCTCCGTTCCCTGCCTAAGTGTCTTAATATTATAAGTTAGTCATCTGTGTCACTACACAGCACCCCTGTCTCCAGTCCCCGTTCCTTGCCAAGTGTCTTCATATTGTAAGTTGATGTTCTTAGTGTCACTACACCGCACCCCTGTCTCCAGTCTCAGCTCCTGGCCGAAGGGTCTTTGTTGCACAAGTTTATGCTCCCTGTGTCACTACACAGCACCCCTGTTTCCATTCTCTAGTGTTCGAGCAAAACCATGACTTACCCGTGATCTGGAGTAGAGGGTTCCCATTCCCCTCGTTAGGTTCCTACAGTTCTTCCCCGTGGGTTCCGTTACAGTGTCTGTGTGTGTGTATGTGTGTGTTGAGCTAACAGAGCCAGAGTTTTGTTTAGTTTGTTTGAGTTTTGATTTGTTTATTTTAAATAAAAACGTTGATCTTTACCCTTACACCCTCTGCGTTTGTGCCTGCCTTTCATGAGCCCACGGCAGTAACAACAGCCAGCGTCAGTGAGAACGTGACAGAATGCTCGACCCAAGAACAAAGGCACAGCAGAGGGGCCCATGAAACACCACAGTAACAGTCCCTTACTACCCCCGAGAACCCCAGGTGTGACTCCAACGTCGTCAGGAAGGCGCCACAGTGGAGGCCCCGGCTGAGCGGGCGACCCAGCACCACATCGGCCATCCGGTGGGGAGGATGATCCAGCACTGCCTACGAGGCTCACGTTTCCAGAGCGACGCAGTGCTGCCTCCGCCGCCCGGCCCCCGAGATTCGCTGCTGCCTCGTCAGCCGTGCCCATCGACGGGATCCGACATCATCTTCATCACCTGGCTGGGAGGACGGCAATACCTCTGTAGCCAGGCTCCGCAACGGATCCAAGGCTGCCTCCACTATCCAGGTGTCGACATCAGGAGTCCACCAGGGTCCGCCCTCAACAGCGGGCGGGGCCGTCGCCCCACCAGGATTCAGGAACTGCTGCAGCTGCCGCCCGGCATTGAGGACTATTCAGTACTGCATCGGCCGCTCGGCTAGGAGGACGACCCAGTGCCATCCTCGCGGCGAGAGCGAGCTGGTACTGCCTCCGCCGCCCGGCCTACACCAGCGATCCAGTGCTGCCTCAACAGCCAGAGCGACCTAAGGGGTCCAGCAGCTGCATCTGCAGCTCGACTTAGGTGTCGGTCCGGACGAGCCCTCCCTCCCGCCCAATTCAGCGAACTAGATCGTCGACGGCGGGAGGTGGGTGAAGATATCGCCGAGAGCGCTCCGGAGGAGCGTCTTAAGCGGGGGGGTACTGTAAGGGACTGCCACTAGAGGGCACTGTGGTTGAGTTTGTTTTGTTTGTAGTTTTGGTTAGAAGACCCAGTTTCCCAGAAGGCACCTCGGTCAGGTGATGTCAAAGTTTCACCTGTACCGAGGTGGCTCGTTAAGCAAAGATTAGGTATAAAAAGCTGTTAGTTCTGGGGAACTGGGTCGAGCATTGACATTGTCAGGTGGGCTCTAGTTTTGTTTTATTTAGTTCTGTTTTGACTTGGTTATTTATTCATTTTATACCTGGCTCTGTAAGTTTGTCTTTTGTGTTTATTTTCAATATGTCTCTTGGTTTTTCCCTGTGTGTTTGTAGTTTAAGTTTAAATGTTTAATGTGTGTGGAGTTGATGTGGTGTGTTGTCCTGTTGTGTTCCATGGTCATTAGAACAGGTAAGTAGATAGTCTCAGTGTTTCCTCACCTCCATGTGTCTTCTAACCCTGGTGTCTCCTCCCCTCTGAGTGTCTCCTAGCCTAGCCTTTGAGAGCCCCCTAGCCTAGCATTGGAGGGTCTGCTAGCCCTTGAGGGTCCCCTAGCCTAGCCTTTGATGGTCCCCTAGCCTGGCCCATGAAGGTCTCTAAGCCTAGCCTCTGAGTGTCCCCTAGCCTAGCCCGTGACGGTCTCTAAGCCTGGCCCGTGACGGTCTCTAAGCCTGGCCCGTGACGGTCTCTAAGCCTAGCCTTTGCGTGTCCCCTAGCCTAGCCTTTGCGTGTCCCCTAGCCTTTGCGTGTCCCCTAGCCTAGCCTTTGCGTGTCCCTTAGCCTAGCCTTTGCGTGTCCCCTAGCCTAGCCTTTTAGTATACCACGGCCTCGCCTTTTAGTATACCACGGCCTAGCCTTCGATGGTCCCCTAGCCTAGCCTTTTAGTATGCCATGGCCTAGCCTTCGAGGGTCCCCTAGCCTAGCCTTTGAGTGTGCCCCGGCCTAGCCTTTGAGTGTCCCCTAGTCTAATCTCTGGGTCTCCTCTTGACTAGCCTTGGAGCCTCAGTCCCTAGACCTAGTGCTTCCGTGTCCCACATCCTTAGTGTTTGTTGTTCAAAGATTAGGTAAGTGTAGCTGTGTTCATGTCAGGCTACGGGCATGCTTAGCTAGGTGTAGGTGTAGCTGACTGCCAGGGTTAGCTCACTAGCCCTGTTCAGCTAGTAGCCCTGCCTAGCTAACTGCCATGTCCTTAGCCTATGTCTAGTCTCTTGTCTTTAGTCCAGTCTCTCGTCTCTCCCGGTCTCTACTCTTGTCCTGTGTCGCCCGTCCTATTGAGTTCTCGAGTCCCGTGTCTTATGTGTAGCCCTTGTCTCCAGTCTCAACTCCATGCCTGTGTCTTTGTGTCATAAGTTTACATTCCCTGTGTCACTACACAGCGCCCCTGTCTCCAGTCTCCGTTCCCTGCCTAAGTGTCTTAATATTATAAGTTAGTCATCTGTGTCACTACACAGCACCCCTGTCTCCAGTCCCCGTTCCTTGCCAAGTGTCTTCATATTGTAAGTTGATGTTCTTAGTGTCACTACACCGCACCCCTGTCTCCAGTCTCAGCTCCTGGCCGAAGGGTCTTTGTTGCACAAGTTTATGCTCCCTGTGTCACTACACAGCACCCCTGTTTCCATTCTCTAGTGTTCGAGCAAAACCATGACTTACCCGTGATCTGGAGTAGAGGGTTCCCATTCCCCTCGTTAGGTTCCTACAGTTCTTCCCCGTGGGTTCCGTTACAGTGTCTGTGTGTGTGTATGTGTGTGTTGAGCTAACAGAGCCAGAGTTTTGTTTAGTTTGTTTGAGTTTTGATTTGTTTATTTTAAATAAAAACGTTGATCTTTACCCTTACACCCTCTGCGTTTGTGCCTGCCTTTCATGAGCCCACGGCAGTAACAACAGCCAGCGTCAGTGAGAACGTGACAGCAATATATCAAAATCTGGCTCTGCTTACAGCAGTGAAATGAGCGGAGTTAAACAAGGAAGCGGAGGGGGGTCCACTTATTCCTCCAAATTCTATCGTACTTATTTATTACTTTTAAACGAATCTCAGGAACTAACCTTAAAGAAAAACTAATTTCTCCATTCTGAAATATGATATAAGTAATAAAGTGTGTTGCCGTCAAGATCTAACACATCAGCTATTAATGAGAGCCTAAGAATCCACTCTCCCTTGTCACACTCTTTTTCTAAATCCTTTTCAGGATTATTCAATAAACATCTACAGTGGTGTGAAAAACTATTTGCCCCCTTCCTGATTTCTTATTCTTTTGCATGTTTGTCACACTTAAATGTTTCTGCTCATCAAAAACCGTTAACTATTAGTCAAAGATAACATAATTGAAGACAAAATGCAGTTTTTAAATGAAGGTTTACGTTATTAAGGGAGAAAAAAAACTCAAAATCTACATGGCCCTGTGTGAAAAAGTGATTGCCCCCCTTGTTAAAAAATAACTTAACTGTGGTTTATCACACCCGAGTTCAATTTCTGTAGTCACCCCCAGGCCTGATTACTGCCACACCTGTTTCAATCAAGAAATCACTTAAATAGGAGCTACCTGACACAGAGAAGTAGACCAAAAGCACCTCAAAAGCTAGACATCATGCCAAGATCCAAAGAAATTCAGGAACAAATGAGAACAAAAGTAATTGAGATGTATCAGTCTGGTAAAGGTTATAAAGCCATTTCTAAAGCTTTGGGACTCCAGCGAACCACAGTGAGAGCCATTATCCACAAATGGCAAAAACATGGAACAGTGGTGAACCTTCCCAGGAGTGGCCGGCCGACCAAAATTACCCCAAGAGCGCAGAGACGACTCATCCGAGAGGCCACAAAAGACCCCAGGACAACATCTAAAGAACTGCAGGCCTCACTTGCCTCAATTAAGGTCCGTGTTCACGACTCCAACATAAGAAAGAGACTGGGCAAAAATGGCCTGCATGGCAGATTTCCAAGGCGCAAACCACTTTTAAGCAAAAAGAACATTAAGGCTCGTCTCAATTTTGCTAAAAAACATCTCAATGATTGCCAAGACTTTTGGGAAAATACCTTGTGGACCGACGAGACAAAAGTTGAAATTTTTGGAAGGTGCGTGTCCCGTTACATCTGGCGTAAAAGTAACACAGCATTTCAGAAAAAGAACATCATACCAACAGTAAAATATGGTGGTGGTAGTGTGATGGTCTGGGGTTGTTTTGCTGCTTCAGAACCTGGAAGGCTTGCTGTGATAGATGGAACCATGAATTCTACTGTCTACCAAAAAATCCTGAAGGAGAATGTCCGGCCATCTGTTCGTCAACTCAAGCTGAAGCGATCTTGGATGCTGCAGCAAGACAATGACCCAAAACACACCAGCAAATCCACCTCTGAATGGCTGAAGAAAAACAAAATGAAGACTTTGGAGTGGCCTAGTCAAAGTCCTGACCTGAATCCTATTGAGATGTTGTGGCATGACCTTAAAAAGGCGGTTCATGCTAGAAAACCCTCAAATAAAGCTGAATTACAACAATTCTGCAAAGATGAGTGGGCCAAAATTCCTCCAGAGCGCTGTAAAAGACTCGTTGCAAGTTATCGCAAACGCTTGATTGCAGTTATTGCTGCTAAGGGTGGCCCAACCAGTTATTAGGTTCAGGGGGCAATTACTTTTTCACACAGGGCCATGTAGGTTTGGATTTTTTTTCTCCCTAAATAATAAAACCCCTCATTTAAAAACTGCATTTTGTGTTTACTTGTGTTATCTTTGACTAATAGTTAAATGTGTTTGATGATCAGAAACATTTTGTGTGAAAAACATGCAAAAGAATAAGAAATCAGGAGGGGGGCAAATAGTTTTTCACACCACTGTATATCTTTCACTCTGATCTGACTCCAAGATTCTAAACTCCTGTTCGCGCTTAGTTAAAACTCCTTCTTCTCTCATCTGCTCATCCCAGTTAATTTCTCTAACTCCACTCATCATCTGATCTCCTCCATTTATTATATTTAATATTTCTTTTATGTGTAACCTAGGTGCATTTATAACTTTATGCACTATGTTCATTATTATTAGTATTGTGTCGTCGACTACACAACACATAAAGGTACCTTTTGTATCTTACCTAATAAATCTTATTATTAGGTTATCTTCAATAACTAATATGTTGCTGCGCATATGTACACTAATCCAAAGATATTATTATTTTATAATACTACTATGCTGGCACGAAGCTTATGTCACAGTGAGTTCTATATCTAACAGCGAGTACCATAACCACACGTATCTTTTAATACTATAAATATTATATGTGCAGCACGGTGGTGTAGTGGTTAGCACCGTCGCCTTGCACCTCCAGGGTCTGGGTTCGATTCCCCGGCCAGGCTCGATTCCCGTCTCTGTGTGCATGGAGTTTGCATGTTCTCCCCGTGCTTGGTGGGTTTCCTCCGGGTACTCCGGTTTCCTCCCACAGTCCAAAGATATGCAGGTTAGGCTAATTGGCGTTCCCAAATTGACCATAGTGTGTGAATGAGTGTGTGAATGTGTGTATGAGTGTGTGCCCTGCGATGGATTGGCACCCTGTCCAGGGTGTACCCTGCCTTGTGCCCGAAGCCTCCTGGGATAGGCTCCAGGTCCCCCGCGACCCTGAATAGAGGATAAAGCGGTACAGAAGATGAATGAATGAATATTATATGTATCACTTATATGTTTTTATCTTATACGCTATTATTTATACTTATTATATTTATTAATAATTATAGCAACTCAGAAAATCCATAAAAGATATCTACATATTAAGTTATCTCTAATACCGTATCACTTACCATATTCTTACACATACACATATAAATTAAGGACTTTGCACATAAATTTAATGTACGCACACTTTTAAAGGACACGTTACACACAGATACAAAACACACACAGCACAAGCGCTTTTCTACTTTTTACAACAGTTTTTAACAATTTGAGTACTCGAAACAATAAAACAATTCATCACACAACACAACCTGGGCCCAGAACACTTCAATACCACCTGTAGGAATTTCCAAGCAATCTTCTTTCGTTCCCCAGCGATACCTCATATAATAAATATGGGTTCTAGCCCTAGGGAACGTGATTGCAGTACTGTTCCTAGCGATACCTCACACAAGTGGGTTCTAGCCCTAGGACTCAAGGCCTCGAGAACACAGCACAACCACCTACAGGACTTTTTCCACCTGCTCAGCTCCGCGTCTTAGAAACACCTCACTTTTCAATGAGTTCTATACTTAGCGGCTTATTACAGGACTTTTCCACCTGCCCACGTCTGAGGATTTGCTTTCGTCCTCTACCTAGTGATTCGGCAGGACTTTTCATCTGGGTCCAGCCCCACTTGTTGGCGATTCCTCAAATATGGGCTCTAGCCCCAACAGTGGCGTTACCTCAGATCACACAAAACCATCTGGGTCCAGCCCCACCTGTTGGCGATTCCTCTGGTACGGGCTCTAGCCCCAACACGGTGGCGTTACCTCAGATACAAACGTGCGTGCACCACAAATATATAAAAAAAAACTTTGGAGATCTCCTAAATCTTTGTTACTTCATCCAGTCTTTTTTATTTTAAATATAAGTATAGCGCTTATTTTATCAATATTAGCAACATTCAACAAAATGTGTTCAATATACCTTAGGAGCTGCTCCCTCCAGCTGGAAACACGCACTCTAACAGACCATGAACTTCTAATGCAGAATTCGATAAAACAGGTTTCTGCTTACCTTTGTCTATAATGGCGCCAGTTAATGGTCTGTCAGGTCGCGGTGGTCCCAGGTCCCCAGAGGAGCCACCCCTTGACGGCAATCGCAGTCGGAGGTCACCAATAAATGTGGGAGAAAATTCTTCCACCTGTTGAATGTTGCCTACAATTTAAAATATCAAACAGTTAACAAATTAATTACAATCAGAATTAAAAAGATTTCAGACGCCACACAGAACTGGAAGAAGTAAGAGGATTTATTGCAGCAATAAAACCCAGTGAGCCGCACTTGCAATGCTTAGATCATAAATACAAGCACTGTCAAGAGCAGACTGAATTCACAGTAAAAGACACACACCTTTTATACACTTCAATGAGGAGGAGGGGGGGTCCCGGAGAATCTCCCGAGGAGGGGGGAGTCCCGGGGAATTTCCCGGCCCCTCCTCTATACACTTTTTTGCTGACCACATCAAATTTTTATCCCATTATAATCCAGTTCTATCAATTGTTTTATTCCAGTTTCTATCAATTAATTCTTCTATTATAATTATATTTCTCTTATCTTGTACCATTACATCATACACCTCGCTATCTGACTCCTCTCCATGCTCATAACTCTTTCCCTTATAATTTATTTTCATTAATAATTATTTTCTATTATCTTTACACTTTTCATATCTTTTCATAAAAATATAGGGGTGTTGCTTGTTTTCAAGACTTTTTCCTCGTGTTTCTTTGGTTTATTCTTCATTTCTCAAAAGACCAGTCATGGGTAAGCATCTCCTTTATACTACTGTACTTAATTTATTTATTATTTATTACTTATTTGCCTTATTTTACCCTATTCAATGTTTATATACATTTTATTCTATTTTATAGCTAACTGCAACTTCTCCATGGATGACATCACCCCTGTGGATCACTCGGACAGCCAGGGCAGTTCAGCTCATGTTCCTTCTGAGGACTTTTATTTCTGTCGATGCTTTTTACTCCTTGTGTTTTGTATTTTACGTTAGGCTTTTATACTTTGTATTTTATATTATTATCATGTAGATACGCTTACTGTATTTTATCCTGTGTCTTACTCTTATTAAAATGTTATTCACAAAACTCTCTGTGGCTCTGATTTATTTCTTATCTGCCCATCCAGTCTGTGGCCAAGGCCATTTTCACACACACATAGGGGAAACCCCTGCTCTGTGTTTCTCCCTCATCACTCTGCGCACACACATTCTGTTGGCAGATTCCGGCCACCTGCGCACAGACACATACACACATTGTCTCCTGATCCTTCTGAATTTTGGTTTTAATGTATGATTGATTACATAGTCACCCCGTTAGCCCCTCTCTTATTAAGTTTCCACGGCCTGACCATCCGTTCTTTCCCTCATTAATCTTTCAGGTTCGTCCAATTATTTTTGATTTCTGGTCTTATGCTATGTCCAGTTTCTGGTCCTTCCATATTTTCATTACCTCATCTAGTTATCCTTTTATGTACTTCCGATCTTTCCCCCCCACTCTTCACTAAGTGTGTGTGTTCAGTTTCTTCGCTACGTCCGGCACCTTAAGTGTGTGTGCTTAGTTCCGGCTAATCCGGCACCTGGCGCCTTATCTGGTCTATGTTTTACGACCTGTCATGCTCCTTGGATTCTAGGGACCTTTCCAGTTCCCCCTCAACTCTTGTCTGTTCCTAACTCTTGTCCTGTCTTTTATACTATAATGGTACACTTATAGTTCTTTTTATATTTCTACTTGCATAAATATATGTTGATCAAAATTTGCTTACACATGTTCTCCCCGTGCTTGGTGGGTTTCCTCCGGGTACTCCGGTTTCCTCCCACAGTCCAAAGATATGCAGGTTAGGCTAATTGGCGTTCCTAAATTGCCCGTAGTGTGTGATTGGGTGTGTGTGAGTGTGTGTATGTGCCCTGTGATGGATTGGCACCCTGTCCAGGGTGTACCCCGCCTAGTGCCGAAGTCTCCTGGGATAGGCTCCAGGTCCCCCGCGACCCTGAACACAGGATTAAGCGGTATAGAAGATGAATGAATGAACATTGAGACATTTCTCCCTCAGATATCAGCGCACACAGACAGCTGTCTCACTCTTCACATGAATATACAGTATACTGTAGTGTGAATTAAACCCAACATGTTCACATTGTTCAGTTAGTTTTTCTCTTTTATTTTAGATTTCTGTTATCTGACTCTGGATCCCAACACGGCACATCGTAACCTCATTCTGTCTGAGAAGAACCGAGCGGTGAGACACAGTGGGACAGACCAGCAGTACTCTGATCATCCAGAGAGATTTGACTCCTACTGGCAGGTGTTGTGTAAGGAGAGTGTGTGTGGACGCTGTTACTGGGAGGTGGAGTGGAGCGGTCGTTATGTGTACATATCAGTCTCATATAAAGACATCAGCAGGAGAGGACGGGGTTATGAGTGTCGGTTTGGACACAATAATCAGTCCTGGAGTCTGCAGTGTCATTCTTCTTCTTCTTCTCTCTCTTTCTATCACAACAACATTAGGACTGAACTCAGAGCTCCATCATCCTCCAGAATAGGAGTGTATGTGGATCACAGTGCAGGAACTCTGTCCTTCTACAGCGTCTCTGACACGATGAAGCTCCTCCACAGAGTCCACACCACATTCACTCAGCCTCTCTACGCTGGGTTCTGGTCATGTGCCTCTACTGTGAGATTGTGTGATCCAGAATAAAGTTTGTAGTGTTTTGTGTAAAATTCCTGCACATTGTCACATTGTTGCTCAGTCGTCTGTCTCACTAACACACAATCCAGCTGCACAAACAGCTCAGTAATTTAACACAGCGACAATTAAAGAGTAAATATTAACACTGAATATAGTTTAATCAAAATAAACAGATGTATTATTAAATGTATTAAATGTATTATTATAAAGTTGTATCTGTGTGAAGAGCCGCGGTGAGATTCGGCAAATCAGACGTCACTTTAGAATAACTTTATATTTACATTATTGAAAGTAGATGTTTAAAACTGACCAAACACACACACAAGCTCACTCATACACTATGGGAACTATGGGAGTACCACTATGGGAGGAAACCCACCATGCACGGGGACAACATGCAAACGTCAACCACACAGACCCCAGTGGGAATCGAATCTGGACCCTGTAAGTGAAAAAAGAAAATGCTAACCGCTAATCCACGAGCGGTCTAAATTTGATTAGTTACCAAAATTAATATTGAAATATTTTTTTATGTCTAATCACAACTGTTTCATTGGAACAACCTGTTGAGAGTGAATTATGAATAATGTTAGTCAGAACAATTACACACAGTAGGTCATTCCCATGAAACGTATTATGTGAAGATGAAAACACTGAAATGATATTCTATGCAATGTCGTTAAAGATTTATTATTATTATTATTATTATTATTATTATTTAGGAGGTGTCCTGACATAGAAATCATTAGTTGACACTGTTATTAAAGCAAATTAATAAATTTATATATACATGTTTCTAAGATTTTACCATTCAAGGTTCCATTCATGTTTTTACTAATATTATTTGCGAGAAATAAAAATGTATTCAGTAAAAAAAAAAATCACTAATAATTTTAGATATTTATACGCCCATACCTTTTATATGTCATTCTTATGTCAAATAATAAAGCACATATAACTATATATAACTATATATACTAAACACCAATTGAGCTTAAGCTATTTCTCATACATCATATGAATATGAGGGTGAGTCAAAAATGATCCACACTCTAGTTATATTAAAACTGTTGGCCGCTTTCTGTTGAAGGCTCCTGTCTCCCCAGTCTCTGCTGTCCATGTGTCAACATGATACTTCATTTGTGACTGTGGTGTCAGCATAAATTGATCGGCTGACTTGTGATTTGCACAAAAGCAGAGCAGCATGGAGTGATTGATGTTTTGTCGTCTGAGGGTGTACCTGCTGCCAAACAACTCACGGTATACCGATCACAGTTTCCCGATAACGCACACTCTTAGCGCGCTAAGAAGACTCTTAAGATATATCTTACATAAACTGATTACTTTTCTAAATGTGTTTACCGAAAAGTCCCTTAAGAGTCTTCTTAAGTCGCTGCCTCTTATATCAGACGTTACGCGGCGCTGTCTACAGTGAAGGTCCTGAATTAGCGGACATCGGTGGCTCAGGAATCGATTTTTCACTCCTTTTGCATGACAGCGTTAAGAAAGACGGCACTTTCAATGCAAATTAAACATTGCACTAAATTCTTCCAATAACGTTTATTTCGACATGGGTTAACTTATCAATAGCATGCCATAATAGACAAATATATAAATTAAGTCACCAAACTGTCGCTAATATTTTCATGTAACCTGTAGTGGTGGTGAAACGAACTGGGTGTACAACCATAGTTGATTGACAAACAGCTGACAAACACTTATTCACCAGCTTCAGAAACAATGTGAAGTATGTCTGTGATGGAACAAGTTTAATGTGAACAGATTTTATGTTGTGCTTAATATGATGAGGGTTTTAGGTGTTTATTAAGTACAATCAATTAATGGCAGTATTTTTTCTATTGACTTTGTTAATGGTTTACAGCCCCATCTAGTGGCAGGTTTAGCCTTACTTTTAAATCGCTATTTCAGGTGTTCACGTGATTCAGGAAAAAATAGAAAGTGCTTCATGCGGGCAGCGATAACTATAGCTCTCTTAATCTTCGTGCATCTTTGTAATCTTTAACATTGCAACAGCATCGCTTGTAAGTTTTACTTTATTTACAATAATTTTCATTATATTTGTTTATAAATGTTATCTGTTCTGGTTAAAGTTAATTGATTAGCCATTTTAATTAAGCTGTGGATGACTCAAGAATTAATTTTTATTGAACAAAAAATGTTATGCTTAAAATTGAACAATATATTAAAAGTTTAAAGTATATATGAATATGTAAGCTTCAAAATACGACTCCTTTCCTGACTTATTGCTCTGCACAGGACATGTATAGCCTTCTTTACAATAGTAAATGTGGTCACTGTTGTAGTGCTACTAGTACTAGCTGGAAACCAGCCCTCAGCATCCGCACCGTGTCTGGGAGCCATCTGAAGATACAGGCTCGTCGCTCGGTGCGAATCAACATAGGTGAGCACAGCTATGTTCATGACTCTTTGCTGGGGAACATTGAGGATAGCTGTATATTGGGGCTGGACATTTTGGAAAGGTGGGGGGCCGCGGTCAGCCTAACGGACGGGACTCTGTGTGGGGATTTCGGCGTAGCTAGGTTGCTAACAACTAAACCACGGCCGCATGACATAGTAGCACACACACGGGGGGCGGAACTTCCGGAGGCTGCGACACCCAAACATCCGGTACATGACCGAGCGAGCGTGCTAGACGAGCTTTTGCAACGTAGCAGCGCGGGGTTAACTTCGACACAGACCGAAACGCTGAGATCGTTCCTTAACGAATTCGCGGATGTATTCGCGGTAGACGAGCGCGATTGCACTCATACCAATCTGGTGCAGCACAAGATTGATACGGGGAACACAGCTCCTGTTCGGTTGCACCCGTGACGCCTCCCATTAGCTAAACGGGCTGTCGCCGAGCAGAAGCTGCGTGAGATGGTCGACTCAGGCGTCATTGAGCCAGCGTCCGGACCGTGGTCTTCACCGGTTGTGCTTGTGCGTAAAAGGGACAATTCTTGGCGGTTTTGTGTCGATTACCGGTGGTTAAACGCGGTGACGCGGAAGGACTCATACCCGTTGCCGCGGATAGATGATGCGCTGGAACATGTCGCAGGCTCGGCTTGGTTTAGTTCGCTAGATCTGCGTAGCGGGTATTGGCAAGTAGAGCTCGCTCCGGAAGACCGTCCTAAAACCGCGTTTTCGATCGGGCACGGGCTGTGGCAATTCCGGCGTATGCCTTTCGGCCTATGCAACGCTCCGGCGACGTTTGAACGGTTGATGGAGAAAGTGTTGGCGGATATCCCTCGTAACCGTTGCGTCGTCTACCTGGATGATTTGCTAGTGCACGGCAAGGAGTTTGAGGTCGCGCTAGCTAATCTCCGGGTGGTATTTTTGGCTATCCGACGGGCGAACTTGCGGCTCAATCCGGGGAAATGCCAGCTGTTGCGTCGAGAGACCGCGTTTCTGGGCCACATAATTAGTGCGAACGGGATTGCTACCGACCCAAACAAAATCGTTTCAGTACAGAATTGGCCAGAACCGGTAAGTGTGTCGCAGCTGCGCACTTTCCTCGGGTTAGCCTCGTACTACCGCCGGTTTGTGAAAGACTTCGCCACCGTCGCAAGTCCGTTGCATGGGTTGACGAAAAAGAACCAGCCGTTCCGCTGGGAGGTTGTACATGCACGCGCGTTCGCTCGGTTGCGCGAAGCTTTGGTCACGTGTCCCGTCCTCGGCTATCCGGATGCAGCGCGCGCGTTCACCCTTGACACAGACGCGAGCGATGTAGGGCTGGGGGCCGTACTGTCACAGGTTTCCGGTGGCCAAGAGCGGGTTGTCGCGTATTTCAGCCGCGCGTTGTCTGGGCCTGAGCGAAATTATTGCGTCACGCGGCGCGAGCTGTTAGCTGTCGTCGCGGCGCTAAAACACTTCCGGCCGTACTTATACGGGCAAACCTTCCTGCTGCGGACCGATCACGCTTCGCTAGTGTGGCTGCTTAGTTTTAAAGAACCTGAAGGGCAGTTAGCGCGTTGGCTGGAGCGATTGCAGGACTATAGTTTCACCATTGAACCCCGAGCCGGGAAGCTACACGCTAACGCCGACGCGTTATCTCGCCGGCCATACAGCGAAGCGCGTTGTCGGTACTGCGAGCGGGTCGAGGAGCGCGGTTGCGACGCGGGCCAACCCCCGGAACCACTGATGCACAACATCCCTCCCGTTCAATCCTCCGGAACCCCCGGGGGTGATCAGCCGACCGTTCCGGCATGCAGTAGAGTCACTGCCTCGTCTAGGGCACCTCCCACCGTCATCTCACCTGTGCCACAGCTGGACAATGATCAGCTTGCAGCCAAGCAGGAGGGTGATCCGGTTCTGCAGCAAGTACTGGGTTGGGTTAAAGCGGGCCTGAGACCGGATTATACCGCGATCGCTCATCTGGGGCTAGAGGCAAAGGCTCTCCACTCGCAGTTTACCCGCCTAGCGTTGCGGGAAGGTTTACTCTACCGCCGCTGGGAGCGGCCGTGCGGCGCTGGCGAGTGTTTTCAGCTTCTGGTACCCAGGACTTTGAGGGCGTGCGTGTTGGGGTTGGTTCATGGGCATACGGGTTCGGGACACTTCGGTGTGACAAAAACTTTGCGGCGGTTGCGCGCCCGTTTCTACTGGCCAGGTTGTCATACTGATAGCGAACTCTTTGTCCACAGATGCGACTCGTGCACAGCAAAGAAGGGCCCTACCCAGCGCTCGCGAGCACCGCTGCAGGACTTTCGGGTGGGGGCACCCATGGAGCGTATGGGCGTGGACATCCTTGGACCATTCCCCGTTTCCGATCGGGGTAACCGTTATGTGCTGGTCGTTGTGGATTACTTCACAAAGTGGCCGGAGGCTTTCGCTGTGCCTGATCAGAGCGCCTCCACCACGGCCCGAGTACTAGTGAATGAGGTGTTCAGCCGGTTCGGCGTCCCAGAGCAGTTACACAGCGATCAGGGGCGCAACTTCGAGGCGGAGGTGTTTGCGGCGGTGTGCGAACGCCTCGGGGTGAAAAAGACCCACACCACGCCACTTCATCCACAAAGTGACGGCCTCATGGAGCGCTTTATTCGGACGCTCACCACACAACTCGCCCTACTTACCAGCGATCGGCAACGCGATTGGGACGAACATTTGCCTCTCGTGCTTTGGGCATATCGCACAGCAGTACAGGAGTCATCGCAGCTAACGCCAGCTGTTCTCATGTTTGGCTGCGAGCTGCGCACTCCAGTGGACCTTGTTTTTGGACCACCTCCCCAATCGGACTTACCCACGGAACCGGGGTTGGATTACTTTTGTTCTTTGAAAGAAAAACTGTTCCGTGTTCACGAGTTAGCGCGCAAACACTTGGCGGACGCCGGGGTTAAGCAGCGCCGGGTTTATGACACTCATAGCCGGGGGCGAGACTTTGAGCCGGGAGAGCAGGTATGGGTTTATTCCCCGAGAAGGAAGAGAGGGCTATCACCCAAACTGATGTCCCACTGGGTGGGACCCTGCACGGTGATCATTCGGCTTTCGGATGTCGTCTACCGGGTGCGGCTGGCGGGGCGAGCGAGGACGATTGTGCTTCACCGAGACCGTCTCGGTCCCTACCAGCCGCATGCCGGTGGGACGGCGTCTGCTGCAGAGGCCCGATCGCCTCAGGTTAATGTTCACAGTTCGTCTACAGCAGGGCTCCGGCGTTCACAGCGCCAGCGCCGACCGCCTGCACGTCTCAGAGACTGAAGTATTAGGGGTGACCGGGGACGGTCACAGCTCGGGTGGGGGCAGTGTGGCGTGGGCGGGGCTGGCGACCGCCGGCTTTGGTCCAGCATTATGTTTGTGTTCACCATGGGTGGGATATTGGTTTTAGGTTAGTGGCTTCGGCCAGGTTTAAGCATGTGTATGTGTGTTTGACCTGTATGTGTGTTTATGCTTGTGCTGAGATAATAAAATACTCCCAGTCATTACATTGGGTAGCCACCAAGCTCACTCGTCCTCCAAGATCCCTGCTAGCGTTGAAAAACGCTACAGTATTTTACAAATCGTTTGACTATTTGTTAGCATGAATGTAAGATTTGCATTTTGCTATTAACATTACATTATCCTACTACTAACCTGCGGAAAGGCTGCTGTCGGCATCATAATCAGTGACTCCTTTTTCCTACAGTTGGTGTGACTGGGGCTGAGGGTCGTCCACACCGATAGTGCCAGCTGTTGTCCACAAGCTGTTAAACATGGTGCCTCCGTCTGCTTTTAACTTTATTCCGTCTGCCCTCGAATGTTTCAGTAGATTTGACGTGTTTCCGCCTTTACACGCAACTGCTGTAAAACATTTGCTGCACGTCGCGGTGTCGGAATCCTTTCTTGTGAAATACAGCCACACTTTTGACCGTTTAGTTTTAGGCATTTTAATGAAAGTTGATTAATTTAGCATGCTAAGCTATCGGTAGACCGCCTGCTGCCGTCAGAGCGAGTGTAACGTTAGTTACTGCATTCACGCGCATCTCGGATGGTCTCTCATTTCCTGATGACTTGTGATTTAAATTTTTTTAATTTAATCTAATAAACTATTAATCTACAAAAATATATGAATCTAGAGAACAAATATTTCAATCGACAGTTCAGGCATTTAAGTGGCACCGAAATGAGGCACCGAAATTCGCGTTCTGTTTCGGTCCGGTACATACCGGTTCTAAAGGTACCGGTGCCGTCTTGGCACCGGTGTTCGGTACACAACCCTAGTCATGATGTTTTCTTTTTTTCACCAAAAAAAAAAACGTCTTTCCTATTCACTGTTGATAAATCTATACTTTTGGTACATAAATCATCATGAATTCATGCATAAAATAGGATTACATGTCACATTACATTTCATACATGTAAGACTACTTTAGAAAAAAAAAAAGATAAATAAAGGCAACAACAGAAAAAAAACAGCTTAGTAAGGAGCTAAGGTAAGGAGCCTCCTCCAAGCTACTGACGTTCACTTTGTGTATGACTCACTGCATACCTCTTAGTTTCTTGCTCATTTTTTGGCCTTTTTTGGATGGGACTTTTTCATCTTAGCCCCTGAGGACTCAGAATCTGGGTCTGAATCAGATGATGATAACACGATTACAATTGACTCCTCTTTCCTCTGTCCAGGTGCCTGCCTTTTAGGTGGGATATTGCTGGCCACATCCCCACCCTCATCACTTCTTACTGCAAGAGCTGTGAAAATCAAAAGCTTATAAGGAATTGTTTGACAATGTAATTTTTTATTTTTGTTGCAACAATATATTTAAAGCCAGTTTCACATACTTTAAAGTTCTGTTAAATGTAGTTGACTGAAATATGCTCACCAGGTTCGCTAGCCTTTGCTGCTGCAGACGTCTGTGGGCGATCCCGCACAGGTGAAAGCACTGTCAAGTTTCAATGACAGACTAATGGCGCTTTTCCACTGCATAGTACGGCACGACACGATTCAGTTCAGCTCACTTTTGGGGGGTTTTCCACTGGGAACAGTACATGGTACCTGGTCCTTTTTTTAGTAGGGTTGTTCCGATTCCAATACTGGTATCGGAAATGCTGCCGATACCACAAAAAAAGCTGGCATCGGAATCGGCGAGTACTTGAGTCCACGTACCGATCTGATACCATTTTCCTAAACATAACCTATTTATGCCCGCTAGCTTAGCTTACTTACAGAGTGTCACGGCATGCGCCTGTTATAATACAAATTGATATCACTAGTTAGGCAGCCTCCCCACCCTTTAGGTATGTGAAGTAGCAGGGCAGCAGAATCAGGCAACGGCCCATGAGCTATCGGCGCTATAAAACACAGCGGGGAGTGTAGCTCGGGGTCTGACTGTTGGGAAGCTGGACTTTGCGACGCGCTGGATTTTATGAGAGACAGTGGCACAAGAGCGGGGCGATGTGATGCGCCCCAAAGACTTAAAAAAGGGGGGCGCCTTTGATCTCCGCGAGAGGAGCGCGTGAACGAGCTGCACGAGCTGCGCGAGCTCCCGCGGCACCTTCACTTCCGCGTCGAGCCCGCCTTCGCATCCCGGCCGCCGAAGGGGAAAAGACCGCAGAGAGCCTTTAACCCTTTCCTTACCCATTTTTCTAAATAAATGACCCGTTTTCCTGTAAGACCTCGCCTCGTGTCCGTGTTTCATGGTGTCGCCCTTGCACTTAGGGTCGAACCCGTTACACAGGGCTAGTAGAAATTATATATATATTTATTTATTATGTATGTATATATATATATATATATATATATATATATATATATATATAGTATGTGTGTATATATACACACACATACAAACACACACAGTATAGATACACACCCAGGTATCGGATCGGTACTCGGTATCGGCCGATACCCTGAGCCCAAGTATCGGTATCGGGAGGGAAGAAATGGTATCGGAACATCTCTATTTTTTAGTACCACCTCAGCCGATGTTCAAAGCGCGCTGAACAGTTACCAAAACGTGACGTGTAAACTCTGCTGGTCACTGATTAGCCGGAGAAAATCGTCATTACTGCGTCACCGAACTTGCGACACGAGACACAACAGAACCGCTATATTTAGAACAGCCAGAGAAGGATCGGACGCACCTTTTTGTATTAACCAAAAATTTTCTTTGGCTGCCATCAGCCTCTTTTGAAACAAACTCCTTCGTCTCGCTGTTAAAAACATCCACATGCCGAGAATGAAGAACACCATGCCGTCGATATGCTCCATTGTTGTGTGTTTGTTTGTGGCGCGTTTACGATGACGTCACAGCAGTAGAGGCGCCGCGACTATAACGACACGTGAATAATCCCGCCCACTCTAAAGCGTTACTAAACTGCAGTGGAAGAGCAAACCGAGCCGAACTGAGCCGAACCGAAGTGAGTTGAACTGAACCGTGTCGTGCCGTACTATGCAGTGGAAAAGAGGCATAAGATAGAATTTAGCTACAGATATCAGTGTTCATTTAATCTGTGGGATGTATGCTAATGTCCAGGGCCGGAGTGGGACTCCTTTTCAGCCCTGGAGTTTTAAGCCTTAGACCGGCCCAATTTAGTTCACGACTGACTACATTAAAATAACGTCATTTCCAATTCAGTGCAAATACAGTAGCCTAAGTGTTGCTTCACAGTGAAGATTTATTTGAACAGTTAACACAATGTAATGTTTAACAGTATCAGAATCTATTTTCTGTAAGAATTAGTGCTCATAAATATCCAAACCCTGAAATGAAAAAATATCAAATAAATACAAATATACAGTATTAAGCTAGATGTATAAAATTGAAAACCTTTGGTATAGGAACATTTGGGGTTTATTGAGGATGATAAGAAAAAAATGTATCTATATCCTGTGACTGAGGTTGAATCAAAACTATCAACAGAATCATTTTCATCTGCCTTGTTCCTACAGTAGCTTGTGGTTCTGGGTTCTGCTGCCTCTGTTTTCTGTCCCTGAGTAGACAGACTCTATTCTCCCTTTCACATTCCCTGCTGTATCCCTAAACTCGAGAGCACCTGTATTTTATCACAATAAAAAGCATTCTGTAAGCTTTAACATACGTGGAAAGCATGTTTAAATTGAATTAAAACAAAGCAAATGAAATATTTCACTACACTAGGTCACTAGTAACATTTGAGCATAGAATGTTGGTATATTTTAACTAGTGTCATCATGTTTGCGTATTCACAGACTGTGGTACAACAGCTTATCTGTGTTTTCCACATTGAGAGCATCAGTCTCTTGCATGATACAACTGGGTCCTGACACTAAATGAAATGGTCATATTTCTCACCACAAATTTCCCCTTTGTAGCTTTCTGATCAAGTCGGATATATTAATGTAGTGAATCATCTGATGTCATTAATTATCTCAGGGCATTTTTCATTGAGCAGGTGTAATGTTCATTAATATTAATATTAATTATTCTAATTCTTATATTCACTCAATGACAATCCTACCTGCCCATTCTAGAGTGTTGGACTCATGGCTGGTGCTTGGTAACATTACGGGGCCCGGCTCTTCACTGTTAGCAGCAAACTGGACTAGAGGCTGCTGAAGAGCTACAGTACAAGAAAAAGTTCGATACATAAAAATGAACAGTGGTTTGCAGACATGGTTGTTTTGCACTGCTCCTAACTAGCTTAACGTTAACTTACCAGTGTTATGCTCTAAAATGCCCATCTGCCACGGATTTCCCCCCTACATAAACTCTTTATAAAATTATATATATTTTTCATATACCTGTTTATTTTTATATTGGTTATTTTATAATAAAAATTGCTTCGTGTAATTTTTCATCATAAACTTGTCATGATTGTCAGTCAGGAGGCGGACGCAGATGCAGGCTTTGAACTCAAAAACTGGTTTTATTTCTTATTAAACTCAAATGAACATAAAAGGGCATGAAAACCCAAAACAAACCAAACTTCAAAGACTTAACCAAAAATCTCAACATAAATCATTGTATAAATAGAACGCGGGAGAAAACACATATTAGGACACGACGGTGGACGGACAAATGACTCTGGGGTTGGCTGGTATAAATAGAGAGACACACAAGGAGGCACAGGTGCTTTTCATTACTTACTAATGTGATACATGAACATGCAGACACACTAGGGCAGTGGTTCTCAAACTTTTTCTGTCATTCCCCACTTAAGGGGGTGAGCGAATTTTCAAGCCCCACTTGTCAACAAAATAATAACGAAATCGGCCAAGTTTACTGTTTATTGAAATATCAATTTCTAAACCAATACGATCAAACAACAACAAGTTAAAAACAGATAAAATACACGTGCAATTGTTATAAAAGACTTACGTTGTCACTTATCTTTGCATAATTGACCCCATGTTTATTAGCTGCTCAGCAATCGTTTGTAGTTTTTTTGCACTGGCCAATTCTGTATGCAACTTTGAATGAAGCCATTTGTGCTTTGCTGTTCACTGATTCAGATGTTACCATGCGATTATCACAATATAGCAATTTTCATTCATTCATTCATTCATTCATCTTCTATATCGCGGGGGACCTGGAGCCTATCCCAGGAGACTTCGGGCACTAGACGGGGTACATCCTGGACAGGGTGCCAATCCATCGCAGGGCACACACACACACTACGGGCAATTTAGGAACGCCAATTAGCCTAACCTGCATATCTTTGGACTGTGGGAGGAAACCGGAGTACCCGGAGGAAACCCACCAAGCACGGGGAGAACATGCAAACTCCATGCACACAGAGACGGGAATCGAGCCTGGCCGGGGAATCAAACCCTGGACCCTGGAGGTGCAAGGCGACAGTGCTAACCACTACACCACCGCGCCGCCCCCAATATAGCAATTTGTATCTGAAAATGCATAAATAAAAATTAAAACACAAAGAAACTGTTTTACATAATTTTATGAAAAATTTTAATGTAATTTTATTTAAACTGTGAATTGCTGGGGTTTGCCGCATTTTTTTTTTTACTTTGGCCATATTCGTTTGGATGCTTGGATTTCAGATGATGGAAAAGGTTTGACGTGTTTCCACAACTTGTTAAAACAGTGCACTTGCGTACCTTCCAAATCACGGTCATCTAATTCGTATCACTTTTCTTCTACCCAATTCCACACCACTCGTTGTTGGTTTCGTCACATGTAAGCAAACTCACTGCTGCTGCAGCGTCTTCTTCCATTGTCGAAGTGTATGTGAAGCCAAACACCCAAGCGTGGACGAAACCGCGGCACCCGATTGAACCAAATATCTGCGCAAATACAGCGCAGCGCGACGATCTGGTTTATTTGCGCAGCCCGGTGGATCACGCAGCGCTGCTCGAATCACAAACCTGCGCGACTCACTGTGTTTTTATTTAAAATGTCAGGACTGTTTAATATTGTTTCCGCCTTGCCATGCCTGGTTTACCCAGTGGGGTAAAATGTATTTTGATGGTCGGCGCGGTCTATTTCGGTCAGAGTCGCGAAGCGCTGCCCAGTGGCTCACGCAGGTTTGTGATTCGAGCACTTAAACCGTCCGACGTTAAACCGTTATTGTTGCACTATGGTTCCACTTTTTCTCCCGGCCCACAACTGATGTTATTTTAAATTTCCTTGTATTAATGATCCGTTTATTTGTGTGTGATTGTTTAGTTTTGAGCGTACGCTCTTCATTATCAATAAAGAAAAGCATGAATTAGAATAGGTACTTTCCTATTATTTTCCACTAATTCCCTCCCGTTCGTTGCGCCCCACCTGTCATGTCTGTATTCCCCACTAGTGGGGCGCGCCCCACACTTTGAGAACCACTGCACTAGGGGGAGACAAAGCGACGGCTCAGTAGTCCGGGGAACTGGATCTTACTCTCCGAGGCTGTGGTGGCCCAGATGTTACAGCACCCCCCCCTCCAGAACCGGCTTCTGAAGGAAGGCGAGGGCGTCCCCTACGTGCTGTCGGAGGGAGCGAGGACTCACCTGAGCAATGGATTTGCCGGTGGGCGGGGCGACCCAGTGGACGGGGCGCTGGGCGATCCGGCCGTGCATGGTGGAAATCCACAATGAGTTCCCGACTTAGAATGTCCCGTGCCGGGACCCAGCTCCGTTCCTCCGGGCCGTAGCCCTCCCACTCAACTAGATATTGTAGAGCCCCCCCTCTCCTCCGTGAGTCCAGCAGTTCCTTGACCCTAAACGCTGGGGCGCCCTCTATCTCCACAGCCCCGGGGAGTGAAGGTTCCGCTGCTCCTTCGTCTAATGGGCCCGGGACCACCGGCCTGAGAAGAGAGATATGGAATACAGGGTGGATACGTAGATGTGCAGGAAGTTTTAATTTATATGAAACTGGGTTTATTTGCGCTGTGATGGGGAAAGGACCTATGAACCTGGGGGAAAGTTTCTTACAGGGGAGATTGAGGCGGAGGTCCCGTGTCGAGAGCCATACTCGATCGCCTACCTGGAGCGGACGACTTTCCCTTCGCCGCCTATCGGCATGTCTTTTGAAACGCTGCACTGCTTGGGAGATCTTGGTGTGTGCGTCCTCCCATACTTTCTCCGCTCTTTCAAACCACTGGTCCACCATGGGCACATCGGTGGGCGTGGCATCCCATGGACATAGCGGGGGCTGATAACCCAGCACACACTGGAACGGCGTTAGGCCGGTAGAGGAGTGGCGCAGGGAGTTTTGTGCGTATTCCGCCCAGGTTAAACAGTCTGCCCATTCGTGTTGTCGGCTGCTGCAGTATGCCCGAAGATATCTCCCGAGTTCTTGGACAGTCCGCTCTGCCTGTCCGTTAGATTCGGGGTGGTAGCCCGACGTTAGGCTAACAGTGGTCCCCAATTTCTGGAAAAACGCTTTCCAGACCCTGGCGATGAATTGGGGACCACGATCGGAAACAATATCTTCTGGTATGACGTAGCAGCGAAACACAAAAGTGAATAAGCTTTCCGCCACCTGGAGGGCTGACGGAAGGGCGCGAAACGGGATGAACTTGCACCCCTTTGAAAATCTATCCACTACTACTAGAATAGTGGTGTACCCTTTCGATACCGGCAGATCTGTGACAAAGTCCACTGCGATATGGGACCACGGTCTGTTTGGTATTGGCAGGGGAGTTAGTTTTCCAACTGGTAGACTATGTGGGGTTTTTGTAGTCGCACACACTGCGCAAGACAAAACTACTCTCTTCACGGTTTCCCGCATCTTTGGCCACCAGAACTTTGGTTCTAATTGGTGTAGGGTTCGTGTGACGCCGGGGTGTCCAGATGCTAGGCTCGTATGAGCTGCGATCGTCACTCGTTCGCGCAGTGGCTCCGGCACGTAGGTTCGACTCGGAGGGCAGTTCCTAGGCACGGGGTTGGACCGCGCCCACTGAACTATCTCCGACTCGATGTCCCACGCGATCGGAGCCACTACGAGTGAAGATGGCAGAATGGGCTCCGGAGTTGTAATGGGCTCCGGCGACGGATAATAGCGTGACAGCGCATCCGCTTTTATATTTTTCGAGCCCGGGCGATAAGTAAGAATAAATCGGAAACGCGTGAAGAAGAGCGCCCATCGGGCTTGACGTGAGTTTAACCTCTTTGCGTGTTGGAGGTACTCCAGATTCCTATCATCCGTGAGCACCGTAAATGAATGTTTCGCCCCCTCCAGCCAGTGTCTCCACTCCTCTAACGCCGCTTTTACTGCTAGCAGCTCTCGGTTACCGATATCATAGTTTCGCTGGGCAGGTGTTAGTTTCCTAGAAAAGAAAGCGCAGGGGTGGAGTTTCTCAGGGTGGCCGTGGCGTTGTGACAGCACCGCCCCTACGCCTACCTCTGATGCATCGACCTCAACTACAAAGGGCTTCTCTGGGTCCAGTAACTTTAACACAGGGGCGGTTGTGAAAGCAAGTTTTAGACGTTGAAACGCACTTCGCGCTTCCACTGGGAACTCGCAAAGGCGTTTCGGTTTCCCTTTTAATAGTAAAGTGAGGGGCGCTGCCACCATGCTGTAGCCCCGAATGAACCGCCTATAAAAGTTGGCAAACCCCAAGAATCTCTGTAGCGCCTTAACTGACGTCGGTTCCGGCCATTGTTGTACCGCCGTGACTTTGGTCGTTTCCATCTCGACCCCCAGTGGCCCTATGCGATAGCCGAGGAATGCCACCTCCCTCTGGTGAAAGGCGCACTTCTCTGCCTTCACATAGAGCCCGTGTTTGCGCAGGCGGTGAAGGACGGCAGTTACATGAACAACGTGCTCGGGATATGACCGTGAATATACTGTACCAGGATATCATCCAGGTATATTATGACGAAACGGTTAAACATATCCCGGAACACGTCGTTCATGAACCCCTGAAACACCGCAGGTGCGTTCACCAGTCCATATGCCATTACGTTGTATTGATAATGCCCAGATGTAGTGCTAAACGCCGTCTTCCATTCATCGCCTTTACGCACACGAACGAGGTTATATGCGCTGCGGAGGTCGAGTTTGGTAAAGATGGAAGCTCCTCGGAGTTGGTCGATAGCGGCCTGTACCAGGGGCAGTGGGTGCTTATATTTTATTGTTACTGCATTGAGGCCTCTATAATCAATACAGGGACGTAAGCCCCCCCCTTTTTTCTCTATGAAAAAAAAACCTGCCGAAGCGGGGGACGTGGACCTGCTGATGAGCCCCTGCTGGAGTGCCTCACTCACGTATTCCTCCATTGCCCTGGTTTCTGCCACTGACAATGGGTAAACTCGCGAGCAAGGAGGTGCTTTCCCCGGCAGTAGCTCAATCGCGCAGTCCCACGGGCGGTGGGGGGGAAGTCGTGCAGCTGCCCTAACACTAAACACATCTTTAAACCGCATGTACTCTGATGGTATGTTGGTGGTTACTTGGGCAGTCGGACTTTCAATGGTAGTGGTTTGGACCGTCAATGTCGTCGGTGTACAAAGTTTTAAGCATCTAGGGGACCATGATATGACGCAGGAGTTAGTCCAATCGAAATTGGGGTTGTGAGCGCTAAGCCATGGAAGACCCAGCACGACGGAATGATCTGACCGAGGTAGCACATAGAATTTTAGCTCCTCCGTGTGACTGGGGAATGTTAATCGGAGGGGCGCAGTCATTAATTTAACAGGCGAATGTTCCAAATCACGACCATCTAGAGCCTTAATAGATATCAGGTATGGTAGCTTCGACACGGGAACTTGCAGCGAGGAAACGAGGGTAGAAGAAATGAAGTTACCGGAATCTATCAGGGGAAAGACAGACAAAACACAATCATTTAACATCAACTGAGCTTTGACACAAAATGGGTGGTGGGTACAAGGTGGTGTGTGTGATGTGGACATACGGGTGTGTGTAGGTGCCTGTGTGGATGTGTGTGCGTGTGTGTGTGTACGAAGTGCAGGTGTCTGTGTGGTGGTGTGTGTGTGTGTAGGGGCGTGTCTGTGTGGGTGTGTGCGTGTGTGTTTTGCTCGTAGCAACTGGCAGTCTCGGATATGGTGGTCGTTCCCCCCACAGTACCAGCATAACCCCGATGCTACCCGTCTTCTCTTCTCGGCGGGAGAGAGGCGGGAAGTACTCACCTCCGTGGGCTCTGGCCGGTTCGGGTCAGGCGCTACGGGGGGCCGTTCGCGAGGCTGACTGGAGTCTCGTGCCTGAACCGGTCTGGTCCCTGGCTGTGATCGTTGGCTGCGAAGGTGCTGGTCTAGTTTAATCGCCAGGTTGATGGTTTCGTCCAGGGAGAAGTCGGTATCTCGGCACGCGAGCTTGACCTGGACCTCCGGTTGTAACCCGTCCCTGAACCTGGCGCGGAGGCTTTTCTCGCACCAGCCACTCTCCGCAGCCCTCACCCGGAATCTTGCCGCGTATTCAGCGACCGGGACGTTTCCCTGTCGCAGCCTCATGAGCTCCTGTTCACCCGTGCGTCCCTGATCCGGATGATCGAACACGGCCGTCATTGCCTCGAGGAAGCTGGTGTAACGGTGAGTTAGCTCCCCGCCTGCGCTCCAGACCGCCGCCGCCCAATCCATGGCGAGTCCGGTGAGCTGCTGGATCACGAAGCGGATTCTCTGCTGGTCACTGATGTCCGGGTAGGCAGTCAGATATAGTTCACAAGCTAGGATGAATTGCTTGCACCTGTCCGGATCACCAGCATATCTTTCCGGGGGGGCAGGGCGTGGTGGTGACGGCGTGGAGTGCGTAGATGGACCCGCGGGTTCCTGGCCGGAGATGGCGAGATGTTCTACGCAGTGAGCGAGGTCGTTCACTGCTCGCGCCAGGCTGTCAATCTCCAGTTGCATCATCCACACGTAGTGCATCGGGGTTACTTCCTCCTGGAGCAGGGGGACACCTGCTGCGTCCTGGTGGGTCCGTCCATCTGTCATGATTGTCAGTCAGGAGGCGGACGCAGATGCAGGCTTTGAACTCAAAAACTGGTTTTATTTCTTATTAAACTCAAATGAACATAAAAGGGCATGAAAACCCAAAACAAACCAAACTTCAAAGACTTAACCAAAAATCTCAACATAAATCATTGTATAAATAGAACGCGGGAGAAAATACATATTAGGACACGACGGTGGACGGACAAATGACTCTGGGGTTGGCTGGTATAAATAGAGAGACACACAAGGAGGCACAGGTGCTTTTCATTACTTACTAATGTGAGACATAAACACGCAGACACACTAGGGGGAGACAAAGCGACGGCTCAGTAGTCCGGGGAACTGGATCTTACTCTCCGAGGCTGTGGTGGCCTAGATGTTACAAAACTATAATTATTTAGTATAATTTGTGATAAATAAAAGTGTTAGTTTTGTATTACATGACAAACCCCTGTAAAATAAATGTGCCATAAAATAAACATTATATGAGAATTTGTATTAATGGTTTCGACGTCTGTCACATACCTAGGGTTCATTATAATAGTAATTATATTTTTGATAATTAATTCATTCTTTCATTCATAATTTTTATTTCAAACAAACATATATATATATATATACTCAGCAAAAAAAGAAACGTCCCTTTTTCAGGACTGTGTATTTCAACAATAATGTTGTAAAAATCCAAATAACTTTACAGCTCTTCATTGTAAAGGGTTTAAACAATGTTTTCCATGCATGTTCAATTAACCATAATCAATTAATTAACATGCACCTGTGGAATGGTCGTTAAGACCTTAACAGCTTACAGAAAGTAGGCATTTAAGGTCACAGTTCTAAAAACGCAGGACACTAAAGAGACTTTCTACCGACTGTGAAAAACACCCAAAGAAAGATGCCCAGGGTCCCTGCTCATCTGCGTGAACGTGCATTAGGCATGCTGCAGGGAGGCATGAGGACTGCTGATGTGGCTATAGGGCAATAAATCGCCATGTCCGCACTATGAGACACCTAAGACGGCGCTACAGGGAGACAGGAAGGACAGCTGATCATCCTCGCAGTGGAAGACCACGTGTAACAACACCTGCACAGGATGGGTCCATCCGAATATCACACCTGCGTGACAGGTACAGGATGGCCACAACAACTGCCCGAGTCACACCAGGAACACACAATCCCTCCATCTCACAGCAAGAACTGACAAATCTGGTCCAGTCCATGAGGAGGAGATGCACTGCAGTACTTCAAGCAGCTGGTGGCCACCAGATACTGACTGCTACTGACTGATTTTGAGCCTCACTTCATTCAGGGACACATTGGGAAACATTTTTAGTAGTTTATGTTTTATGGTGTCGACTCTTTTAGTGCTCATACAAATATTTACACATTAAGTTTACTGAAAGTAAAAACAGTTGAAATTCAGAGGACGATTCTTTTTTTGCTGAGTATATATATCAATCTTATTCTTTACATATATCATCATTCTTTACATTTTAGAGCATAACCCAAATAAGGAGCACAAGTTCGTTAGGCTAGAAGGAACAGAGAGACGGGTGTACAAATGTACAAAAAAACAACAACTTTATTTTAGTTCACAATAAAAGTTATAAAAACACTCCATAGTATGCCATGCTATGTAGTAAAATCACCCTCATACACACTAGGGGTCGACACAGGGTACTCTGTCCACTCACACCAAGGCTGTAACATAAAATAAGAAACACAATAAAACAATACATACTAAAAAAGAAAAACAAAGAAGTACTTCAGGCACCGGCTTCCCAGTGGCAGAGGCAGGCTAAACGAGGTACAAACCCTAAGGTGCACGTCACACGCATCCACACTCACACAAAGTGAAACAGGAATACAATCAGCACTGCACTCCACACCGTTACCCTATCACCCGTACTCGGATCTAGGTAGCTAGCTAGCCTCCCTGCCCAATGGTGCCTGAGGTGGACCAAACAAAAACACATCCAAATTAACAATATAAAGAAACAGATAAAAAGACCATTAATCACAAAAACTAAGAATAAGAGATGAGAAAGTAATTAAACCAAAAAGAAACAATACTAAAACAAATGTTTAGGCCAACATCACTGAATCAGTCATATCACATTCAGAGTTCCCTGAAAGCTACATTACAACACTCTCCACAGTACAATGACAGCTGCAGGTAACCAGAAGCCCAAACAGGCCTTCGGACAGTAGCAAAGCAACTCTGACTCGTTTGCACAGTTAGCAGAAGAAATTAATTAAAAGCAAAGAAAAGAAACACTGTAGGAGAGAACAGCAGGAGAAGAAAACAGGAGAAACAGCAGCGCCGTCCTCAGTCGATGCGGAGGGCAAATACTTCCGCCATCAAGCGATTCACCGGCACCATGTCATACACCCGTAGCTTACAGGATGAATCGTTGCACCACGCAAGCTGTACCATTACTCACAGATCGCAGCAAAAACCCATGCAGGATAACGCATGCGCAGAGAAGGCCCCATGGCCGGCCACGAGTGGACAGTCTGACTCAACCAAATATCGGTTAGCCATTGCACGCACTTCTGTCCGCACGCACGCCGTGAAGGCGGTCCTAGTTGTGACGTCAACCAGGTAAGCTAAATACAGCCTTAAATACCATCAAGAACCATTCTGATATTGTGGGTGACAAATCACTTACTTGTGAGCCAATGAAACGACCCCATCACCCACATTACCACATATGGTCAAAAAAAAAAAAGAAAGAAAGAAATAGTGCGACTGCTGTGCGTGCAGGTAGCTGGGGAGACCGGCCCTCGCGGCCAAAAGACGGACCAGCCCACCGGGAATTCTCCCAGTCCTCCCGATTAGCCTACCCGGGCCTGCTAATGCCTGATGGCTAGGCAGCTCAACAGCTTTGTTTTTACATTTATGTTTATCTCCAAAATACTTAAGACTGAGGTGATTTTGAATCAGATAAATAACTAGCGACTATTACTAACATACATTTAACCTCCTCTTCTTATTGGATAATGCTGTATGTTGGGGACAAACTTAAGATATAACAATGAGGGTTGGAGCCAAAATTATATTTCTAAAAGGGACAATATTTTTATATTAAAAAAATGTTAAAAGATGCGTAAATGATGTGAGAAGACAGTATATTGACAAAGGATATGGCTTTTACTTAAACACAGTGTGTAGATGGCGACACAGGGATGTAAATTCAATGTACATTATAAATTATGCACATACATTATAATTCAATTATTTATTATTATTTGACATACCTGAACATGGCTGTGTCACAAAAAATGACATGTAAAATTTTGAATGGTAATGAAAGTGATCTACTAGAATTTAGAAATACTAAGGCACAGGCTACTTTAATACAGTATTAAGAAACCACCTACATGTATGACTTGAAAGCTAATCAACATCACTTTCAACATTAGATAAGTAAATGAGTAGCCTAAGTCACACCACAGTAAATGTTGTTTTTAGTAGCAGTTAGCCTAATAGCGTTAATTGCAGAAGCCCCTTTTTTTGGCAAGAAATGTCTTTATATTAGCACTATTTTAGATTCCTGTGCATAGAGGTATTACTGTTGTCACTCATTCATTCATTCATTCATTCATTTTCTATACCGCTTATTCCTGTGTTCAGGGTCGCGGGGGACCTGGAGCCTATCCCAGAAGACTTGGGGCACTAGGCGGGGTACACCCTGGACAGGGTGCCAATCCATCGCAGGGCACACACACATACACACACTCACACACCCAATCACACACTACGGGCAATTTAGGAACGCCAATTAGCCTAACCTGCATATCTTTGGACTGTGGGAGGAAACCGGAGTACCCGGAGGAAACCCACCAAGCACGGGGAGAACATGCAAACTCCATGCACACAGAGACGGGAATCGAGCCTGGCCGGGGAATCGAACCCAGACCCTGGAGGTGCACGGCGACAGTGCTAACCACTACACAACCGCGCCACCCTACTGTTGTCACAATTTTTCTAATAATACACTGAAAGCCTTTAAATATACATTGATCCTTGGCATGAATGAATCCTACCTTCTTCAGGCCAAAGTGTTGGACGATAACATGAACCTAAGCTGTTTGAAGACCCATTTTACTTCACTCAATGAACTCGACTCGAACTCGATGATTTATTACATTACAGTGTGTAAAGGGCCCTCTCTAAAGATTGTTATTAGGAACCAAGCACTATGAACTAGAGCTGAAGATCTTTGCCCGAACCCCGACGGGACCCGACATTTATTTTATTTATAAAATAAAATGGTGTGTGTGTGTTTTGACTGTTGAGGAAGTTAATGTAGAGTGTTGACTCTACTGAATGTAGTGTTCATCCTGTTGATTGTACTGATCTTCTGTATCTTCAAGCCGGACTCTAAGAGTGAGAAGTTTAGGAAGAATTCTGTCTCATATCCACTATTCCTTTTGTTTACTAAAAATGATCCAGGTGGACTTCTCTCACTGATGTGTGTGCATTAGTGAGTCAGTGGTGTGTGTTGTATCACATCCTCTCCCTCAGCACATGCAGTCGCTCCCAGCTGCAGCAGCGCTTCTCTGTTCTGTCTCACTGACCCAGGTTTTTATACGATGCTCTAACACCGTGTAACACCCAGTTACCACTGCTCCCATGTTCAGCCTTACAGAAATAATCTCCTGCATCTTCAGCCTGGACTCCACTGATGGTCAGAGTGAAGTCAGTATCAGATCCTCTGCCACTGAAACGAACAGGAGTTCCTGTGTGTAATCTTGTAGTTTCATAGATCAGGAGCTTAGGAGCTTCTCCAGGTTTCTGCAGGTACCACAATAGACTTGTACCACTCTCCACCCGGTTACTGGTTCTACAGCTGATGGTGACTGTAGTTTGTGGAACAACAGTTTGCCCCGAAGGAGTCTGAATCACAGTCCCCTGTCCTCTGGATCCTGAAGAGAAACACAGATTGTGTTTATTTGCTGTAAAGTGGTATAAGAGTATGAAATGAAGTGTGCGAGGCTGTGAGTTGATGTTAAACTCTCACCTTGAGTCCAGAGGGCCAGTGTGAGGATGAAGATGCTGATCAGAGTCATGGTTGCTGTGGGTGAAGTTGCTGAGTGTTAAAGTCACAGGGATATAAACACTCACAGAGCACTGACGCATGGGGCCACATTTACATTCATGGCACTTGGGAGATGCCCTTATCCAGAGTGATTGATATTTATCTCAGCCTATTGGTGCTGGGGTTTGAACCCTTAACCTTCCAATCAACAACTTAACTATATCTGCCCCTATCCCTGGGTTATTAATGAAATATGTAGGTGTGTGTGTGTGTGTGTGTGTGTGTATACGGTACACTGCACTGATTGTGTATGACAGTTCCATTAGGACAGGCATGTCAAACATACGGCCCGCGGGCCGGACCCGGCCCGTTGGATGATTTAATCCGGCCCAGCATAAATTTCTGAGTATGTCAAAAAAAGAAGCGAGTCTCGAGCTCATTTCTATCAAAAGTTGTGATTTTTTTAAAATAAATACAAACCAAATGCTCCCTTCGGCCGCTAGAGGGCAGTAAATGTGTAAAAGCGCTCACGTCCAGCATGCGGCACTGACACGAGTTAGTCACAGGATGTAAACATTCGCAACGTAATGTGTCCAAGTAAAAATAAACCGGCAACCTTGCTTCACCATTCACCACTACTAAACAAGTTATCGGTCAACACACCCTTCCCAAAATGGCACTGTCAAAAAAAAGAAAAGTGGACACGGAATGCAGAGTTTTCCAGGAAAAATGGACTGAGAAGTATTTATTCACAGAAGTGAACGCAAAACCAATGTGCTTGGTATGTAATCAGCAAGTTGCAGTGTTCAAAGAGTTTAATATTCAGCGCCACTATGAGACCCATCATAAAGATTCCGCTATGAAGGATAAATTTGGGTCCGTGGGATTGGATACGTTTGATCAATATCTCGTGCCAGGTTACCCCAAATTAACAGCCATGGCTGCAAAGGTTCTATCCATGTTTGGGACTACTTATCTTTGTGAACAGGTGTTCTCCGTAATGAACAATAATAAAACAAGGTTAACAAATAAACACTTGAATGACATTGTTAAATGTGCTGCTACTCAGGATTTGACACCTAATATCGATGCACTTGGGAAGGCAAAAAGATGCCAAGTTTCAGGAGCCAGCAGCAGCAAGTAGACTGCAGGAGTGCAGTGAGAGAGAGAGAGAGAAAGTGTGATGACACGAAATTTGTTTGCACTCATGAATACAGATCATTAAGAATAAGATTCATCTGGTTTCATATTAAAGACAATTAATATTGTGCAGTATGTTCTCAGCTTCAGTAGGCCCAGCCTAGTAGTTTGATCTGATGTAGTCTAATCTTATTGCCCATGCACTGCTATAACTTTTATTTTGTATTTCTTTTTTTATTTATTTATTTCAAAGCAGTATGACAATTAAGCCGAAAATATTTTTTTCATAGCTCCCACTTGAGTTTGTTAATGTGGTGAGTTGGTTCAGGTGTAAAACTGCATTCACTCAACTGTTAAAATAAACCAGTTGTTAACACATTCACCGCCAAACATGAAAATAATTTTTTTCCCATTGTTTGTGAATAAATGTGTTGTGCTTAGAAAAGATCCCTTGTCATCCATAATCATAATATGTAGGGTAGGCTACAAATGTAGGCTGAATGATAAAGCATAGTACTGAAAAACAAAGCGAAATATTTGGAATTGACTTTCTTTTACTGATCCGGCCCACCTGAGAACAGAAAGTCTGGATCCGGCCCCAGAGCAAAACTGAGTTTGACATGCCTGCATTAGGATGTATCACTGTGGTCCACTTTTTGGTGGTGCCATCAGACTCTTCATGAACAGAAATGCTCAGTCTTCTTCTTTTTAACACACATAATTAATTGAATCTTTCTCGCTATACATTTATTCGTAAGGTGGTCATCCGTGTAAGTGCCTTTTTGATCAATTATTTGTGGCATAATAACGATTTAATGACATGAACATTCAATAAGGAATTATGACTATTGTTACTACACCACTTCAGCTCCTGTACCAGGTGAGCTCTGTACGTTGGATGGATGGATGGATGGATAGAACGAAAGAAACAATGGATCTTGTGTTTAAAATTCATTCACAATACATATATTTTTTATTATCTTATATTTATTTATTTTACTCATGAAATAGTAGGGCACTGGTGGCTCAGTGGTAGGTGTTTCGCCTGCCATGCGGAAGGCCCGGGTTCGATTCCAGCCAGTGCCCAAACCCCAGCCACTGGATGCAGTGCCGGTCCCAAGCCCGGATAAAATGGGAGGGTTGCGTCAGGAAGGGCATCCGGCATAAAACCTGTACCAAATTGTAGTGCGGACCGGATATTCCGCTGTGGCGACCCCTTGTCGGGAGCAGCCGAAAGACCAACAACAACAACATTCAAATTAGATTTTCAAGTGTTTACACATAATGTATGGGGCAAATGGGAAATTCAGCTGCGGATGTTTTTATGTCAAACAGTGAATATTTCTGCGAGAAGCTTCAGCAGATGCTAACAGTTGACACACCCAGGCTGAACATATTAAAACGCTGTTTTGCACAGCTCCACATGTTTTGTGTTATTGTGATTTCCCTGTGTTATTGCAGTTAGGGTATCTACAGTACATTATTTTCATACAAGGCCACTGCAAAAATAATAGCTAAGAGATTTAAGACTGATTTATTTTAGCTTTGATTGACTTCAAATGGATATGCCTAGTATTTGGTGACTTTGCAATACTTCCACTTTGTTTTCTTTCAACTATTTTGTTGCAGCTTTGGAGGATCTTTGTCTTGCTGGAAGATCCAGTGGATGGCTCAGAGGTGAAGTACAGAGGTTCTTATACTGTACCATCACCCAAAAAATCCTCAGGAAAGGGGCAAAAGGTGCACGAGGTTATCTGTAAGGTCTCCTGTAACAAAATCAATTATCCAGCCAGAGAGCTGCTTCTGATTCATCTACAGTAGACTTTCAGTTCTACACAATGTTGATATTTCTGTCTTCTCTTCACTGTCTTGATGCTGGACGTCGTCGGTTGATTTATTGGAGTTAATAGTGATGATCAGTGTGATGAGAGAGTGAGATTAGCTGTAGATTCAGTGCTGTGTGTTGTGCTTCACTGCGTTTGACTAAAGGAAGTTGAACATCTGCTGAAGTTTCTGGTCTATTCTGAGAAAACAGAAACTGCTTGAGTTCTGTTCATGTAAATGTCATGTGTAGAGCAGATAAGGAGGAGCAATAGAAACGAAAAAATGAATAAATACAAAGCTTGCGGCGACGAACCAGCACTTACTTAATAAAATACAGTTAAATAAGTTAAAGATCATTCAGCGTTTTGTTTTGTTTTTCTTCAAATTTGCAGTTTGGTTCTAAATATAAAATTATACATTAGTTTTGGTTGACTGTTAAAAAGTCCTGGTTCATTTAGCATTCACGCTGATATTTCCAACATCAACATCAGAAGACATCCGATCAAACGCCAGAAGACTCGCGAATTATATATGCTGGTGTCTTTACAAGATAAAAACAAGATAAAAACAAGATAAAAACAAATATGGCTTCCAATAATAATAATAAGAAAACGCCACCAATGAGCCTAATGTTTTTACTTTTCATCCAGACCCACAAAATAATAAAATAATAAATAATTAAATAAATAAATAAATAAATACTGCAAGCAGTGATCTTTAATCCTGTGTTAGACTCTCTGCCTGTCTGGTACGAGAGCACACGAGCACGCGATAGTACACAAGGGGTTCAATTACGAGAGAGCTGAAAAACATACGACATTTCATTAATCCATTCAAATCATCGTACGCTAGTGAATGCTTTACAAGCACTCATCACTAAACGCAGACTTGCTCCCTTGTGTTTACTTTATTAATTACATTAAGTATTTAATTTTTCCCGCTTATTTTGAAACTCCTTTACCGTGCAAACTAATGTACACGACATACAGTAGCTAGGACTTTTTCCCGCTCTACACATATAGAGTGGACCAGTGAAAGTTCTCAGGTACCGCCATCATTATCAGATAATGCAAACTAAGCAGAATCAGTTTAGATATCTTACATATTGAACATTTTTACACATCTCTGTTTTTAAGATTTCTTTTTTCCCCTTGTCTAATGTATTACTCTTTTCCTTTCTTCTCGGAAAAAAACAATGGTAAGCAACTGTAACCAAAACAATTTCACTCTGCGATTAATAGGTTCTTTGAATTTTGAACCTGAATTTTGAATATCTTTTACGTCGTTAACATTTGAATTGAACAACACCAGAAACATCCGTTTGGAAGAAGATCGAGACCCACCTTTTCAAGTGGACTCGGTTCTCTTGCTCATCGTGCATTGAGGTTCAGATGGCAGCGTTCACATGCGTTCAAGTGAACCGCTCTAACAGAGCAACTGCACCAGAGAACCAAACATGCCATGTGTGAACACGCCCTCAGAATCAGATTGAATTCAATTATATAGAATTATATAATCTCAGAATTCAATAATGCTCACCAGAGACATTTCATTCATCATTCATTCATCTCATTATTATCTAGACACATTTTTCTCACACATACACACTTCCAGTTATTTTCCTTTCTAAAAAATTTCTTTCATTTTTTTTGTAAATTTTCTTTCATTTTTGTGAAGCTGCTTTGAGACAATGACCATTGTTAAAAGCGCTATATAAATAAAATTGAATTGAATTGTGCAGGTTAGGTTAATTGACATTCCAAATTGCCCGTAGTGTGTGAATGAGTGTGTGTATGTGAGTATGTGTGTGTGCCCTGCGATGGATTGGCACCCTGTCCAGGGTGTACCCCGCCTAGTGCCCTAAGTTTCCTGGGATAGGCTCCAGGCCCCCGCGACCCTGAATATAAGGATAAAGCGGTATAGAAGATGAATGAATGAATGAATGAATTGAAGCATGATCTTTGGGTTTCAGTCACAACCAGCCCAATACTGTGAATGGAAATGATGTTCAGTCAGTATTTCTAAACTGTGTTGGCTCAGCACTGTTTTATAAGACAACGTTTGATTGTGTAGAAATCATTTCCTCTGTATCAGTGTGTCTTATTCCCAGAGGTGGAAAGTAATGAATTACATTTACTCGCGTTACTGTAATTGAGTAGCTTTTTTGTGTATTTCTACTTTTTAAAGTAGTTTTAAAAATCTGTAATTTTACTTTTACTTAAGTACGTTTTGTTTGAAGTATTGTAATTCGCTACATTTTAAATCATATTCGCTACTGAGTAAAAATAAATGAATGAAAATAATAAAATAATAAAAATATTATGCTGTGTATAAATGCTCCGTTGCGCCGCGTGTGTGTATCATGTCCTGGTCGCGCGCCGCTCCAGACACCACTCCGGGTTTTCTGACATCGGCATCACCTGACCTTCCACACGGTCGCTTCCGCCCTGAGAGTGACGTCATCGACTAGCGCGACCATATATAAACCGGAGAGACGCGGGAAAGAGGAAAGAGGTTGTGATTTTGGTGTTTTGATATTTGGTTGTGTATTCTGGTTTTGACTTTTTGCCTCCAATTGACTTTGATTATTGCTTTGTCCCTTTGGTTTGGTTGGTCTTTGTATATATTTGTAGATAATTTCACTGTTTTTGGTTTAGGGAGTCCGGGAAGGTACCTGTATTTTTGTTTCTGGGTTTTTTTTTTTTGCAGGTAATCTAGCTACTAATATAAATACCATTTTGTTTATTATTTTGGCCTGGGTCCATCCTGAATCTGATCCTCCTCCTCGTGTGTGTGTGTGTGTGTGTGTGTGTGTGTGTGTGTGTGTGTGTGTGTGTGTGTGTGTGTGTGTATACAAACCTCATTATTTCATCAGTTAATGATTGGATCTAGTTCTTTCTGCCATATACCACCATTTCCATACAGTTTAAAATAGAACCCTGAACCATTCTTTTGCTGTATGACCCTAGACTGGGACGTAACACCATATTTAAGTGACCACTTTGATTTTCAAGCACAACAAAGACAACAGCTTTATTATGCAAAAGTGTTCCTTCAGTTAAAAACAACTAGTTTGAGATTTATGAGTAAATTTTTTAATGAGCTACTTTTTACTTTTACTTGAGTAGATTTTTATAATGGTAACTTTACTTGTACTTAAGTAAAATTTCACTGAAGTAACAGTACTTGAGTACAAAATTTTATTACTTTTTCCACCTCTGCTTATTCTCTTCCATAACATAAAATCCCAATAAAATACATTTACTGTACATTTGTGGTTGTAATGTGACGAAATGTGGAAAAGTTCAAGGGGTGTGAATTTCATGCAATTCAAGGCCATGTGTCGCTTTGGAGAAAGTGACTTTAGTATAGTATAGTACGGGATTCTGCTGTATTGTAGCTCTGTAGTCTGTAGCTTTATAAATTTGACACAATTATATGTCTCAGCAAAATCGGATGAGAGACATGAGCTTAATAAAGTTGATGAATGTGTGAAGGACATTAGACAATGGATGCTAATTAACTTTCTTCTGCTTAATCCGGACAAAACAGAAGTGCAGAGCTGGTACTAGGAGCGCATGGAGCTAGAAGAAAGCTATCTGATCACACAGTAACTCTGGATGGTCTTTCTCTTTCATCATGGACAACAGTAAAAGACCTTGATTAGAGAGTCTTTCATTTGGTTAATAGTATATAGATAATAATACTAGGTTAGCATTCTTTCATCTCAGAAATATTGCAGAAATATTAAGAACTGGTAAGCTCCACATGCTCCTCCTGAGACACCACTGATCCCACCTCCCTCTGCTTCTCCTCACCTGCCTGATCCATCCTGAAGCCGTCCAGTACTTCACTGAGTTTAAGAGGAAATTCTGTCCCATGTAGTATAGTCTAATATATTATAGTCAATAAAAGGTAATCCGCAGCTGAGAAAGATACAGATACGTGTGGTGTGTGTTTTCTCTTATCCACAGTGTGTGTGATTGTGGTGTATCACTTCCTCCCCCTCTGCACCTGCAATCGCTCCCAGCTGCAGCAGTGCTTTTCTATGCTCACTGAACCAGGTTTTTGTACGAGACTCTAACACTGTGTGGACACCCAGCTACCACTGATCTTATGGCTACTCTGACAGTAATAATCTCCTGCATCGTCAGCCTGGATTCCACTGATGGTCAGAGTGAAGTCAGTCTTGGATCCACTGCCACTGAAACGGTCTGGAGTTCCTGTAAATAAGTGACTCACATAGCGCACTAAGAGTTTAGGAGCTTCTCCCTGTTTCTGCAGGTACCAGGCGAGGCAGTCATATGATACACCTTGAGGCCCGCAGTCATGCCAAACAGCAATACCGAATTTACAGTTGAGGGTGACGGTGTTCCCTGGAACAACAGTTTGCACTGTAGGAGTCTGAGTCACAGTCCCCTGTCCTCTGGATCCTGAAGAGAGACGCAGATTGTGTTTATTTGCTGTAAAGTGGTGGAGAATGAGTATGGAACAAAGTGTTGGTAAAGATGTTAAACTCTCACCTTGAGTCCAGAGGGCCAGTGTGCAGATGAAGACGCTGATCAGAGTCATGGTTGCTGTGGGTGAAGTTGCTGAGCAGCAGATCTCCGTCATGAAGTGTTAAAGTCACAGGGCTATAAACACTCACAGTGCACTGGAGCATGGGCTGTCAATGCAAAGTGTGTGTGTGTGTGTGTGTGTGTGTGTGTGTACTGCTGTGTGACAGGTTTTTGAACGACGGTTTCATTAGAATGTATCACTGTGGTACACTTTTGGTGGAGGCTCAAAACTCGTTATTAAAAGTAAGTGTGTTTTCTTAATACAAATACAATAATTTTTTATTAATAATCACATTAATTATTCTACTAAAAACTGATTATATGTGTTTGTTTGTGTGTAAGTAATTTTTATTGTGTGGTGTTATGATCGGTTGAGGAACACAATTCAGTAACAGAATAGATTTAATAAAAAAGTTAATTCTTTGATGTGTCCCCACTGTGGTTGTTTTAAATTAATTACTGATGATTATTAAATGATAATAAGAGCATGAAATCAGAATTCCAGAAAGTTCCGAAAATGTTCTCTAATAATTTAAAATGATCAATCATTGAATAGAAAACCAGCTCTCAGTTGGTCTGTGAATGACGTGTGTACGTGTGTCTTTGTCGTCTCCAGCCGGTCCCACAGTGAAGCCCTCCGTGTCTCTGCTCCCTCCGTCCCCTCTGCAGCTGTCTGAGGGTTCGGCCTCGCTGCTCTGCCTGCTGTCTGGTTACTCTCCACAGGGGGCGCTGGTGAGCTGGACAGTGGATGGATCAGAGGTGAAGGACGGGGTTCTGACCAGCGTAGAAGAACAGAAGAACGGACTTTACAGTCGGAGCAGCACCCTGACCCTCAGCAAAGACCTCTGGGAGAAAGGGGAGGAGTTTATCTGTAAGGTCTCCCATGATGGTGCCAATCATCCAGTCATGTTCAGAAAGTGTCTTTGTGAACGTTAGATAGAGATACGGTTTAACACACAGCTACGTATGATCCGTCTACAGTAGAGTTTTAGTTCTACACTGTGTTGACTTTTCTGTCTTTACTTTCTTCACTGTCCTGTTGCTCTTCCTGTAGTTTCTGCTGAAATAAAGCTGAGGTTCGGACGTTGTCTCTTCTTTTATTATAAGTTAATGATAATGATCCGTGTGATGGGATTAGCTGTAGCTTCACTGCTGTGTTTTGTGCTTCAGTGAGTTTGAGTGAAAGATGTTGAACATCTGGTGAAGTTTCGGTTCTGAGAGAAAGAAACTCATTTAGCTCCGTTCATGCAAATCTCCCTCTGACTAAAGAGACTAATAATATCATAATAGATGTAACTCAGTTAAGCCCATTCTTATTCACATGTTGCAGCAGCAACACAAACCTTCATCTTAATACATGACTCTCTTTACATGGTCTCTTTTCATCTTTTGGATATGGATATAAGATTTGGATATAGTGTACAGTAGTGTACATACGGAAAACTAAAAAACAAAATTAAGTCACTTTTTCACACAGGGCCATGTAGATTTGGAGGTTTTTTTTCTCCCTTAATAACGTAAACCTTCATTTAAAAACTGCATTTTGTGTTCAAACGGTTTTTGATGAGCAGAAACATTTAAGTGTGACAAACATGCAAAAGAATAAGAAATCAGGAAGGGGGCAAATAGTTTTTCACACCACTGTATATATCAGTGGCATGTTTTGCTGAAACAGTTTGTTGGCGGTACGACAGCAGTCTCATCTGATTAATCCTTCATTTTCTTAGCCAGTTTTACCCTGGCTTCCATTGACATGATCCTGGAAAATCACAGTTTGATGACAATATGCAGAAAGCCTTATCTGATAGGCTAACCTATTTTTTTTTTTAGAAAGGAAAGCTAATTTCAGCCTGGCTTACCTTTAGACATGGTAAAAATGCAATAATAAAAACAAATATTAATAATTAGTACTTTATCGTTATAGTACAGCATTAACTGTCTGAACCACCACTGGCCCTGTACCGAGTTTCAACACACTTTCACCAAATAAGATTATTTTTGCTTTGTTTTTTTATGAGTGGTGAGGATGGCTGGGTTTCGCAGAGGAGTTTATATGGTGTAGATGAGGATCAGCACCTCTAAATCTGTGGCCATGGTTCTCAGCAGGAAACTGATAGATCGTCTACTCCAGGTAGGGAGTCAGTCATTACAAATAAATAATAAGTTCCTCAGGGTCTTGTTTACGAGTGAGGGGGCATTGGAGCATGAGGTTGGCTGGAGAATCGGAGCAGTAGGGAGTTGAGTCAAAAAGCAAAGCTATCACTCTACCAGTCGATCTTCATGCCCACCTTCACCTATGGGCATGAGCACTGGGTCATGACCGATGGGACAATATCACTATTACAAGCTGCCAAAATGGATTTTGTTAGTAGGGTAGCTGCCTTTTCCCTTAAAGAAAGGGATGGGAAGCTCAGATATCTGTGATAAACTCAGAGTAGAACCTCTGCTCCTTTAAAGGATTCCATAAGAATGGAGGAGAAGTGTATTACTGCCGATTTTTAAGAACAAGGGAGATGTGCAGAGCTGTGGCAATTACAGAGGCATAGAGCTAATGAGCCATACAATGAAGCTGTGGGAAAGAGTAGTGGAAGCTAGGTTAAGGGCAGAGGTGAGCATTTGTGAGCAGCAATATGGTTTTATGCCTAGAAAGAGTACATCAGATGCAGTATTTGCTTTGAGGATGCTGATGGAGAAGTACAGAGAAGGTAATAAAGAGTTGCATTTTGTCTTTTTAGATTTAGAGAAAGCGTACGACAGGGTGCCGAGAGAGGAGCTGTGGTGTTATATGAGGAAGTCTGGAGTGGCAGAGAAGTATGGTAGAGTGGTGCAGGACATGTATGAGAGCTGTAAGAAAGTGGTGAGATGTGCTGTAGGTGTGACAGAAGAGTTCAAGGTGGAGGTGGGTCTGCATCAAGGATCGGCTCTGAGCCCCTTTTTGTTTGTTTTGGTGATGGACAGGATGACAGATGAGGTTAGACAGGAGTCTCCATGGACTATGATGTTTGTAGATGACATTGTGCTTTGTAGCGAAAGCAGGGAACAGGTGGAGGAAAATTTGGAAAGCGGAGGAATGAAGGTTAGCCGCAGCAAGACGGAATACATGTGTGTGAATGAGAGGAACCCAAGAGCAATGGTGAGGATACAGAGAGCAGAGATAAAGAAGGTGCAGGACTTTAAGTACTTAGGGTCAACCAGAGCAATGGAGAATGTGGAAAGGAGGTGAAGAGGCGGGTACAGGCAGGTTGGAATGGGTGGAGAAAAGTGTCAGGTGTGTTGTGCGATAAAAGAGCATCAGCGAGAATGAAAGGAAAGGTGTACAGCATAGTGGTGAGACCAGCAATGCTCTACGGCTTAGAGACAGTGGCACTGAAGAAAAGACAGGAGGCAGAGCTAGAGGTAGCAAAGCTGAAGATGTTGAGGTTCTCTTTGGGAGTGACAAGGATCGATAGGATCAAAAATGAGTTCACCAGAGGGACAACCCATGTTAGATGTTTTGGAGATAAAGTCAGAGAGGCCAGATTGAGGTGGTTTGGACATGTTCAGAGGAGAGATGGTGAGTATATTGGTAGAAGGATGCTGAGGTTGGAACTGCCAGGCAGGAGGTCTAGAGGAAGAGCAAAGAGGAGATTTACAGTATGGATGCAGTGAGAGAGGACATGAAGTTAGTTGGTGTGAGAGATGATGCAGAGGATAGGGTTAGATGGAGGCAGATGATTCACTGTGGCGACCCCTGAAAGGGAACAGCTGAAAGACAAAGAAGAAGAAGAACCTCTGCTCCTTTGCTTGGAAAGGAGTCATTTGAGGTGATTCGGGCATCTGGTAAGGAGGCAACCAGCACACCCCCCTCCAGGAAGGTGTTCTTATGTCCAGCTAGGAGAAGAGCACGTTGTTCAAACACTGTTAACGTATAGTGTTCATTCTGTTGACTGTACTGATCTCCTGTAAGCTAGACTTTAAGAGTGAGAAGTTTATGAACAAATTTTTGTCTCATGTCCACTATCATGTTCACAAAAATGGTCCACTGCTAAGGAAGGTGGACTTCTTTCACTGATGTGTGTTCATTAGTGAGTTAGTGTTGTGAGTTTCTCTTTCATTGTGTCATTGTGCTGTATCACATCCTCTTCCTCAGCACCTGCAGCGCTTCGCCGTGCACGCTCACTAACCCAGGTTTTTGTACGACGTGCTAACACTGTGTAACACCCAGCCACCACCCTTCGGATGTTCAGCCTTACAGTAATAATCTCCTGCATCTTCAGCCTGGACTCGACGGATGGTCAGAGTGAAGTCAGTATCAGATCCTCTGCCACTGAAACGATCTGGAGTTCCTGTGTGTAATATTGTAGCCTCTTTTATCAGGAGCTTAGGAACTTCTCCAGGTTTCTGGAGGTACCAGAATAGACCGGTACCACTGTCCACCTGGTTACTGGTTCTACAGCTGATGGTGACTGTAGTTTGTGGAACAACAGTTTGCACTGTAGGAGTCTGAGTCACAGTCCCCTGTCCTCTGGATCCTGAAGAGAGACGCAGATTGTGTTTATTTGCTGTAAAGTGGTGGAGAATGAGTATGGAACAAAGTGTTGGTAAAGATGTTAAACTCTCACCTTGAGTCCAGAGGGCCAGTGTGCAGATGAAGACGCTGATCAGAGTCATGGTTGCTGTGGGTGAAGTTGCTGAGCAGTAGATCTCCGTCATGAAGTGTTAAAGTCACAGGGATATAAACACTCACAGTGCACTGGAGCATGAAGTGGTAATGCAAAGTGTGTGTGTGTGTGTGTGTGTGTACTGCTGTGTGACAGGTTTTTGAACGACGGTTTCATTAGAATGTATCACTGTGGTACACTTTTGGTGGAGGCTCCAAACTCGTTATTAAAAGTAAGTGTGTTTTCTTAATACAAATACATTAATTTTTATTAATAATCACATTAATTATTCTACTAAAAACTGATTATATGTGTTTGTTTGTGTGTAAGTAATTTTTATTGTGTGGTGTTATGATCGGTTGAGGAACACAATTCAGTAACAATAGATTTAATATTAATGTACAGTAATAATAAAAATTATTAATGTTAAATTCAGTGTGTACAATTTAGACACCTGACTTTCAGTAAATACGCAAGTAGTCTGGTTTAAACATTTAAGAATATACATATAAAGCAATATTGACACCTCCAGGTCAATGAAGTCGTGAATCTCATCTTCTCTGCATTGTGTTGAATTCAGAATTCCAGAAAGTTCCGAAAATGTTCTCTAATAATTTAAAATGATCAATCATTGAATAGAAAACCGGCTCTCAGTTGGTCTGTGAATGACATGTGTACGTGTGTCTTTGTCGTCTCCAGCCGGTCCCACAGTGAAGCCCTCCGTGTCTCTGCTCCCTCCGTCCCCTCTGCAGCTGTCTGAGGGTTCGGCCTCGCTGCTCTGCCTGCTGTCTGGTTACTCTCCACAGGGGGCGCTGGTGAGCTGGACAGTGGATGGATCAGAGGTGAAGGACGGGGTTCTGACCAGCGTAGAAGAACAGAAGAACGGACTTTACAGTCGGAGCAGCACCCTGACCCTCAGCAAAGACCTCTGGGAAAAAGGGGAGGAGTTTATCTGTAAGGTCTCCCATGATGGTGCCAATCATCCAGTCATGTTCAGAAAGTGTCTTTGTGAACGTTAGATAGAGATACGGTTTAACACACAGCTACGTATGATCCGTCTACAGTAGAGTTTTAGTTCTACACTGTGTTGGCTTTTCTGTCTTTACTCTCTTCACTGTCCTGTTGCTCTTCCTGTAGTTTCTGCTGAAATAAAGCTGAGGTTTGGACATTGTCTCTTATTTTATTATAAGTTAATAATAATGATCCGTGTGATGGGATTAGCTGTAGCTTCACTGCTGTGTTTTGTGCTTCAGTGAGTTTGAGTGAAAGATGTTGAACATCTGGTGAAGTTTCTGGAAGAAAGAAACTCATTTAGCTCCGTTCATGCAAATCTCAGATACAGCTCACTTCTCTCTCTCTCTCGCTCTCTCTCTCATTCAGTTGAAGGGTTATTACTAGTTTCATTTCTTTATTACACTCACCCACACACTTCAGGAGAATTTTTGGAAATGTCTACCACATACACACACACACACAGACACACACACATATATATACACACTTTAGTGATTTATTTTCTCAAAAAATGAGCATATTGTGATAAAGTTCATTATTTTCTGTAATGTACTGATAAACATTAGACTTTCATATATTTTAGATTCATTACACACAACTGAAGTAATTCAAGCCTTTTTTTGTTTTAATATTGATGATTGTGGCATACAGCTCATGAAAACCCAAAATCCCTATCTCAAGAAATTAGCATATCATGAAAAGGTTCTCTAAACGAGCTATTAACCTAATCATCTGAATCAACTAATTAACTCTAAACACCTGCAAAAGATTCCTGAGGCTTTTAAAAACTCCCAGCCTGGTTCATTACTCAAAACCGCAATCATGGGTAAGACTGCCGACCTGACTGCTGATTATCCTGAAAAATATTATAATATTATTAAATAATAATTAATTAGGCTGAATAATTACGCACACCCCACTTTGCAGGTATTTATTTGTAAAAAATGTTTGGAATCATGTATGATTTTCGTTCCACTTCCACTACACCACTTTGTATTGGTCTTTCACGTGGAATTCCAATAAAGTTTATTCATGTTTGTGGCTGTAATGTGACAAAATGTGGAAAAGTTCAACAAAGGGGCCGAATACTTTTGCAATCCACTGTATATATTTTATTAACAAAGCTTATTCAGATGGCACTTGCTAATAATATAAATAACAGTTTAAGCGTATCAACACTTTTACATCTCTCTCTCTCTCTGTTTGGATCAGTTTTGAGTTGTCAACGTCCTGGCTCACTACAGATGAAGTACAGTAGTGCCTCAATATGAACATGTTACTGAGATGCATACTAAGAGGGAAAGGAGAAGTCTCTTGCAGCAGATACCCGAGAGCTGGCGTCTCATCCTCGAGCTGCAGCGACCCCTGCAGAGGGAGAGATAGTTCATAATCAAGTGCCTATACATAGGCTCATATAGTGAGCCAATGACGTAGATATCACTCTGATATACAGTAAATTTCCTGGTTCATGGTTTCCCATGACTCTGCACAAATCTGCTCGTTGTCTGGGTGAGGGATATCAATAGCACTGTCTGTCTATAAGTCATTGCTATTTCTATGTTATTCCTCTTTCATGGTTATAATATTTAGAGACAACAGGAACCCAAACTCTGCCAAACCTGTGTGCACAGGTAAACACATCTCTGTAAAGTGTATGATGACTTTTAATGGTAAAAATAAAGCTTTGAAGAAGGTGTAGAGAAAATGCAGTAAGAGCACAAGGCACTGAGCCAGGGTATATAATAGGGTTGTTCCGATTCCGATACTGGTATCGGAAATGCTGCCAATACCACAAAAAAAGCTGACATCGGAATCGGCGAGTATTTGAGTCCACGTACCGATCCGATACTATTTTCCTAAACATAACCTATTTATGCCCGCTAGCTTTGCTAACTTAGCTTACTTACAGAGTGTCACGGCGTGCGCCTGTGATGGGCGTGTGCCCAAATTGATATTGCTCCTCACTCACTAGTTAGGCGGCCCCCCCCCCTTTAGGTATGTGAAGTAGCAGGGCCGCAGAATCAGGCAACGGCCCATGAGCCATCGGCGCTATAAAACACAGCGGGGAGTGTAGCTCGGGGTCTGACTGTTGGGAAGCTGGACTTTGCGACGCGGTGGATTTTATGAGAGACAGTGTCACAAGAGCGGGGCGATGTGATGCGGCCCAAAGACTTTAAAAAGGTGGGGGGGCCTTTAATCTCCGCGAGAGGAGCGCGTGAACGAGCTGCACGAGCTCCCGCGGCACCTTCACTTCCGCGTAGAGCCTGCCTTCGCATCCCTGCCGCAGAAGTGGAAAAGACCGCAGAGAGCCTTTAACCCTTTCCTTCCCCATTTTTCTAAATAAATGACCCTTTTCCCTGTAAGACCTCGCCTCGTGTCCGTGTTTCATGGTGTCGCCCGTGCACTTAGGGTCGAACCCGTTACACAGGGCTAGTAGTATTTTACTTAAAAAAGAAATTATATATATATAATATAATATATATATATATAATATATATATATATAATATAGTATGTATGTATATATATATATATATATATACACACACACGTACATACACACACACACACACACACAGTACAGATACACACCCAGGTATCGGATCGGTACTCGGTATCGGCCGATACCCTGAGCCCAAGTATCGGAATCGGTATCGGGAGGGAAAAAATGGTATCGGAACATCTCTAGTATATAAGGAGCTCTGTCTAGGGTTTACATTAGTGATGGGAGGTTTGAATCATTTCAGTGACTGTTTTTTGAAGCTCGTTCATCAAAATGAACGAATCTTCGTTTGAGTCATTTATAGTTCATTTCGTTCTTTTGATCAGACGTAAAATAAAATGCTGCGTTTTCAATAAAAAGACCACCAATATGTCTACATACACAAATTTTGGCTCTAGTTCCAGCCATGAAAATATTACAATGCAGCTGAGGACATATTATAATAAACAGAATGAGCAGCTCACCTCTTATATATTCCAGTCTGAGTCGTTCGTTCTTTTGAATCTATTGCACCGCATAGCGTCTATGGGAGTCACGTGACAAAAGAACGAACGACTCGGAGTAGAAGAGTCATTGAGAAAGAATCGCTCAATTCTGCTTCCTGTACATAACCTGCGGAGGACTTTGAATGATTTGCGCATGCGCGCCCAGTAGAAAATGAACGAACGACCCATAACTAGTGTACATTGTCTTCAGTTTTTCAGTAAATTAAGTAAAATATGAAATTAATAGCCATTTAAATCTCACTTAATCTTAATTTATGATTCCTCTTGGCACTGGCTGCTTTAAAAAACTTGCTACCATCGGTGATAACATTCCTCACTAAATTAGCACCATGTCTTCACTAAATTTGTACAAAATGAAAAAAAATTAAAACTAAATTTGTAAACTAGCTTAGCTCGGCTAACTTGTTTGCTTGATGCACACCTCTCTCTCTAGGTGGACTGAGTAAGATTGAGTGTGAGCTGATGTCTCATGAGTTATTGTCCATCAAGTCTGGCCTACAGGAAGACACTAACGTCCAGGGTAACTCCCATTAATTGTGACTTTAGCTTTATTTTCTTGAAAGATTATTACTCATCACATTGTGTAGAATATAAATGATTGTCCAAACCCTACAGCAGACTCTACAATATTTTAATCACTAAGTCATATTCTGTCAATCTGACAATGTCAGAGGAAATGAAAACTATGATTATGTTGTGTGTACATATTGTGACTAATTATAGGAAAAAGAAAGTGAGCTTCAGAAGAAAAAAAAAGTATGTGTGGCGAAGATACTGTATGTACATCACCATTCTCTCAAATCCTAAAAGAAATATAATTTTATTATTAAAATAGAGAGTTTGAGCCTGCACGTTTGTAATATTAACATTAAGAGAATGTTTAACTACAGTATCTGATGCTGGGAATTAAGATCAACCAGCATGTGAGAGGGAATGAAAAAGTGAGAAAGTTTCTCACAGCAGTTTTTTCTTTGTGTGTCTCTCTAGAGGCACAAACCATTACTACAGAGATCACTGATCAATAATACTTATAATTGGAAGGGAATTGGAAGGCCTGGGATCAGTTCCCATCCAATTCCCAAACCCCAGCCACTAGGGGCAGTGCCGTTCCCAAACCGGGGTAAAAAGTGATGGTGGTATCAGGAAGGACATCCGGCATAAAACCTGAGCCGAAGTTGTGTGCAGACCGGATGTTCCACTGTGGTGGATGGAAGTAGCTGAAAAATAAACTTCTTAATATTAATAATATGCTAAATTACTATATGGAAATATTTCTTTTGGTGTTGTCAGGTTTGTTTGTCTTTTTAATAATAATAATTAAGTTTATTTTAAAATAATAATAAATAACTATTTTTAATAAGTAAAATTCAATTAAATTTTATTGATAATGGTCATTGTCTCAAAGCAGCTTCACAAAAATAAGTGTTTTAATTCATGCTAGTTTTACTGATCATTTTATTTTTGGAAGTGTATAAACAAAACTTTTAATAAAATACTTAATGCTTACAACAGCAAGTCTTGAAATGTTTGTTTCAAGATATTTCTTTCACTGTAAACTCTCTTTATTCTTTTATATGAAGCATCTTCCGTTCAAGTCCCATTTGACATTAGAATAAGTATAAATTTGCGAACACAGAATTCAGCAGCGCTGCGGAATTAATACGATTGAAGCCACTGGATGAAAACGATGTTTATTCAGTGTGCAATCAAGCAGTCATGTGTGTACAGGCAAATTCGTTATGCTTAATAACAGATGATTAATAAATAACGTCCTTTGTCTTGGGTTCCTCCTGTCCTCGGTGCGCGAGAATCGAAAATGGTGATTACGTCTAACATGTGAAGAACAACTCCAGAAATATATCTGGAATGAGACAGAATGGAAAAAAAAACAAAACTATTGACCTGCCCTGTGGTGGCTCTGGTGTCAGTCTTTATTTACACGTGGTATCGTACAGACGCTGGACGTCCAGGATGAGAGCTGAGTGGGAGTCCATGTGCTGAGGTTCAGAGAGACGTCTTTAGATCAAATATACACACAAAATGAAGCACACAGATGGAGCCATGAACCTCACGTGACCATGTTAAAAGAAGTCTGTAAGGGCAGAGGGTGAAGGTGTTGGACTACTGATCAGAAGGTTCCAGGTTCAAACACCAGCACCACCAAGTTGCCATAGGTTGGGCTTCAAGGCGCTTTAACTCTCGACTGCTCAGATGTATAATCAGATAAAATGTAAGTCGTCCTGGCTCAGGGAGTCTGACAAACGACTGGAATGTAATGATGCACAGGCTCGGTGGCCTTCACAGTGTGCATCTTGATGAATAAAAACATGATATAAAATGCAAAAGGTTAAAAAATAAGGTAAAAACAATTTGCTCAAAGTTGCATTATGGGTTACACAGTTATATAATAACGACACGCAAAACGTCGTTCCTCATCCGAGTCGCATCCCAACACGGCCATCTTTTGCTCAAGAAGCCGTCTTGAGCCATTTTTAAGCTGTATAATCCATATGCGGCATTTATCAATTGACTGTATTAAAACTCAACCCTTTTAACAAGCGAAGCAAAACATAAGCAAACCTACATGTTCTTACCAGTCATGTGTTATATCTAACTGTTTTTTTAAGCTACTGAAATCACTGACGTCCAATAAGCTAAGAATGACGCAGGCTCTGGAAGATGTCTCGAGTTGGGTGGGATCATGACTCCTGGGTTGTGAGGTCTAGGCTCATCAGTTTTTATTATTCTTTTTTTTTTAAAGGTTATAATGTAAGTGTTAGGTTTGACACGTCATTGAATTCCTAATTCATTTAAAAAGTTAAAACTGCAGCAAATCAGGAAACATCGAAATACGTTGGACATTTTTTTTTTTCATTAACATCGTTTCCATGTTTGGCAATAATTCCATCAAAATTATACAGATTATATAAAATATTTTTTGCATTATATTTCATTTTTTCAAACTGGCTCAAGAACCCTGTAATGCATGTCGGACTCGGCGTGAACTGAAAAGCCTAGAGTGCACAAAAAAATTCTCTATTTATAAAAGCAAAACTAATTATCTAGTACCAAACCTTAATGCACAGATTGATAAAGGAAACATTTATATTTATATAATTCCAGATTGTGAAACCGAAGCCCACAGTCTAGTTCCCCCCCCCCCCCACGCTAAGTGCTGTGAGCTACATGGCTGAACCAGCATTAAATCCTAACACTGATACAGTATCATGTGTGAGGAATCGCCATGCAGTACCAATGAATCTACTCCATCATGTGCTCCTTAAGGAACTCCATCCTCTCCAGGCCAGTCAGGACAATCAACTAATCAATCAATCAAGCAATGATGGAGGTTCTGAAGAAGAGCAGCCGAAGTTGTCTTGCCGCGGTGGATCGGGTCATGAAAGATGAAACACTTTATTGAGATGATCTGCTTGTGCGATCAAGTGAAGCTCCCTCCGTCTTCCTTCTTCAGGACGTGCCCCAGTGGAACGCCTTCGTGCTCCCCCTGCTCCATTTTTACAAGTCCCTCTCCCGGGTAACCCTCATACTCCATGTCCGCCTCGTCCTGCCCCGACTCTGCCTCGTTGGTGTTGATGCAGCCCGATCTGTTAGCGAGGTGCTGGCAGCGCACCTGGTGTTTGAGGAAACTGTCCCTCCAGATGATCTTCTTGCCACAGACGGTGCACTCGTACGGCCGCAGTGCGCCATGCGTCTTGACGTGCTTGGTCAGGTGGTGCTTCATCTTGAAGCTCTTGGCGCAGACGGGGCAGGCGAAGGGACGCAGGTTCAGGTGCTGCATCTTGACGTGGCGGTCTCGCATGCTCTTCAGAGTGAAGGCTTTACCGCAGTGGCAGAAGTGTACTTTGCCTCCGTAGGGAGCTAGGGAGGGCGGAGACGAGGAGGAGGGCACGGGAGAGGAGGAAGGAGGGACGGACGGGGAAGAGAGCGCTCCTTGCGCCCACGAAAGTTCTGAAGGTCCTAGCACAAAGTCCACTCCACCTGCAGCGCTGCCAGGCGACACAGGAAGCAAAGGCCTCTGGGAAACCTGTCCTGTGCCATCCTCGATCTCGTCGTACGTCTCTCCCTCGAACCCTCCCTCTGCGAAACGTCCAAAGTCCACTTCAACGTCCTTCTCGGCATCCTCGATTAACTTCCCACCTGGCTGAGAGCACGAACCCGCCGACCAGTCAGCAGCCGGCTGCCAGTGAGCGCGTGCAGAAAGAGGACCATGAGCAGCAACGAGCACGTCCTGTGCGTCCTGAGTTGCGGGCAGAAACCCTTCCACCTGATCTTTGCCCCTCTCTGTACCCTCTCCCTCTCCCCCTCTCTCTCCCTCCTTTTTAAGAGTTGCCCCTGAGCCACAGCCTCCTGAGAGAGAAGAGCAGAAGAGACGGTAAAAACACACACAACAACGAACACACACACTCTCACGGTGCAGAAAATGTCTGATCCATGTTGAGGGGAAACACAAAGCACACAGATAGAGAGAGCGAGAGCTCCCCCTGGTGGACAGGTGTTAAAGTTAAACAGCAGTGATGCAGATGCTCCACTCACCGGCCCGTCGCTCCTCCTCCTCCAACTCCGATTCTTCCCCTACACCTTCATCCGCCTCCATCCACCTCTCCCCTCGCCTCCTGTCCTCCTCGTCTGTCTCCCTGCTCTCCCTGAGACGAGAACGCATCCAGTTGCGTCTCTCATTCGCAGCCTCTGGGCTACATGCCCGCTCTACTACCCCAGTAGGGGGAGAATCGCCTCTGTGCTGAGGTGGCTGAAACAGCCTGGATTTGCCCCATTTGCCCTGCTGGGGCACCTGCTGCGGCCTCCTCCAGGTGGCCAGAGGAGGAAGAGCGGCGCATTCGCCTCCGAGCGGCTTCTTCTGCTCCTCGGATTCAGTCAGGCAGCAGTCCGAGCTACTTGGACTTTGGTGCCTGGAGTTGCCAGACTCTACGCCTGGGCTGGCCTGGGTCAAAGGTCGCGACCTTTTCAGGATGTCCGTGCACTTGTCCACGATGTGCCACATCTGCAGAAAGCTGGCCACTGTGACGTAGTTGACAATGTCGTCACGTACAATGCTCAGCTGCCCTGTGTAGGCCGAGTTGAGGACGCTCTCGAAGGCTAGAGGGTCCATGACGGACGGCAGAGACACCGTACTCACGTTCTTCAGAAGCACCTGAGGGAACAGGCAGAGAACGTTCAGGATTTATATACTCTTCAAAAACAAATATAATTGAACAATGTCTGGCTTTAAGTATTCACCCCTTGGGTACATGGTGAGGACATGCCTAACCCTCAACAGACATGGCTGAAAAAAAACAACTAAAGGCACTTTATATAAACGGGTTTCTTTGCAAAGTGAGTTAAAAGCCATTTCTGGCTACTTTCACTTATTCTGGAAAATTGGCACATTGTCTATACCAAAACTTTTCATTTGCAAATCGACACATTTTGCTTAAAGGAGATTTGATCCTTCTGGCCGCATGTGATGGACAAAGGTGTATTGTGTTTCATAAACAAATCATAATATAATCATAAACAGCCAATCAGATCGCTTCTTTCAGTCAGATGATCAGAAAAGCAAAATGACCACAGCTGGACAAAGTTCTACTTTTGGTTAAAGCCAAAAAAAAACAAGTTTGTTTTTGCAGTTTGTTTGCTTGCAGTTTCCCCATCACTCATGGACTTCTTTTATGAGTAAGTGTGGCCAAAGTATACAATCATGTACTTGAGGAAAAGACATGACATATGTTGTTACGTACAAAGCCCATGGGAAAGATTCCCTTAGGCAAATTTTACTCAAGTGAAAGTAGAAGTCTCCCATTGATTTGTGCAAAATCTTCCCTCTCTAACACCTTATATCGAAGGAAGGGGAGCACATGCAATTACTCATAATAGTCAGCAGGTGGCAAAATTCCCACTTCTACTTCAAGTAGAAGTATTTTAATACAAATTTAATTTGTATCAATTACACAGACAGTACTGTGCAAAAGTCTTAGACACTGTATATATATATATATATAATATATGATCATCATGTCTGCATTATGTACAAAATCATTCACTATTTCCAAACATAACTTAAAAACAAATAAATAAATAAATTTAACAATGTTACAGAAGAATATTTGCATGCCTGTAATGAAAGCAATACATCACCTGAAGAACTGTGGCATATTCTCCAGCATGCTCAGTAAAACAAACTAAAACATCTGCTTTAGTTACAGTATTGTACCAACGACAAAAAAATGCCATAACCAAACATGGCTTTAAAAACAAACATTTCTGCATAAAAGAAGCTTCAATAAAGAGCGCTAAAAAGTAATAAAAGATTTAAAGTTGAGGCTTTAGAGCTTACATTTCAAATTCTATTTTGTCTACCCTGACAAAATCAAAACACACTGATCAGTAGAGACGGAATATAATAGAGATGAAACAGTCGATCAGAATTGTCTCAAACCCACTCATTACACACATTTACACCATTACACAGTTTCAAAACAACCTCGAGCTCAAATTAGTCGCAAACTCACAGACCATGTACTTAACCCATGTGAAGTTGAGTTGAAGTGGTGGAGGTGGTGATATCTTTGAGGTGATAAAACTTCGCTTCTTTATAATCCTACAGTTGGCGCAGTCTGTACTATTTACACATTTCCACCCGGTGTGGTTGGAGTGAATTATTCGCCAAGTTCTGTTACAGCTAGGGTTGTTCCGATTCCGATACTAAAAAATCTGCCACAAAAAAATCTGGCATCGGTATCGGCAAGTATTTGAGTCCACGTACCGATCCGATACCATTTTCCTAAACGTAACCTAATTATGCCCGCTAGCTTTGCTTACTGTACTTACAGTGTCACGGCATGCGCCCAAATTGATATCGCTCCTCGTTCACTAGTTAGGCGGCCTCCCCTCCTTTAGGTATGTGAAGGGTCAGGGCTGCGGAATCAGGCACAGCTGGTGAGCTATCGTCGCTAATGATCCCGGGCTTCTCCCAGCGCTATAAAACACAGCGGGGAGTGTAGCTCGGAGTCTGACTGTTGGGAAGCTGGACTTTGCGATGCGGTGGATTTTATGAGAGACAGTGGCACGCGAGCGGGCAATGTGATGCGCCCCAGAGACTTTAAAAAAGGGGAATGCCGCCCCTTTGATCTCCGCGAGAGGACAGCGCGTGACGCTGTCACTTCCGCGTAGAGCCCGCCTTCGCATCCCTGCCGCCGAAGTGGAAAAGGCCGCAGAGAGCCTTTAACCCTTTCCTTCCTCATTTTTCTAAATAAATTACTCTTTTTCCTGTAAGACCTCGCCTCGTGTCCGTGTTTCATGGTGTCGCCCGTGCACTTAGGGTCAAACCCGTTACACAGGGCTAGTAGCATCTACAACTGTATGTACAGATACACACCGAGGTATCGGATCAGTACTCGGTATCGGCCGATACCCTAAGCCCAAGTATCAGAATCGGTATCGGGAGGGAAAAAATGGTATCGTTACATCTCTAGTTACAGCGCTCTGTAACAATGTAACTTCGTAACTTAATTTTAAGTTAAATGTTAAACTCTTGTATGTGAAGTTAGTTTGTATTATTGAAATGCTGCGTTTGGTGATTTAAGTGGAAAAAAAAAACAAATGTTGGAACAGGCTACATTTAATTACTCACTAAACTTTTTCAAAAGGTTCAAAATTGTAACTAAATTGGTGGGGGGGGGGGTGATATCTAATTGGGATATTTATAATATCATAACGGTGAATTGACACCGAGTTATTGTGATAATATCGTATTGTGAGATGACTTGTGGTTCACATCCCTAATGCTCAGCCCAGTGGTTTTATTATTTTTTATACATGTACCTGGTCGTGAAAGTAAGGCGAGGACGCGGCCAGGACGCAGCGGTGTGCCCTGAACACTTGCCCCTGCACCTGGATGGACAGGTCACACAGCCGGCCCTCCTCTCGCTGGCGGTTCAGGTTGTCCAGCACCTGCGCGCGCACGTTGGGGAAACACACCTGGACCACCTGCGTGCTGCTGCTCAGCGTCTTATCCATCGCTCCTGCAGGAGGAAACACACACACACACACTCAAGATTTACACCTTTAACCTTCTGTCTCGGTCCAGATGTGCACATTTTAACATCTGTCCATTCCAACCATATACTCAGCTGTGCGTGTGTGTATATGCTGTGTGTGTGTGTATATGCATATATATATATATATATATATATATACATACATACATACATACATACACACACACACACACACAAACCTTTAACACATATTTACTGTACAGTATAATAAACCCTGCAGTCTCTAATCTACTGTACCTGCATTACCCAGCTATCGCGCACTAAACCTGGGCTTCATACTAATTCGCTCCTGCTTCTATATATAGTGCACTAGTCTGAGTGCAGTAACCGTTATGTCGTTCCCTCTGTAGTGCGCGTGTGTAGGGAGCTACAGGATATTTAACATTCAGCTTACTGAAATGAGGAAGAAAAACACCAACTCACCCACACAGTGTTAAAACAGGGGCGCGCGTGGTGTGTAGGAATAAAACCTTAACTAACTAATGTTTAAAAGTACTAATATATTAGACAGATTAGCAGATTAGCTCGCTGACTTTCACCCGGTTGTTAGTATAACAGCTTCAGGCCACGGCTAGCGTCTCCATCTTTAACATTCTCTCGAGTCTTCCTCGTCTTCTTCGGCGTGTTGTTAGGCGCTGCGGTTCAGCTTAACGTGCGACATCGCCACCTGCCGGCCCGGAGGCTTGTGTTTTTCTTTAGTATGACTATAAATTATTATAAGGCTCTTTGCAACAGTACAGTATCCATTTCCCCTTAACTTTTCCACATTTTGTCATGTTACAACCACAAACGTAAATGTATTGTAGCGTTTTTCAACGCTATCAGGGATCTTGGAGGACGAGTGAGCTTGGTGGCTACCCAATGTAATGACTGGGAGTATTTTATTAACTCAGCACAAGCATAAACACACAGGTCAAACACACATACCACATGCTTAAACATGGCCGAAGCCGCTAACCTGAAACCAATATCCCACCCATGGTGAAAACAAACATAATGCTGGCCCAAAGCCGGCGGTCGCCAGCCCCGCCCACGCCACACTGCCCCCACCCGAGCTGTGACCGTCCCCGGTCACCCCTAATTCTTCAGTCTCTGAGACGTGCAGGCGGTCGGCGCTGGCGCTGTGAACGCCGGAGCCCTGCTGTAGACGAAACGTGAACATTAGCCTGAGGCGGTCGGGCCTCTGCAGCAGTCGCCGTCTCACCGGCATGCGGCTGGTAGGGAGCGAGACGGTCTCGGTGAAGCACAATCATCCGCGCTCGCCCCGCCAGCCGCACCTGGTAGACGACATCCGAAAGCCGAACGATCACCGTGCAGGGTCCCACCCAGTGGGACATCAGTTTGGGTGATAGCCCTCTCTTCCTTCTCGGGGAATAAACCCATACCTGCTCTCCCGGCTCAAAGTCTCGCCCCCGGCTATGAGTGTCATAAACCCGGCGCTGCTTAACACCGGCGTCCGCCAAGTGTTTGCGCGCTAACTCGTGAACACGGAACAGTTTTTCTTTCAAAGAACAAAAATAATCCAACCCCGGTTCCGTGGGTAAGTCCGATTGTGGAGGTGGTCCAAAAACAAGGTCCACTGGAGTGCGCAGCTCGCGGCCAAACATGAGAACAGCTGGCGTTAGCTGCGATGACTCCTGTATTGCTGTGCGATATGCCCAAAGCACGAGAGGCAAATGTTCGTCCCAATCGCGTTGCCGATTGCTGGTAAGTAGGGCGAGTTGTGTGGTGAGCGTCCGATTGAAGCGCTCTAAGAGGCCGTCACTTTGTGGATGGAGTGGCGTGGTGCGGGTCTTTTTCACCCCGAGGCGTTCGCACACCGCCGCAAACACCTCCGCCTCGAAGTTGCACCCCTGATCGCTGTGTAACTGCTCTGGAACGCCAAACCGGCTGAACACCTCATCCACTAGCACTCGGGCCGTGGTGGAGGCGCTCTGATCAGGCACAGCGAAAGCCTCCGGCCACTTTGTGAAGTAATCCACAACGACCAGCACATAACGGTTACCCCGATCGGAAACGGGGAACGGTCCAAGGATGTCCACGACCATACGCTCCATGGGTGCCCCCACCCGAAAGTCCTGCAGCGGTGCTCGCGAGCGTTGGGTAGGGCCCTTCTTTGCTGTGCACGAGTCGCATCTGTGGACAAAGAGTTCGCTATCAGTATGACAACCTGGCCAGTAGAAACGGGCGCGCAACCGCCGCAAAGTTTTTGTCACACTGAAGTGTCCCGAACCCATATGCCCGTGAACCAACCCCAACACGCACGCCCTCAAAGTCCTGGGTACCAGAAGCTGAAAACACTCGCCAGCGCCGCACGGCCGCTCCCAGCGGCGGTAGAGTAGACCTTCCCGCAACGCTAGGCGGGTAAACTGCGAGTGGAGAGCCTTTGCCTCTAGCCCCAGATGAGCGATCGCGGTATAATCCGGTCTCAGGCCCGCTTTAACCCAACCCAGTACTTGCTGCAGAACCGGATCACCCTCCTGCTCGGCTGCGAGCTGATCATTGTCCAGCTGTGGCACAGGTGAGATGACGGTGGGAGGTGCCCTAGGCGAGGCAGTGACTCGGCTGCATGCCAGAACGGTCGGCTGATCACCCCCGGGGGTTCCGGAGGATTGAACGGGAGGGATGTTGTGCATCAGTGGTTCCGGGGGTTGGCCCGCGTCGCGACCGCGCTCCTCGACCCGCTCGCAGTACCGACAACGCGCTTCGCTGCTTGGCCGGCGAGATAACGCATCGGCATTAGCGTGTAGCTTCCCGGCTCGGTGTTCAATAGTGAAGCTATAGTCCTGTAATCACTCCAGCCAACGCGCTAACTGCCCCTCGGGTTCTTTAAAACTGAGCAGCCACACTAGCGACGCGTGATCAGTCCGCAGCAGGAAGGTTTGCCCGTATAAGTACGGTCGGAAATGTTTGAAGGCCGCGACGACAGCTAACAGCTCGCGCCGCGTGACGCAATAATTCCGCTCGGGTCCAGACAACGCTCGGCTGAAATACGCGACAACCCGCTCTTGGCCACCGGAAACCTGAGAAAGTACGGCCCCCAGCCCTACAGCGCGCTGCATCCGGATAGCCGAGGACGGGACACGTGACCAAAGCTTCGCGCAACCGAGCGAACGCGCGCGCATGTACAGCCTCCCAGCGGAACGGCTGGTTCTTTTTAGTCAACCCATGCAACGGACTTGCGACGGTGGCGAAGTCTTTCACAAACCGGCGGTAGTACGAGGCTAACCCGAGGAAAGTGCGCAGCTGCGACACATTTACCGGTTCTGGCCAATTCTGTACTGCAGCGATTTTGTTTGGGTCGGTAGCAATCCCGTTCGCACTAATTATGTGGCCCAGAAATGCGGTCTCTCGACGCAACAGCTGGCACTTCCTAGGATTGAGCCGCAAGTTTGCCCGTCGGATAGCCAAAAATACCACCCGGAGATTAGCTAGCACGACCTCAAACTCCTTGCCGTGCAACAGCAAATCATCCAGATAGACGACGCAACGGTTTTCTCCATCAACCGTTCAAACGTCGCCGGAGCGTTGCATAGGCCGAAAGGCATGCGCCGGAATTGCCACAGCCCGTGCCCGATCGAAAACGCGGTTTTAGGGCGGTCTTCCGGAGCGAGCTCTACTTGCCAATACCCGCTACGCAGATCTAACGAACTAAACCAAGCCGAGCCTGCGACATGCGACATTTTTTTTATGTTCTACTGTATAATACAGAAAATGTGTGTGTGCCAAAGAAGCTACTGTACATTTGAAGTTTATGCAACATGGACGTGACCAATCTCGCTTCCCTAAAAAATGTTCAGTTGCTAACTGCAGCCGTTTTAGAGAGATGATTTTACACATGCCACAAAAATGACAATTTTGCAGCGTTCTACTGTCTCACTTCAAACTATAATCATCTAAAATGAAAATTATTCATATTTGCTTATGACTATTGATGCTAAAATTCGTGTACTGTAAGTTTCTAGAAGCATAAGACTTGTAAATATTGTTGCTTAAAGAGTTTTTGTGGTAAAAGTCTGTAATGTTTTTAACCATATCAAATTTATGTTATATATTTTAAGAATTTAGCATTTTAGAATAATACACTTTTTCAGGTTTATGTCTTTTCATGTGAAATCTAAGTTGACCAAGTTTTTCATCTGAATGAAAAATGGTATCACATGATCCTGTCTGAAAACTGAACACTTTTTTAGCACCAGATTTTGGCCGATACTGTATATAAATTAAATTGAGTAGATGATATACAATAGTGCATTGAAAACATTATAGATTATGCATGATGCAACAATGCATAGTGGAAAAAGGAGTAAAATATAAAGTAAAAGTGACAGTGCGGTAGTGTAGTGGTTAACATGCCATGATCATCAGTTCAATTATTTTTGTGCTATATTGTGTGTTTGTGCTGAAATACCTGTAGAGCCTGAATGTTGCGGGGGGGATGGGGGGATATTCCATGATTAAGGTGAGAGGTATCTTTGATAACGGCTCTAACTCTTTGTAAAAACCTGCCCACATCTGAAATAAGTGATCAAATTGAATAAGCTGTGCTTCTCATAGCTGTTCAATATGCTGTTCTTCTCATCTTTATCTTGGGATTCAGGTTAGACGAGCTGGCTGGCACAGTGATATCATAGTTTTGCCGCTGTGGGCAGGGGTTAAGTCCTGCTGGAAAAGGAAATCAGCATCTCCATAACGCTTGCCAGCAGACAGAGAACTTGAAGTCTCTCTAAAATGTTCTGGTGAAAGACCACATTGACCATTGACTGTGGACTTGATAAAACACAGTAGGTGGCTGTTGAGGTACTGACTCCAGTCTCACTCTGCTTCATATGAAACTCTCTCAAGGTCTTAAAGTCTTTGATCTTTTTAAATGCTTTGGTCAACACTGTTACTTGCGCCTTTTCCTACCACACTTTTCCCTTCCAGTCAACTTTACATAGTTTGCTTTGATACATCACTCTGAACAGCCAGCCCTTTGGCTATTTATTTATTTGTTAGTTTATTTGACAAGGATTTTGTACATTCATATCTGTAAATGTACCAGAATTAGCCAAACATGAACGGTGTTGATGATCATTTTCTGGACAACTGTCAAGTCAGCAGTCCTCCCCATGTGTCTACGTAACTTATCCAGTCTACTGTAAATAGATTGATTTTAACAAAAGATGTTTGTCGCAGAATTGAATGAGCTATACTGGAATGTATACTAGCTGATGTTATTTACTTCATACTTCAGCTTCACCACACCACATAACCCAGATTAGTTTATTGGATGAATATCTACACACACAGTTGCATACCAAAACAATATTAATGAAATATATATGACAATACACAACCCTATGTGGTGTATAGAGAACATAAGAGAGAAATGTCAACTCTATAAATCAAACTTATTCGTATTGCAATATCTGCAAGATCACAATTTTTAGCTCAACCTTTTATCTACAGAGTGCACGTTCGATAGGTGATGCTCCCGGACTGATTCATTGAAGCCGATGAGGCCGACTCTTTTCTCCTGCACCTCCACACATACATACAATATACCAGACTTTAGACGTTTTATACATTCACTGAAATATATTGTATAGAATTGTAAATATTGGTATCTGGTGCACTTTAGTGTCTTTTTTTTTTTTGTACGAAATTACAAGAGATACTTCCGTGTTTGAACCAGAAGTAGAACCGCCGTCCTAGTAGAAGTACAATCTGCTCAAACTCAAACAAGCAACTTCACAAAATGAAAAGAAAATTTATGGACGTGTGTATGAGTGAGAAAAAAATGTGTTTAGATAATAATGAGATTGTCCCTGATGAGCAAGTCAAGGGTGTCAAGCCAAGGCAAGGAAAAACTCCCTGTGGTGGCAATAGGAAGAAACCTTAAGAGGAACCAGACTCACCAGGGAACCCATTCTCATTTGGGTGATTTAGCAAACGCTCTTATCCAGAGCGACTTACATTTTTATCTCAGTACACATCTGAGCAGTTGAGGGTTAAGGGCCTTGCTCAAGGGCCCAACAGTGGCAACTTGGTGGTTGTGGGGTTTGAACCTGGGATCTTCCAAACCGTAGTCCAATGCCTTAACCACTGAGCTACACCTGGCCTATATAACAACATCATGTGTGTTAGGCTGCTGGAAGTTCAATATAACAGAAGTTGTCTAATGTTAACATGGAGTTCCAGTTCAGCACAGGGATGATTCAGCAGGTGTAGAGGGCAGAGGGGGGTCTGGATCACTGGGAGCTCAGGAGCAGCGTGTGTAGATCCAAATCATCATGAAGCAGAATGCAGCTGGAGCTGGACCTTCTCTGACCTTAGGATTCTCACAGGGCTGGCACAATCCCCAGATGTCTCAGCACGGTTAGAAAAAAAAAAACAGGTGGAAAGAATTAGTGTAGTTGGCGTTCAGGATATTAGCAGTTTATAAGTTGGGGACTACCTGTATTATTATTGTTATTACTTGTTTTTTTTAATGTTGGAAAAAAGATCACAAAAAGAAAAAAACTTAAAAAAAAAATTACATTTACAGTAAATTTTCAAATATTTCAATGAGCGCCATATAAAGGGTTAAACCATGTAAGAAACAGATCTGAAGGCAGCATATGAAGATTTTTGGATGCTTCAAGATACTGTAAGTCTACAGCAGGTCTGTTTCATGTTCCACATGTGAAGTCATAGCTAAACATCTTGTATTGTGACATAAGATATACCACGCTATGCCTTGACTTTATCCCCTGATACTCCAATAGGTATCTATCAGCATATATTGGATGGTTTTGGACTGTGATAAGAACCTGGAGGACCCGGAGGAAACCCATCGTAGAGAGAGTGCAAACTCCATCCACACAGCAACAGGCAGATTTTAACCTCCAACCCTGCAGGTGCGACAGCACTAAACATTATGAAACTGTGTCACCACATTAGTAACAATAAATTGAAAAAATATCCTAAAACATTTCTTGCTTTATATTAGAACGGTTATTATAGTTAAGTTTGTTTACTTTAATGTTTACTTGATGATAATGTACTTTACCACCTGTCTTGTGCATCACCGTATGTTGGTTGTTTTATGGTATTAATTCATTTCACTTGTTATTTATATTTATATGCTGTTTGTCATGTATATATGTATGTACATATAATCATTCTCCAATAAAAATACAGGGCAAAAAAAATGCATTTCAGCTTTTAAAATTAGATCCAATATATTTATGTTTAAGACTAAACAATACATTTAACAGCTTTTTAAAGTGAACCAGATTATTTCAAGTACATCATAAATTTTGATTCCCATGTATGCAAGTAGATATATTGTACACTGCTTGTTTTTATATAGCCAGTGTAGTTAAATTCACAAATATAATTTTACAGAAAATATATTTCTGGTGAACGAAACCAATCGGAGTCAATAATAATCAACTTGATCCATCTTTAGATTGATAAACACCTTTAGATGAGAGTGCACAGAAGGTGCACAACCAGGAGGTGCACCAGTCCAGGAGCACCAGGGACATGGACAACCACAAATACCAGTAAGGACAATTTTTATAGACAAGACATTCATTCATTCATTCATTTTCTATACTGCTTAATCCTGTGTTCAGGGTCGCGGGGGACCTGGAGCCTATCCCAGGAGACACACACACAAACATACACTCACACACCCAATCACACACTACGGGCAATTTTTTTAGGAACGCCAATTAGCCTAACCTGCATATCTGGACTGGAATGTGAGAGGAAACCGGAGTACCCGGAGGAAACCCACCAAGCACGGGGAGAACATGCAAACTCCATGCACACAGAGACGGGAATCGAGCCTGTAGACAAGACATTTTATACTGTATATAAATAGATTATATACTGTACACAGCTGCACAAAGTTTGGGATCGCACATACAGTGGTTTTGTATGTTTGTCACACTTTTATGTTTCAGATCATCAAAAAATGTAAATATTAGTCAAAGGTAAGAAAACACATCATGCAGTTTTTACAGTAAATGAAGGTATTAAGGGAAAACAAAATCCAAAACTACATAGACCTGTATGAAAAAGTGTTTGCCCCCTAAACCTAATAACCGGTTGGGTCACGCTTAGCAGCAACAACTGCAATCAAGTGTTTTCGATAACTTGAGTAACATAAGTCTGTGAGAGCGGTGTGGACGAATTTTGGCCCACTCAACTTTGCAGAATTGTTGTAAATCAGCCACATTGGAGGGTTTTTAAGCATGAACCGCCTTTTTAAGGTCTTGCCACAGCATCACAATTGGATTCAGGTCAGGACGTTGACTAGGCCACTCCAAAGTCTTCATTTTGTTTTTCTTCAGCAATTAAGAAGTGGACTTGCTGGTGTGTTTTGGATTAATGTTCTTTGAATGTTGTTTGGGGTCTTTTGTGACCTCTTGGATGAGTTGTCGCTGCTCTTAATCTGTCTTGCCTGGTTAAATAACGGTAAATAAAAAAATAAATAAACCTCTGCACTCTTGGGGTAATTTTGGTCGGCCAGCCGGCCACTCCTGGGAAGGTTCTCCACTATTCCATGTTTTTGCCATTTGTAGATAATGGCTCTCACTGTGGTTCGCTGCAGTCCCAAAGATTTAGAAATGGCTTTATAACCTTATACAGTAGATCTCAGTTATTTTCTTTCTCATTTGTTTCTGGATTTCTTTGGATCTCTACATGATGTTTAGCTTTTGAGGATAGTGATGTGAAGTACGAATCATTTTAGTGACTCGGTTCTTTGAATCTCGTTCATCAAAATGAACGAATCTTTTTTTGTCATGTTAAAGATTCGTTCAAAAAGAACGTATCGTTCATAAACGACCCATCACTATTTGAGGATCTTTTGGTCTACTTCACTTTGTCAGGCAGGTCCCATTTAAGTGAATTCTTGATTGTGGTGCGTTTGGGCGGGGGGGGGTCAAACACTTTTTCACACAGCAGTTTTGGCAGTTTATTTTCCCTTAATAATAAAAACTTTCACTTAAAAACTGCATGATGTGTTTACTTTTCATATATCTTTGACTATTTAAATTTGTTTGATGATCGGAAACATTAAATGTGACAAACATGCAAAAAAAATACGAAATCAGTAAGGGGGCAAACACTTTTTCACACCACTGTATAGTACATACAATACACATACAGTACTGTATATCCTGCAGACTGTTATGGACTTTACCTTTGTACTCTTTTCCACACCATAACATTATACTCTGTAGTTACTGCATATATTATCACTGTAAAGTCATGTGTCATATTAAATTATCAGCTGTAATATCACCTCATTTAAAATCACTCTTTGTTTTAGACGCCCAGCACACACTCTCTCAGACACTCCGCATGACCCTGATTATCACCACGTGTTCCATCGCTGGTGTGGGTGAGCGAAGAACGTCAGTGTTACGGATGCCGCTGTCCATTGGAGCTACATCAAACCAGGGGGCACACATCTGCACACATCTGCAACATTCATCCAGAATGTTACACTCTTCGTTCCGGGTAAGTGAAGAAAAACAGGTGATTACTGTATGGATTCAGAAATAAAGTAAAAAAAAAACATGCATGTTTGGAGGAGTTTTCAGTCGTAGATGAGAGTTCGAGCTAATTTAGACTTCTGTGAGATTATCGCGTTCCTTTCGTACTTTTTTTGTTAGTGTGTATTAATGTCTTAGTACTCTGATGTAGAGGGAGGGATTGTGGGTAAATGTGGACGTTTCCTGTGGTTCATGTTTGTTTCACACATGGTGAAGTGGTAGTTCAAAACCCCATCACCACCACGTTGCCACTTTCGGGCCCTTGAGCCGGCCCTTTACTCGAAACTGCTCAGATGTATAATGAGCTAAAAAAATGTCAGTTGCTTTAAATGGCGTCTGTCAAAAGTCAGAATGTAACCAACCAACTAGGTGCACTAGTGAAAATACACAAGTCTATCTGAGTATGGAGAACGTATTGTTTATGTTCTAATAGTTTTTTTCTTTTTCTCCTAAAGAACCACCAGAAGTGCCAGATGTCAGAGGTGAGTCAAAGATATTTTAAGTGTTTTCTTTATTGTAGTTAAACATAATCAGAGCCTCTGAGTTCTCATTCTCGTTGTTTTATCTGTGTTATACAGTATATGGGAGATTTCTCAATAAAAAAAAAAACAGCATAATTCTTTGTATCTTTCCAGATGATGTCCAGCTGGACTGTACTAACACACTGATGATATTTTTTTCCACTCTTTTATGTATTTTACACCATCTTACTTTTACAAATACTCCATGCGATTGTATATAGAACAGTGGCGGCTGCTAGCTTTTTGAAACAGGGGAAGCTCAGATTAGGACTTCATCATAAAATTTCTTTATATAATTCAATTTGTACGTAAATTCTGGCTAGTTTCCCCTTCCACCAGCTACTTTAATTATATGAACGAACTAACTTTACAATGCTGAAACAAGGAGCAAAGAATGCTATAATGTTTTTTTTTTTATTATTTAAAGAATGATTTGTACAACCAAAAATGGTTTATATCACCAGCAAACAATACAGAGTGCAGCAGTTCGCCGTACTCGAATCTCTGTAGCGCTGATATATACTTAAGATATGCTGTCAATCAAAAAAGAGGTTCCGTCCCTTTAAACAGCTCCTCCAATCATCATGCAGCAGCCCAGCGTCCTGTCCCGCCCACTGTGGATTGAAACTGAAGGACCTTATTGAGGTCAACAAGCTGAGACTGACGTGCATTTTTAGGGCTGTATGTAGCTATATTATGTCAGGGTTAACCCCTAGAGGGCGCCTTGCACCCGAAGACGTTTCAGTTTTTGCACTTCCCTTTCCAGAGTGCACCTCGGTCATTAATAGGGCACTCACCAGAACTGAGGTGACTCATTAGTTTGGCTTTAAATAGCCACGATTTGAGTTATATGGGGTCTTGCATCTGTTGATAAACTGTTTTTTTTATGCTGTTCTATTCTGCTGGAATGCTGTTGTGTTTAGTTAATCTATTTTGTGCCATAGCTTCATGTTTTGTTCATTCCGTTTAGTTAGTGTCTGTTTACTTTATATTATTAAACTTATTTAAAGTCAACCTCTGTGCCTATGCCTCGCCTACATACAACATTGTGACATATTATTTAAATAGGGAAGTAGCATGCAGTCGCGTATGTCACATATGTTACCAGGGTAGGAATGTCATGTCCCAGGGGTGCCGCAGTCATCTCCATGAGTATCATACAAATAGCAAAGACATCAATGATTTTTGAAGTTCTACGAGGGACACAAAAGCAACTCTTCACTGTAAAGATACTGTGACTGTAAATTGATAAACTTAGCAAGAACTATAACTACGTACATATTAGGCGTGTTATTTGCTGATGTCTGAATATTTCGATCATTTCAATGGTGGCAAGGAACAAAGTCACAAAGGAGAAATGCCATTGTTACCACAATGAAGTTCACATCCTGTGTTTTAAAGTGTTTTCTTTATGATTAATATGATTTTTCAGAGCAGAACACTGTACGTTGCATATTAGCTTTCATGTACAGTATGTATCTTTAATTATTTAAGGTAAAAGAGGAACAGAATGTCTTTTTTTCCTTTATTAATTTAGGTCATGTTCACGCTGCTAGCATTGACTAACCTGATTCAAGCCAAGTATATTTTTATATACTGTATATGGAATGAGTTTTTTAAATAAATGTTCATATTTAATAGATGTTTTCCAGTGTCTTTTATTCAGTCAGGTCCTGGTTTGAAACATCTTCCCCTCCCTTGCGTCTAGCCTTGAAGGCTCGGCAGCTGTTTTGGAATGACGGTAGGGATATGAAAACTAAATCGGTTCTGTTCGAGAGCTTGTTCGTCCAATTTGTTTGTAAGTCCAACAAACATTGTCTAGGTACTAGGACACCAACAGTTACCAGGACACTAGGTACTTGGACAACCAACACTTATCTTATAATATCGTATAAGTTGCACTATTTGTATACACTACTACAGTATTTGTTGTCCTTTTGGTACTCATGGTTGTCACCATGAGCCCTTGAAATGAGGGCTATGATGACTCTTAATGATTCTTAATGAGATGGAGTGCCAAAGCCAGTGGTGTAGGTGATGTGGTATCCATGGTATAGCTATTGGTTATGTACAAGAACACAATGTTACCTGTTACATATTTTATATATATATAAAAAAAGACAGAAAACAGAATAAAGAGTCCACAAAACGGCCATCTTAACCTCTTTAGTGCAGTTTGATAACATCAGTCTGCCGGTTTTTATAAATCATGTGTTTGCATCTCAATGAAGATACATTGCTGACTCTTGAGTTTTTTAGTTTATTCCGTCTGCGTCTCCAAAGTTTTCAATAACACAATGATACCTGTTATCTCAACAAATACCAGTGTAAGAAGTTGGGCCAACAATATACAGTATTAATTCATTCAACATTTATTTAGTTGGATGTTTTACAGTGGAGGTAGAAACAACTTTATTATTATTGCATAATACAGGTACTCAGCAACAAAACACAGTTTAGCATCTTCCAGTGCAAATAGCTATACTGTACCATGGCCTTGCTAATCATGATGTCATTATTCAGTACAGTGCATAACTATTTTCCCTGTTGGAATGTTGAATTTCTTTTAGAAGAAGGAAGGGTTAAAACAGCCTAGCCCTGAGCAACCGAAGCAACCCCAAATCATAATACAATCTTTATGCTTTCTAGCAAACTATCTATCAATCAATCAATCAGTCAATCAATCCATTCATCCATCCATCCATCCATTCATGAATGATATAGACCCTATTTAGTAGTGCACATTTATTACTTTTTGTGATTTTATTACTATGTATATCTTCTATACATCTTCTATTTTTCCTGTAGTTATGACTTTATTCTATCATTATACTGTATATCTATGATTCCAATGAAAATAATAATAAAAATTACAGTTTTTCTCAGTCGCTTTGGTGCTTTTCTCACATCACTATTAACATTTGCACAGCAGTTAGTGTATTTCTCAAAACAACTGGTGCAAACTGCAAAACCTAGTGGATAACCTGCAAAAGCAGGTCACTTGCTCAAGGTCGATAATCCATTCGTCAAAAGCAAGTATTCATGTCAATGAAACTGCCAGTGTCATCAAAATGAGACATCTTAACACCATCTTTATGAACAAGATAGTCAAATGGCTTCGTCATGCTTTCATTATGTATGTTTCAGTGTGTATTCTCTCAGAGTTTTCCAATGCAAAAAAAGTTGAGACCTCGGTGACACGACCTGAAAATGCTCAAGACAGCACTATACACTTCTTGTACAGCCATTTACAGTAAAATCTACAGTAAAGTTCAACATTCCTGTGGTTAGGGAAGTAAGCGAGTACAAGACGCTGAATACGTATGTTTCATTTTTACTGTGTAGTTTGTAATTCTACAACACTGTGCAAAAGAAAAATACTCTACAGTCACTTATGTATAATAAACACAAGAAACACCCTTTTGGTAGAGCTGTGCACAAATGTGAACAATATAACAGTCTATATTGTAACTGAACATACGTCAATCATTCTGGCACATCCAGACCTTCCTGTCTGTCTGGCCACATATTTTCATCTACATCACAACGGATATCATCTCTTGCAATGCAGCGAGGAAAGTATCTCCTGGAGTGGCGAATCCACCCTCTGCATGACTCTGCTGTGATGTCATCACACGCTGCATCCATGTGCTGCTACGTACAGTAACACGGCCATTTGGCATGTGAATGCACCAGCGTTCTGTCATGTGCTGCAAACCACTGTCTGACCAGATGTGAGCGGTGAAAACGGACATTATCCCACACAACAACATACTTGTTGGTTCAATTTAGGAGACATTTCCAGGAAAAAAATAATAAAGAAAGGTATAAAATTAGCTTGACAGAATTTGATAACTAATTCAACAATTCTGTATGTAATGACTCAAGCAATGAGATGAAGACTATTAGTTTAATTGGAAACGACTATTCAGCATCCAAAAGTATAGTTCATTTTGATTGACATGACATAAGCAAATGATAATGTGATAAAGCGGCAGAGAATTGATATGAAAGCAACTGATACATGTCCAAGGGCGTTTGCAATTTGTTCAGAGGAAGGAGACATTGCTACTACGATGTGCACACATGACTAAATGTTGTGGATGTTGCACTAATGGTTTTGAGATTTTTTTGAGAAGTCTGATCTGAGAAAAGCAGCAAAGCAACTGAGAAAAACTGTAAGTCATTAATTAAGGTTGTTTAATGGTGTCAGACTACTGATAGTAAGGTCACAGGTTGCCAGTGCTGGGCCCTTGAGCAAGGCCCTCAACCCTCTACTGTTTAAACGTATAATGCGATAAATGTAAGTCATCCTGGATAGGAGCATCTGCCAAATGCCATGAATGTATATTTAATAATAATAATAATAATAATAATAATAATAATAACAATAATAATGGCATTTGTTTTAGTTGTTGTAGTTATTTCTACATATGTAATAAAACCCCATAATCTAAATGTTTATTAGCAGAATATAAAAGAATACAAGTGTTAAGTAACAAGTTAAAGTTACTTTTTTACTGCTTACAGTAAATTCACAGTTTGTTAAGGTAAATTAGCGACAATATTACAACATTTATGACTTTTTTCCCCTTTAAATTAATTAGTCAATTAAACTCTCAGTCACAATGGAGAATGTTACAGTGTGAAATGGTGGAAGGAATCCGTTCTCCTCCGTTCTCAGCTCTCATTTCTTCCCAGGAGAATGAGGGTTCTGCGTATCAGGACTTTTCTCATCACCCTGCTGCAGAGAGTCATCAAGCCCATGTATGATGTTTATTGTAGGTAACCATGAAAAACGTCTTGGACAGACAGAAGTGAGACTAAATTATTGTCATCATTATTATCTCATGTTTACAACTTTATAAAGCACAATAATAATGTAATGTAAAGTAGTCTATATGACTCCACCCATCTGTTATGGTGGAATTATACCAGTTGAATTATGCATTCTGATTGGCCACAAGGTGTTGCGCAGTTTTATACACGCTCACTCTAATACGTTATTTATTAAGCTATCATTTCTATAACAACTGATTATTCAAAGGGATGTGTACAGTACGCACTCCACATCACCAGTTAAAACATTTTGTGTAGTAACTGTTGATATGGTGAGGTACCATGTGTTGGGTTGGTTCTAAACCCAGCCATGAATACATAAAGGATTCATTCATTCATCTTCTATACCGCTTTATCCTGTATTTAGGGTCACGGGGACCTGGAGCCTATCCCAGGAGACTTCGGGCACTAGGCGGGGTACACCCTGGACAGGGTGCCAATCCATCGCAGAGCACACACACACACTCATTCACACACTATGGTGAATTTTTGGGAACGCCAATTGGCCTAATCTGCATGTCTTTGGACTGTGGGAGGAAACCGGAGTACCCGGAGGAAACCCACCAAGCACGGGGAGAACATGCAAACTCCATGCACACAGAGACGGGAATCGAACCCGGACCCTGGAGGTGCAAGGCGACAGTGCTAACCACTACACCACCGTGCCGCTACATACAGTAAAGGATGGTAGAAAAAGATCCTCCAAGAGCAACTTATCCCAACCATCCCAGAAGAGTTTGGTGATGAACAATGCCTTTTCCAGCATGATGGAGCTCCTCACCATGAGGCAAAAGTGATAACTAAGTGGCTCGGGGAACAAAACATCCAAATTTTGGGTCTATGGCCAGGAAACTCCAAAGACCTTAATCTTATCGAGAACTTGTGGTCAATCCTCAAGAGGTGGGTGGACAAACAAAAACCCACAAATTCTGATATTTTTGATAATTACAGTAAACATTCATGCAGATTAAACTTCATCTAGAGTTCATCCATTCAAGCCAATTAAAGGACTGATCATGACTAAACTTCTATTTTATTTCATGTGACAGAAACAACTGAACGTTACTTACTGTACCTTAGATGCACGGATTTGTTTTCTGAGTAAATGGGAATAGAAGTGGAGTTGGTTTCACTGGAGGAAAAAAATCATTCAATTCAATTCAATTTTATTTGTATAGCGCTTTTAACAATTGTCATTGTCGCAAAGCAGCTTTAAACGATAGTAAAAAAATCATCAAAGAGAATCATCTTAAGTGTTGTACCTTTCTGAGTACTGCTTTAAAACAAGCTGCAAATTTACACTTCACATAATATAACATAGTATAGTAAATAATATACCGT